>VZTG01009170.1:71106-110896 GCA_013397845.1 Melanocharis versteri | reverse complement strand
AAAAAAAAAAAATTAAAAAAAAATAGTAAAAAGGTTGCTTCAGCTCAATTTTACAAGTGAATTTTTCACAAGCAATTCTTTTCCTTCACTCATGGCAGCCATTGCCAGGGCTCAAAAGCTGCAGAAGAAGCTTCCTGTGATGACACAGTCCCAGCATTCTGGGCCACTTCAGTTTCATTTACCAGAGTAATAAAATTTCAGCCTAGAGCAGCTCAGAATCCATTTCTCCAATCAACTCGAAACTGCTGACAGCAAAAAAAGGTGAAAACTCTGCAGCTTAATCCCCACTTCCCTTCTGTTTTCCAAACAAGTCCAACGAAGTAATCACAAACATCCCTGAAATTGGTGAACAAAGATGAGTCTGCAGATTTCTAATTGTGTTTTAAATGCCGTTGTGCCCGGGGTCTGTCGTTATCATTCCCTGTGCCTCGTGATAAGAATAAAGGACCTTGCTGCTGCTCTGGGTGAAGGTGGGTGAAGGGGCAGTGCTGGGTTCTGCATCACCTGCTCGCTGTGGGATGTGATAAAGAAGGAATTTGGACTTTGTCCCCTTCTGGTTTAAAGCCAAATCTCTGGTGCTTCCTGTGCAGGAGGTTCTTTCCTCTGCCCTCCAGCAGGTGACAAATTTAATAGGAAATGATTAAGTAAAAGCAGAGAGTGGTGATAAGAGGTTTATTCTTCCTCGAGGCTTTTGGTAATTTGTTTTCAGAAAATGACACTTCTTTAAGGAATTCGTACGCATCTTCAGCCTCCGTCAGGGCTGCTGCACAATTTCCTGTTTTTGTGTTCTCAGAAGTGCTGAGCTGCTCAAGTTGCCAGTAAAGCCCAGGGTGTGTTATACAGAAGAGGTGGAGTCTATAACAAATCCAGATTCTTCACTGATATTCTCGAGGAGTGTGTGGCTGTGCAGAATTCAGAGCTCTTCCATGGGGTCAGTCCCCACAGCCACAGCCCCTCTGTGTTCATCTCCTGTCACACCATCCTCTCCACGCAGGAAACCATGGATTTTGTTGCATGAGTGGCTTCAAAGCCGGCTGTAAACATTTACATCTAAAAAGGTATTTAAAGTGCTCTTAAAACACGTTCTGGGTGCAGCGCTGTGAAACACAAACCCTGGAAGTCAGGTCCTGGCTCAGTGTGAGCAGGCTCAGCTCCTAAAGTGAAGGACCTTAAACTTCCAAGGGGCAAGATCCTGGTCAGATTCCCAGCTGGAAACCTGCCCTGAGGCCTGGCAGGGTCAGCAGGGACAGAGTCGGTGCTTTCTGGTCGCTCTCAGGGGAGTTCATGGCTCTGCAGCTCTCGCTGGGAATGCAGAGGCAGCGGGAGGTGAGCTCAGCTCCTGGGGACAGCAGGATGGACACCCGGCAGAGAGAACCCCGCTGGGAACCTGCTCTTCTGGAGGGGCAAATAAACATCTGTGTGGTGTGAGCCAGCATTTCTGACACAAAACCTTGCCATTTCGGTCCATCCCCTTTTCTGTTTATCAGCTGGAATGATCTGCTTAAAACCCCACACGAAACACGCCCTGAGGTCCTTGGTCAGTGCGATCTGCTCTGGTTCTGCTCCAAAGATCCCGTGCGTAAAACCCGAGCTTATTTGCTGACAACAGGTTCTAAACGCAATGTATTGTTTTGGCTGCTCTTTTCCTCTGTCCTGGGCTGCAGCCTCTTCCAGAGCTTTGATTTCCAAATGACTTGTAAAGCTTTCCTGGGCCCGGACACGAAAGCTGCACTTTAACGTTTCTTATATTGCGTGTGGAATGTGGAATCTCCGCTGAACCGAGGGTGCTTCTCCCAAGATTTTCTTGCTCCTGGGGCTCCACGAGTAGCTGCTTCATGGGAAGGCTGAGTGGCTTCTCCAAAGGTGCTGTCAGCAGGAGGAGTCCAACAGCAGCGGGCAGTTCCTGCGTGGAGGCAGTGCCAGCGTGGAGGCAGTGCCAGCTCCCGGCGTTGTTTGCTCTCATCTGTCCCGTGCCACGGAGGGCACCCACAGCCACACTCACTGCTCGGCTCATTCTCTGCCAGGAGGATTTCCTGGCTCCCCCAACCAGCCCCTCTGCCGAGGGACAGGGTCAGAGCACGTGGGCACACGGGAACATGGCCTGCCCTCAGCACAGGCTGCTCCCAAGGGGGCTGGGGGGAGCTGCTCTCCTCCAGAGAACAGGGGCCTATTATAAAAATATGATATTAATATTTACACTGTCTATAATATAGTCATAGATATATATTCTATATATGCAGCCTGGAAAAGAGGAGCTTTGGGGTGACCTCATTGTGGCTTTCCACTGCCTGAAGGAGCTGCAGGAAAGATGGAGAGAGACAATTTATAGGGATGGAGGGATAGGGCACAGGGAATGGCTTCGAACTGCCAGGGAGGAGGTTTAGGTGGGATTTTGGGGAGGAATTCCTGGCTGTGAGGGCGGGGAGGAGCTGGGTGGAATTCCCAGAGAAGCTGGGGCTGCCCCTGGATCCCTGGCAGGGTCCAAGGCCAGGCTGGAGCAGCCTGGGACAGTGGGAAGTGTCCCTGCCATGGCAGGGGGGGGATGGGATGAGCTTTAATGTCCTTCCCAACCCAAACCCTTCTGTGATCCTATGCCAATATAATTGATCATAATGATAATTTTTATTTGAAAATTCCTGAAATACTCTTACTGAGGTAATCACAGCAGTATGAAACCAGCAGATCACACAACTTATCTCCCTGCTCTGATCACACCCCTGTCTCACATCTGGCACTCCCACACCCCTGTGTAACCACGGGGTTGTCTCCCTGAATGTGCTTTAATCAATTCAATCTCGTGTCGTGTAGACAAAGCCTGATTTTATTCATTTCTTTTTGTGGAGCAAAGCTGGGTATCACAACCCCAACCCTTCTTTCACGCTGGGGATGCACAGGAGTCACTGGTCCTGCCCAGATGGACAAGGAGGGGGTTGTGGATCAGGCTGGAAACCTGTGAGCCATCACCGTGGACTGATATTCCTTTATAAGGCATGGAAGTGCCAGGGAGGGGAGCAGAAAGTGCCACCATAACCAGAGAACCTTCGGTCTGGGCTCCCTGTGCACAGAACCAGCAGCAAGGGTGGGTCGGGCACCCCAAACCTGCAGGTTTGCAGAACCCAGAGCAAAAATCCCACTGACCTGCAGGGCCTTTCCACCTCTGGCCTTTCTGATTAGTTAGAAACACAATCCCGCAGAATTCTTCCCATTCTCCCTTGGTTTCCAGGTATAATCTTCACTCAAATAAGGAGAAAACAACAACCATTCCTTCCACAGGCAAGGTTTGTATGTGCTGATTTATGCCTTAATGTCACATCAATCACCAGACCACAGGGATGGAAATAACAAACTTTGTTTAAAAATTGAAGCACTGACTGATTTTTTTTTCAAAGGATACATATTAGTTTATTTAAAGATAATGGTGTCAAAATATACAGTATTGTATCGTTAAGATCAGTGTGGATTAAAATGTCAGGCCCACAGCTCCCTGTACAGGCTAGGACTGAACAAACAGAAACCTTAATTTTCTGTAAAATTTATTAACTACAGTTATTCCAGGAGTCTTGTGAAGCACAGAGCTGCCTGGGCAGCTTTAGATTTTGGTTTTTATTAGGATTAATTACAAGTATGGATATAAACAAATACCAGGATGAACACCTAAGTTTCCTATGATCTAAGGAACATTAATTCCCGGCTGGCAGGCACAGCCCGGCGTTAGGGGACGTGGCTGCCCTCTTGTGTCCTATTAGAACCTTAAATAGCTTTTAATTTGTTATCCCGCCTCGCCCGGCCAAGAGAGGAGCTGCCTCAATCATGTCAAGCCTTTGCATTTTAGCGTTTTAATTTACATTAATAACCCAGAGGAAGCAGGACTTGATCACCACGGATTCTGTCAGGCTGAAGGGTTCGGCTCTGATCTCAGCTCTGTTGAAACCCCACCAGAAGTGACTCGGCTGTTTTCACATCGAAGCACAACGTTTATCCAAGGGGATTTGTGTTTTTCCTGGCTGCTGTCAAGCTCTCTAAACGGAGGATTCGCTGCCCGCGCCTCGCTGCCCTCCTTTGCCACGTGCTTTGGTTTTCTGCCATTTATTGAACTCTCTGCCACCCTCGTCCCTGACTTACTCTCCCCTCTCCACACCTCAAACCACCCACACCACCTGACTTTGAACGCCTTTCTTGGGGGTCTTCAGAGCTGCTTTCTACAGGTAAGGAACAAACGCTGCCAGTGATGCACCTGCAATGATACCCCGGAGTTTGCTTCAGCCTCAGGCGTTTGCTGACAGCCACGGGAAGGAAAATGAGCCAATTCTGCTGCCGGGAGCTCCCCGAGAGCTGCTGAGCCTCCCTTCAGCAGCCTCGGCTGGGCACTACTTGGATTTCCCAGCAGGGAGGATGGACACGGGGTCTGTCTGCACCTCTGCATCCGACATCCTTTTGGAACCCTGCGGAGCAAGAGAGACACCTTTAGAAACGTTTCCAAGTATTTCAGAATGGTCAAGTCTGGAATTATGTCTTAGAGCTTTGCTACCAGATGCTTTCCACTGATTTAATCTCCCTGTTTCTCTTCATTTGCCCTTTGTTTAATATGCACAAATATATGAGCACCATCCGCATCATGAGAACCACACAAAGTTCCTGCCTGTGACTCTGCCTAAACGTGGGGGTTATTTTAATATCATTTTCTCAATTGGCATGGAAACAATTGTTCTCAGGAGCTGGGCTCTCATACCTGAGCCAGGCTGCTGTGTGCCTGTAGGATTGGAGTTTTAGCATAACTTTCTCTAAAATTTCCCTGCCCTGAACGCTTCAGTGCAGCCCTGCTAGGAGTCCTTTGAGCATGATTAATGGTGTATTATAGCCAGCCCTGCTCTGCTCTAGGTTAAAGGAACATTAAATACTTTTATGCATGACAGGTATCCGACAATGTTCGAGTGATAAAGCTTTTTTTACAGTGCAAATATAATTCCGGCTTTGGAACCGCTCCAAGACACTAATCCAGCTTAGATGAAGGAAACGTATAGCTCCAGCTATACCAACCACATTTTCCACTAACTGATAAAAACTTGGCTCTGGTTTAAGGTGCTTGACCTAATTTTGCTGGCCTTGATGCTGCCAAAACTTCAGCAAAACAGACCCACAAACGCAGTTTGAGGTCACTGTTACCACAGTGCTGTTTGTAGCCCAAATCGTGCCTTGCTAAGCAGAAAATCCAGCATGACAAAGCTAAAGGTGACTCTGTGCTTTCCCTAGGATAGGAACTGGGCAGAATCATCTGTGAATTGTCCTTTTCTGGAGCCCTGAGTCACCACTTCTGGATGATTCTGTGTCACACATGGAGAGTGATAGGTCTCAACTTCCTCATCCCTTTCAGGGAAGTAAAACCAGTGAGGTTTTTATCCTGATAAGATTCCACCTCACTCATCTTCTTCTAATGTTTCACCTTGGAGGATCTAAGTATGAAAAAGAGTAGCCAAAAATCACAGTGGACTGAAAAATCCCATCCTAAAATGATTGTAACCTTGTGCAGCTCAGCTGGCTGCACTGGCTTTGCTTCTCTGCCATGGATGTCGAGTTTGGAGGATTCTCTAGAGCAGCAAAAAAAGGGTTTGGCCTTTTACAGGGAGCAGCAAATCCATAATTTATCCATCGAACAATACTAAGTGAGCTACTCATTCCAAATGTACCCAGAAACCCTAAAAACCTGCACATCAGGTAAAGATTTCCCACATCACAGGAGTAACGGGCTCTGTCAGCTCCAGCTGCTGTCTGAGCAGGATGGAGTCACTTCTAAACTCATCTAGGAAATAAGATGATAACATTTGCCTTTCTTCCTATAAAAGGGTGGAGGGAGGAGACAGGAGAGGAGGCTCGTTGGACATAATCCCCGTTTTGCCTCATTTAGCAGTCATTGTGCAGAGGTGTCCCATTATTTGAGTTATTTGCTCACTGTAGCCTCCTGCTGCACCCATTTTCGAGGTGCTTGCTGATTAAAGCAGGAAGCTCTGGCTGATGATTCTTGTTGAACTGGAATTTCCAAGCCCGGTGTGAAAGAAAGAACTTTGCTCTGCCTTTTTTAACGGACAAATTCCAGCTCTGCCCTGGGATTCAGGAGCTCAGGTTGCAGGGATTTTTTTTTGGCAGGGATGTCCCAGCAGCACCAACACGGGGACAGGCAGGTTCCTCTGGTAAACCAGACCCACTTTTGCTTAATTAACATCTGTAATTTGTAGGAACATTGAGTCATCCCCGTAGCCAAGGCATGAACCCCAAACCCAGCGCTGTGGGAACAATTCCAGCTCTCCCTGGACAAATCATCCCTGCCTGAACCAGCACCCGGAGGCCTGAATTTTCCTGCCTTTCTCAAAATCTCGCTGCTCCTTGGCCTAAATCCTGCTGCTGAAGTTGCTGCACAAATCCCCCCACAGATCAGAGCCTGTGCGCTTAAATCAGCTGGAAAGTGGCTAAAAAAGGAAGATAAATGAACGTACAAGGCCTTTAAAAAAGCCTCCGAGGGACTGCCTCTTCTCTGTCTTCTTGTAGGAGGCTTCCTTGGCGGCGTCTCCGCCGTTCTGGATGGAGTCAGGGTCGGCTGCCGGCTGCTCCCGGGGCTCTGGCTGCTCCCTGCCCTTCTGCTTGCCCAGCTCCACCGTGGATTTCTTGTCCTTGGAGCCCTCTTTGCTCTTTTGGCCCCCAGGGTCGCTCTCAGACGGGGCGAGAGGCTTCTCTGTGGCGTTTAGAGTCTGCAGCGGTTTCGAACGGGGGGCGTTTTTAGTGGGGAGTAGAAAGAGTTTGGAAGGAGATCCATAAATACGTTAGAAAAAAAGAAAAATTAAAAAAAAATGAAAGGCCACCTGGCAGGGAGCAACCCTGCTGCCCAGCAGGTTTTCATTTCCAGAGGCTGGGGTGAACTGCTGCAGTGCTGGCTCAGGGAAGGGCTCCCAGGGAGCGGATGGAATTCCACGAGCACAGACTGCGAGATCAAACCATCCCTGCGTGGAACAGCTTCATTGATGGCTCTGCTGGAGCTGCCCGAGGAGGCAGAGAACATGCACAGAGCCACTGCCCACTGAAACACCCCCAGCGTTTGCCCCCCGAGCACCCAAAAAGTGCAAGGAAAAGATTGGAGAGAGGGGAAAAAAAATAATCAAAAGACCCCATAAAGCAAAGGATAAAAACAAATTCCCCGTGGAACTGCAACGCTCCACCCAAAAATTAACAGCTCAGGGTTTGGCTATGGAAGGCCAGAACATCATGGAAAATTTCATGTACAAGTGCAAAAGAAGAGACAGAAAATCTTCCAAAAAACCACAATCGCAAAGCACCAATCTATAGTAAGGGAAAAGATCTGGGACTCGGAGAAGTTCAGGATACATTTGAAGTTCACACAAGAAAAATCCTATCTGGCAAATGAAGAATCAGACAATGAAATTGTCACTGTTTGGAAAGTAGTAAATGAGGGTGTTTTTGCCAGGAAATCTGTTTGCAAATAGGATTTTCTTTTTTCTTATGCAAAAAAAAAAAAGAGCCCCATATGGCTTTATTTATTACCATCATTAAAACAGCACAAATTTGCCATGTTGAAAAGCTGGAAATCTCACATCTGCCCTCAGGGCATGGCCCAAGCTTAATGTTGTGTATTTTTCCAGCTTTGGGAATTTTACCATTAGTCTTGAAATATTTGGTGTTCTTCTGAAGGCCTGGGGTTATGTGCTTACATGCCAGGCCCAGCTTTCATTCAAAACAAAAACATTTTTAGATATCATGATTTCAGAGAGAACCCTGAAAGCAGAAACTCTAGAGAAACAGAATGCAAATACACCTCTAGTATTAAAAAAAAAAATAAAAAGTTCAAGCCAGTCTAATTTTGGGGAAACAAGAATGAGAGGGCACAGCAATCCTACTGCTTGCCTTTTGCATTCAATTCACCTTTTCTCCCTGCCTAATCTTAAAAAAAAAAATCCATGTTTAAATCACTGAACCATTTCATACATTCAGGCTTGACCAGGAGGCTCAACTCCTCCACTAAATATGAGCTTTTGGAATTATTTCATTTTCCAAAGACAGATATATGTGGGCAAATATTTCTATCTGGATTGCTCAGCAGCTCATGTTTGTGCAGGAGAACGTGAAGCCAGGGAGATGGAGGGGATCAGGAGATTCAGAGAGGGCCAGAAGCTGATTAAAGCAAGTTCTGTGGGGTCAGAGGAGAGCAGAGCGAGGTCTGGGCTGCACGGACACCACACACACCCCACTGTGGATGCTGAAAGCTTGGTGGCAAAGAGATTTTTCAGTGTCTGCCTGTGTCCGTGAGCATTCTCACTTTCTCACGGAGCTAGCTGCAAAACAGCCAGAGAGCTTTTGTAAATAATCCTTCTATCTTGCACCTGGGAGATGTTTTTGGATGTTGTTATTGAGGACTGAAGGGCTGTTTAAGAAATGTGTGTTTTTAGGATCTAGCCAATAGCCCTGGTGGGTGGCCAGCTAAGATCTAATGGCTTTTCTATAATTTAGAGTATAAAACCCTTCTGTATATAAATAAATAAAGGCATTTCTATCTAGTTACTCCTGAGTTCGGTTCTCTCCTTCCTCCCCGGGCTGTGCCCGTCATTGCAACACCCCACCCGTGTCCTGCTCAGCCCACCTGGGGAATGGCACCTGCCTTGGAGTGCCCGAGGGATGCAGGAGCTCTCCCAGCACACGGATGGACACAAAGCCAAGTTTAACGTTGTCTGTGGCTCACTTAAACTCTGGGAGCTCTGAGCTGCTGCCCCAGTTGGTTCCCCAGACCCTTCTCACTGTAATTTGCCTCAGCTCACGTTGGAAATGATTTTTTGGTGCATTTGCAAACGTTCACCTTCAACAACCACAGCGCCCTGAACGCGGCTCTGGGCCTGAGCCCAGCTCTGGGCCTAAGCCCAGCTCTGAGCCCAGCCACAGCCGAGTTCAAAGGGGCCAGGAGAGCCTGGAACCCTCAGAAACGCTCTGTGAAATCTGTGGCTTTGCTCTGCGGGTGTAAAATTAGAATTCTCCTCCCCACACGTGCCTGAGACAGCACTGCAGCCGAGGCAGAACGGTCCCCGTGTCTGAGGGCAGGTGGGGCCTTTGATGTCAGGCAGACAAAACTCTTTTTAAAAAATATTCATAATACATTTTCCAGGCAAACCCCCCCCACCCCCATAACCCTATCAGATAATCTCTTTGAGGTGTTTCATATTAACCTTGAAAGGCAGGAAATTGGCATATTTGATATTGGTGGGAGCAGCTCAGGAAATGCGGAGTGAGGCCTATGAATAATGGAAGATGTTAATGCTCCTTATGCCAAAGGGGAGCCGCTCCTGGCTGATTGCTCTGCCTCCCTCAACATCGGCAGGGCCGCTGCAGCTAAAAAAGAAAAATGGACGGAGTTTTCCCCATTATCTTCCAGGAGACCTCGACCCAAGGCTGACTTTTAAGCCCAGGATTTCTGCGGGTTTTGGAGCGGTGCTGAAATTTCTGGAGGGCGCAGAGTGGCAGGGATGGGCAGGGGAGAAGAATCACAGCATTCCAGAGACACTATGGTGTAATTTAAGGAAATCCTTGCAAAGAAATCCCCAAAAAAGGAAGAAGTCAGCAGCAGATCCAATTTTCCTCGGGCTCCTCTGTGGAATAAAACTGTTCTAATTTACACCAGGGCAAGGGAGAGGAGGAGAAAGAACAATAAACTGATTTACAAAAATGGAAGGAAGCTGGCTGCTCATTAAAATAATAAAATAGATCCAGGACCGTAACCTTCGGTGTCTTACCCAGATCACATCACAAAGCTCTTGTATGAAATAAGGATTAAATGTCACAAGACAAGGCTTTCTATATTTAGGATGCTTTGAGAGACATAATTCATAAAAATTAACCTTGGTGTCATCAGACGTTGTGAAAATAGGAAGAGAGAGAAATAATTTTACAGTTATTTAAAAAAGGAAATTCTGAAATGTTGGTTTTGGATGCAACTTCAGTTTTTCTCTTCAAGGAAACAGAACCTTGTTTTATCTCTCATTACTGCATGTAATTCTTCTGGATATCTTCACTTGCAGCAGATGAGGGTTTGACTCTCAAATTAACAGAATTTGTATTCCTAATGAAAATATGATTTTTCTGAAGCATTTTGAAAGCCATGCAGAATAGAATGTAAGTACCACACCCAGAGGTTGGGTTTAGCTTTTATGAACACAGAAAAAAAGAAAATAAACAGAACAAGAAGCAAATCTTTTCATGGCTTTTGTTACATTGCCATGAACAGTTTTCATTCTCACTTTAATTTCTCTTTTGGAGAGTTTCCACCTAAATGATTCTTTCCTCAGGAGACAAGTAAATCAACAAAGTAAAAATAATTTTGTGTGTATTTAGCTCCAGTGCCTGAGCCAAGGCACTTGCAGAAAGTCAAATAGCAGCAAGAGAGAGGAAGAAAACTGAACATAAACACACTAATTATTTTAAAGAAAAGGAACACACCCGGAAGAAGCGCTTTTTTAAAAAAATATGATGTCAACTCTTTAAAATCTTGTTTAATATTACGAATAGATAAAAGAAACAGGCAAGTAATGTGTAAATATATGAAGCTCAGTGAGTGTAGCACTTTTCTCTCAGTGACTTTTACATTTCAAGAGGTAGAGCCGTGTGGAAGGAGGTGACAAGAACCCATCACCAGAGGATGAAAACGTCCAGGCCAAAAATAAAAATTCCACTTACGTGGTGGCTGGGGCTGGGACCATCTCCCTCTTCTGACCTGGGGGTCCCTCCATCACCCTTGACTGACTAAAATAACAAAGGGTCCTGTTTGAGGCATTGTTGGGATGAGAACTCACAGGAACCAAGGTTTGAAGGCGTTTATCAGTTCCATTTTGGAAATGTCCCCATCTGCAGGGTGGGTTTTGCTGGTTCTGTTCTGTGGGGTTGTCTCTCACCAGTCAGGATTCCCATGAAGGCCTGAGCAGGGATCATTTCAGCCACTAAACCAGAACCTGCTCCCAGCCCTGCTGCTGGAATTTTCTAGGAAAGAGCTTTTCCTTGCTTTTCAGAGCCAAATCTGTCCTACAAGATCTGGTGGGACTTGCTCTCTATTTCTCCACCCTGCTAAGTGCATGTGCTGTGAATAATTAAAGCCCACTCAGCTTTGGAGGGATGTTTTCATATTTTGTCATCAGCATCTATTTAATCCCGATTTTTGCTTCCCAGTCTATTCCTGCAGTCCTTAAACCTCTAAATAATAATTCTCCTTGGCTCCCACTCTTCCCAGTCCAAGCAGAGCCTGAGGCTGCAGCACTGGAAGGTCACTCAGAGCAAACCTTGACTCTGAAATATCTTTTTAAGGTAAAACCCCCTGTTTCCATTTAGATTTAAAAGTGAGAAACCCCCGTTTGACCAAACTGAGTGAATATTACAAGCTTTGTGAGAATTAGGTAAAGCTTAATTTACAAATAGTGCTACAAAAGAGACAACAGCAATGAGCATTTGTAATTAAAAATGCATTGGAGGGTTCAATGCATTCTCCTGGGTGCCACAGAGCTCAGCAGCAAAGCGTAAAATAAACCCCAGGATCTCAGAGCGCCCAAATTTAAATGTCATTTTTCATTGCAGGAGTTCAATGAGAACAATGGAAGGATGTGACTTTTGTTCTAAAGATAGCTCAGGCGGAATTGTGGTTTGCTGCAGCTCCGCACTCAGAACGTGAGGCACAACAGCAGCAGCCCCGTCTCACAGATGGGGTTACTGCAGCTCAGCCCTGATTTTCCCATAAAACCACAAAAATCAATACATAGCAGCAGCAGGAGAGAAAATTAAACCACCCCATGAGCATTCATGGGTTTTGTGGGGAAAATGCTGCCCCTGGAAGGTGCCACTGCTGAGCCCTGTGGTGTTTGTGCTCGTGGAGCTTTGTGTGTGCAGGAGCTGCAGACATGCAGGGGAGGAAGCACAGTGTGGTCTGTGCTGGAGACAAACCCGGTCCAGAGTGCATGAAGATGTGCTCTGATAAGATCTACTCTGCATTTCTGTTTCAGCAAGTCCTCAAATGCCTTCAGAAAAAAAGTTTCTGCTGTAGCAGCAGTGTTACCTTTTCCCCTATAAACACCCCAAACCCAGATAAAAATAGCCCTGTGTTTGCCAACCTCTCTAATCTACCTCATATCTTTTATTATTATTACTATTATTTTTAACCAAAAATAACAGGGAAAAGACCTTGAGGTCTAGACAAAGCTCCCTCTTGCTGCCAGTGAGACGAGGATGAAACAATCCCAAGGATTTCTCTGCAGAGCACTGCTGACCTCTTATCCTTGCCTCTGGTCGCTTGGGATTGCTGCTGGCCAAGGCTCCCAAAACGTTTTCTGCAGCGATCAGGGTGGATTAGGATTAAATAGAGGAGGCTGGGGACAGCCAATACCCTGCTACATTTTCATGAATAGTTGAGACAACGTAAAATAGTTATTCTCGATTAAAATGCTATTTATTGCCTCAAAGTTTGATTATGTGGGGAACTAGGGCAGCACAGGGACTGCAGATGGTTTGGGAATTATCTTCCTCTGGGAAAGGGTTAGATTCGACTTCGTGCCTTTCCTTTTTCCCATCTGATGCACCTTTGCAGCAGCCACTGCCTCCTTTCCTTTCACGTGCCAGTTTACCCAACCTACAGAAACTGCCAGAAAAAAACGTGCTGCTAAAAATACAACTCCCCGAAGGCAGGGCAGGACAGCACAGAGCACAGAGAGGTCTGGCAGTGCCCGCGCCAGCGGGAGAGGGATTTGGAGGCGGGTTTGGAGATGGGCTCCTCCAGGAGCATCCCACCGGCAGATGCGGTTTGAGCAGCGGAGCATCCTCGGTGCTGCCACCCCTGGGCCACCTGGGCGGGGAAAAGGCCACCGGAGCCCTCGGGACGTTCCGGGAGGAGCCGCGAGAGGGAGATGCAGGACGGGGAATGCGTGGGGGGATGCGGGGAGAAGTCCCAGCCGCGCATCCCTGAGCATCGCGCATCCCCGAGCATCCCCGCGCCCTCCCGAAGTGGTTTCCAAGCCTCGCCTCCCAGCCCTCTGAGCTCCCGAAGGGAAAAGCTGCTCTTACCAGCTTAAAAAACTTCCTCAGGTTCGCCTTGGGCGTTTTGCTCTCCGCCCCTCGCGGTTTCACCTCGGCGCTTTCTGCGCTCTTGCTCTCCCTGTCCCGGTCGGGAGCCGCCGCCTCCAGAGCCGCCTCTGCCTTCTCATTGCTCACGGCCTCTGCTTCTTCCGAGGAGTTCTGGGGTGGGGGAAGAAAGTGGAAAAATCATTCAGACTCAATCCGTGAGGATTTTGTTGATTTTTTAAAATTTTACAGTCAAACAGGGCATAAAAGCATCCTCAGCTTCACTGATCTCTTTACGTTGCTTCAGGAATTTGATTAATCCCAATTAAAAAAAAATAAATAAGTGTTAAAATCCCACCAGTTTATATCAATTAAAGAAATAACCTTTCTTGCCTTGTTGGTTCCCAAACACAAGAATCTAGCTTTGATCACGATTTTAAAAGAATTTAAATGAAATTACACACAGCAATAGATGTCCTGAGGAGATGAGGCTAAACTAAAACCGGTAAATATGAGAAAAATCATACTCAGGAATTTACACTCAAAACCAGAATTAAGATTGATTAAAGCACACCATGGACACTATTAATTACTGAAACCTGGCCTTGGACACTTCCAGGGATCCAGGGGCAGGCACAGCTTCTCTGGGCAGCCAGGGCCTCACCTCCCCCACAGGGAACAATTCCTTTCCAATAGCCATCAAAACTTACTCTGGGTCAGTTTGAAGCCATTCCCCCTGTCCTGTCACTGGTTTATTCTTATTTATCACCACATTCTTTTATTTGGACTCTGCTGGTTTTATTTTGAACAACAATATTTCCTGTTCCCCTTTTACTTCACAGCAGTTCTGCTGTTGTCATCTCCCTTTCTGAGCAACTAAAATCCCAATTTATTTAGTCCTTCATACAGAAGCCATCCAGTTTATTTACTCAGTATTCCATTACACCTTTTAGTTCTGTCGTATTTTTAAGTTGGAGGGAACTCCACGTTCAGGAAGGGACTCACCACAGACTCCTACAGCAGCAGGAGAGGTTTTGCTTTGTTCCTGACTCCCCTTTTGTGGAAAAAACATCTTGGGGGTGGGGCAGGGGGGAGAAGAACGAAGAGGGAATAAATATTCCTTATCCCCTGCTGCCTGAGATGGCTGCAGCACATCCCTCTTCCCCATGGAACTGCAGATTTCATTTATATTTATGAACAGCTTTGAGATCATCAATCGATAATCATTTTACTCTGGATCTCTGCCTGTTCACACATCCATATGATCAATTCCCCATCTCTTTGCTGGAAGGAAACGATTCAGTGCAGGAGTGGAAGCAGCAGCTCAGCAGAGCAGAGCTCAGCTCCTGGGATCTCATCGCTCCGAGGGCGCGGGTTGGGATCACATCCCAAAGCAGTTTTGTAGGAGTTCTGTCTCTGCAGCTCTGGCTCTGCGCTGGAATTGGTGGCACAACCAACAGAAGCACCCTGGCAACAAATGCCAACCTCCCTAATTAGCTAAATTAGGGTTAGTCAGCTGTTCAGAGGGTGAGTAGTTTAAAGTATCAGGGATTTTTTGCACATTTCTGCAGGAAATCCTTCTCCAGGACGAGGGGGAATGGCTTCACACCGAGAGAAGGGAAATTGAGGTTGGATATACAGAGGAAATCCTTCCCTGGGAGGATGCTGAGGCCTGGCACAGGTTCCCAGAGCAGCTGGGGCTGCCCCTGGATCCCTGGCAGTGCCAAGGTCAGGCTGGAGCAGGAGCACCTGGGACAGTGGGAGGTGTCCCTGCCGTGGCAGGGGTGGCACTGGATGGGCTTTGAGGTCCCTCCAACCCAAACCCTTCTGTGATTCCACGTTCTGCTTCACCCACTAATTAACCAGTTTGCTGTTTGCCCATCAGTAAAAAGAGCACGATTTTCCTGCAGTTGCATGGCAAGAGCTGCTTAAAAATCAAGTTTTTTAAGCAAACACGTCTGCTTTTAAAGACAGATCCCAGAGCAGCCTAAATAAAGCTGCCTTGATCACCTTCCACCCTGGCCTGGCCTGCTTTGATCAGATAAATGTGAAGCATCATGTTTCTCTGCCCTGATCAGATATCTACGAGGCCTTGAAAGCAGCCTTCCAACACAAATATCGGAATTTCCCCACTGTAATTCCCTATTAGTATTCCTCCTGAAAAAAAAAAATGCTGGCACAGCAAATATTTGAGCAACAGTTCTGAAAATTCTCGTGAAGCCCGATCAGGAAACGGGGCAAATACAAAGTGGCTCCCAGCTGAGAAGCTGAATAAGGAATTTTTCATTTTCCCTTTCCATATTTCTTCCTCTGCAGGCAGAGCAGCAGCATGAACTGCCACGTGTTGACAGGCACTTCATTAGCTGCACTTTGAAGTGAAAGCTCATCAGAAAATGGATATTCAAGAGACTGCCTGGAAAGAGAAGCTGAATCCTGGATCTGTTGAGTGTTGTGGTAGCTGTTTGTTAGTTTAAAAGCAAAACTACTCCTGACTCGGAATTCTCCACCTGTTTGAGCTTGGATTCTCTGTCCTAACAAAAGGACAGTGCATTAAATGTGCCAGAAAAAGATAAAAATCACTGCAGAAAAACCGCACAGAATCTTCAAACCAAGCCGAGTTTGAGGCCGACCTGTTGTATTTTGTTTTTTTGTACTTCTCTCCTCATTTTATTCAGTTTCAAGCTGACTGGGTCACCAGGGTCTTTCACCAAGGGAAATATAAAATATTATTTTCTGTCAAGAAAACTCACTAAAGCAACATCAGCCTTCTACAGGTGAAGGATTCAATGCTCAAACAGGCAGAGGTTTGGGGTTTTTTTAATTCTTAGGACCAAATTCAGTTCTCAGCTGCAGAAATTCCCTCCAGAAAAGTTGCAAAAACATTTGGTCTCAGCATGAGCCCAGACCCAAGAAGTTCTAAGCAGAAAGGAGCTCGTTTGACAAAATTCAGATTTCACAGACTGTTGTAATTCAGTGCATTTGTGTAAATGCTGAAACCAGCCTTTAATATTTTTGGCAGCAACAAAATCTGCTTGGAGTGGTAGAGAATTCCCCACAAAACTTTCTCTCCCCTGACATAAAGAGCTGAGGGTGATGCAGGAGAAATTAAACCCAGCATTATCAACTAACAGGAGTGAAAGGCAATTTTGGTACGAGGTTTATACCCTGAGGTGTTTGAGATCCCAGAACTGAATACTTTTAGTCTATTTTAGCCTATTTTAGCTCTAATACGAGATTTGGGGAGCTGGTGTGGGCAGAGACTACATTATCCAATAATAAAAACATATATAATTACTTCAATTTGGGTTAAAATTTCAAATTATATTTTGAAATCTTACCAAAAGCTTAACAGATTAATATTTTAAACCAACCATCACCAGTGATTTCTCCCCCACAGGAGTGATTCCCACTATTTTTCTGCAAGAAAATTTTCCCTTCTTCCATGTTTTTTCTTTTGTTTAAAAAAACCTCGTTACTCCATTATGAAATTACTGAATTCAGACCAGATTTATCACTGTTTTACACTGAAATTACACACAGCAGCCTGCCAGAAAGCCTCTGCTCTCCCTTATTTCATCCTGATGTTCAGCACACATCCTCTTCCCAGCTCTGGTTTCAAATAAACTGGACTACCCAAGGAGGAGGTTTCTGTAGCAATAACAAGAAAAAACCTCCTTCTCCCTCTTCTTCCCCACTCTCCTCTCATTCCAAGCACCTGATTCACTCAGTTCCCCAGGAAATTCAGTCCCAAGTGGCAAATGTTTGAAGTTTTGATTATTTTCAAGCATGTTTGCTCTGTAAATATCTAAACACCTTCATTTTTTTTAACATAAATAAAATATCCAAACTCTATCACCAGTGGGAAAACACAGCTAAAGGAGCTGCAGGAGCAGCAGCCACTCAGGAGCATCTGGGTGCTCGGAAGCAGCAAATTTCTGGGATTTGAGCTTGAACAGAAGCCCAGAAGAGCAGTTATTCTGCATGCAGTGACTCAGTAAAGTTTCATACAGGCCTCTTATGAAATGAAATTAAGAACGAATAAACTTCAGCTTATCAAGATCATGGAAACAGGATGTGCTTTTAGAGTTAAGTCCTAAATTTAGTTAAAATCATTATTTAACCTGAGGAATAATGTGTCTCCCCAAGCAATCAAGACCCCAGACTTAAAGCCTGATCTGCTCTGTCACAGAACATTTTCTGCTGAGTAAGAATAGAGCCACCAAGTTCCAGCTTTTCAAACAATGAAAGCAAAGAAATGAAACGAGGTTTTAGAGCTTTATCTCTGTTAATGATAAATTTT
Organism: Melanocharis versteri; assembly: GCA_013397845.1. Classification (NCBI taxonomy): domain Eukaryota; kingdom Metazoa; phylum Chordata; class Aves; order Passeriformes; family Melanocharitidae; genus Melanocharis; species Melanocharis versteri. Next base: position 93,513 of record VZTG01009170.1, on the reverse strand, counting down.
GCTAAAGAACGCTGTGACCTCTGGGGGATTCTTAACAGAAGCACCGAATTGAGAGAGAACAACATTCCTGATTCCATAAAAACAAAAAAACCACCACAGCTAAAACCCACGCTTGTCACGTTTAGCACGTGGGAGCTGCTGCCCGTGGTGGGTTTGGCTGCTTTGCTGCATGGATCAGCTCCAGCCCCCAGACCCAGTACCTTTTTCCAGAAGAGCTTGCTCAGGGGCAGAGGAGTGGCCGAGCCCTTGTCCTTGGTGGCCTCGCGGGGCGTTTCGCTGGTCACTCCCTGCGGAGGGGCCGCGGCCTCGGGGGCTTTCGGGTTCTGCTTGGCCGGCGGCTCTTGGCAGGGAGGGACATTTCTGTCTGGCTTTACACAGGGGACAGGAGGCTGCTCAGGGCTCTGGGAGAAAAAGGACATGGATATCGTGGAGAGCAAACCCAGCACGTTCAGGCATCACCTGGTGCAGGTGAGCAGCCCTCTCCCCACCCAGCTGCACCCCTGCCCTTCCATCCCTGCTCCCTCGAGCAAAAGACAGCAAACCCAGAACACAGGTAAAGAAATTCAAACGCCCAGAGAGCGAACGTGCTGTGGACGTGCAGTCTTAAGAATTTTCTCCTTCTCACGAACTCTGTAGGAAAACAAAGATAAACTGGGACATTTTCACTCTCTTTCTAATCTTATGTTTTGCTAAGTGGAGCTGTAAGGCTTCAGCCAATCCCCCTGAAGGGTGGGATGACACTGTCCAAACACTATTATGTATATATCTCTGTATAAAAGTTAGAATCAAAATAAAGTCTGTCACACTTCTGCTTTCTACACTTGGTGTGTGTTCTACTCTCCTTACTGCTGCTCACAGTGACAACATGCCAGCGAGAATTCCCCTTTTCCTGCATCGCACAGGTAATTCAAACCCCCCTACTCACTTTGGTGTTGGTTGTCTGTGGGGTTTCTTTCACAGCCTGAAGGGAAACAAAACACAAGGATGAGTCTGTCTGAGGCAGCGCTGCAGTTCCACAGGCCACAAATTGTCTGTGTCACCCATTATTTTATTTTTAGTGAGTGTGTGTGCAAGTCCTGGCTCCTGCAGACGTGGAAACCGATCCCTGGAAGAGTGGAAGCTGCTGGAGGGAATGCCAGCTCCCATCCTTGTACCTGCACCAGCCTGGAGCTGCATTCTTTGTGCTCAACTTGTTCTTTAAAAATATCTCTATTTATATTTGCATTCCAATATTCCCATTCCCATTCAGCTCAGGTAAATCATTACAGAGAATTTTAAGGTATTAACAGATTTTTCTGTGTCTGCAGCTCCCAGTGCTCAGGGACACACCAGAGCTGGGTGTTTTCCATGGGAATCCCAGACCGTCATCAGGGATGTGCTGCCGTCACCTTCCAGCAGGAGGCTCGGATCTCTGGGATACAAAACACAGCAGCACAAGAAACCCTGGAAACGCAGGGCACGAACAGCCCTGCCTTTGGAACTCGGGCAGGAGCTGCAGCTCTGCAAAGAGCAGCCCTGCAGGTGCTGGAGCTGGGTTTAACCCATCCTCGCATAGTTTCGGGAATTTTTCCTTTTGTGAAAACGTTGTTTGCAGTGATGGAGCCACGGATTTTATCAGAATACACAAACCCAGGAGGATCCACTGAATTCCTCCTTGGCCAGGGATGTACTCCAGCACCTCTCACCCAGCAGAGCTCACTCTGAAGAATCACCTGAGCTGTGCAAAAAAATCATCCAGCCCCAGCCTGAGGCAGGGTTCCAGAACCTGCCACAGACTTTGGGACGTTCCTGACAGAACAAGTGAGGGGGTTTTCAGGGCAGGTGAGGGCTTTTGCACAGGAATTATTTTGCAGGAGCCAAGAACTCTTTTTTTTTTTTGTGGTCAGCTCTGACAAACAACACTCAGAACAGGAGGTGAGAACAAGGGTGAGGATGCCACAGATGAGTTCAGCGTTAGTGCTGGAAGTGAGGGATTCCCCCTTCTCTTCCAAAGGAAAATCCCATAAATCAGCACAGTTACACTGCAAAATTAGGATGCAATTAGGATGCAATAAAGCAGCACCAGAAGCTGCTTTAAAGTTAGGATTTTGTAACACAGGAGCCTGAAAAACAATGTTTGTGTTAACTCACAGCCAATCTAAGCTGCATTGAGCGAGACAAGTGTATTTTGGAAGAAAGCACTGTCAGAGGAGACAGTGAAGTGTTTGAACACAAATAAATCTATTAAAATGTTAATTTCAAATAAAGGAATTGGTTATCTATTCATCCAATTCACACGGCATGGAAAGCATTGCAAATTTAAAGATATAAACTATATTTTTAATTTTTTTTCACTAGCAGTGGTAACTCCAGGGCCTGCCTGTCACATCCCTGCTCTGAGTTGAATTCCCACTTTTAATCGGCCTTACAAAAGAATTGTTGGCACCATTTTAATCCTTGATTCCTAATAGGTCATAAATGATATCTCAGTTATCACTTCTGTATTTTGTTTGTGGAAAGAAAACTGTGAAAATAAACGTAGAAACAAGAAAAAGCTATTTTAAAAGTGATATTTTATAAGAAAGATTTTACTGGTGTAAAAGCTTTCTGCTGTTGCATTCCTTCAAGATAAGTGTTGTCATTCCAGACAAAAACTTCTTTAAATGTCCTTTAAATATTCCAGGGAATTTTCTCACTACAACTTATTGCAAGATTAATTGTTGGAACTGAATCTTAAAAAATGCCGGCCAAGTTTGTTTTTTACCTGGAAGCCTTAACTCATTATGAACAAGTAATTAGTATTTTAATTTTTTTAAGAAATGAAGCTGAGATCTCGAATTTAAGCTTTTGGCAAGAACTGCACACTTTAATCCATTTGGAATACTATTATTCCTTCAGCAATATGCAGATTACATTTTTTTTCTCAGAAAATGAGACAGTGGAAAGAACATTTTTGGTTTTAAAATGTATTAAAGAATGACTCGTGCCCTTGATAATAAAGACCCCTACTCACCAGAAATTCCACGTGGGTGGGGAGGCAGCATTAAATATTAATTATGTTCCTCCCCCACTAAAAGGGTCTCTGCTTCTGCATTCTCTGGGCTAAAAAGCTGCAATTCTCTGCTTCCCTGCCATGATTATCTTCAGAGAGTGCAGAAATCCCCAAATATAGAGCTCGAGACCAAAAGTTTTCAGTGATTTTTGGGTTTTAATATAAAAGTTCACGTCCTCTGAAACAGCCACTTGCTTGACCGTGCATTTTAAGCACTTTAAAGTACCCATCAAAACCTGATTTTTTTCCCACTTCAAACTAAAGTAGGACTAAAATAAATCAATTTTCTTGTTTGCAGGGAGAAATCCCTATTTCTGCAGGAAATTCCATGTTCCAGCCTCCTCTGTGCTGTACCAGATGCCCCAAAATGCCAATTTCAGCCAAGCTCTGGTGCACAGTAATGACAGAAACCCTGAAGTGCAGCTGGGCTGAGCTCAAACCTCTCTGGTCTCAGGCTCTGTTCACCTCCACACAATTCATTGTTTGTCAGCACCTCGGATTTTATTTTGTTTTAGTGGCTGGGAGGGGGCTTAGTCTGTGTTAGTAACCGGGCAGGAAAAATTTCAGGAATCATTCCAGGAATTGCTGCAGAACCCTGAGCTCACAGAGGGCTCAACGAGAGGTCAGGATGGTTTCCATCCCCTCCAGCACAGAAATGCTCCCCCAGGGATTTCCAGAGTTCCTGGAAATCTTGGTGGCAGAGAGATTTTTCAGTGTCTGCCTGTGTCCGTAAGCATTCTCACTTTCTCACGGAGCTAGCTGCAAAACAGCCAGAGAGCTTTTGTAAATAATTCTTCTGTCTTGCACCTGTGAGGTGTTTTTGCACTTTGTTATTGTAGGACCGAAGGTCTGTTTAGGAAATGTGTGTTTTTAGGATCTAGCCAATAGCCCTGGTGGGTGGTCAGCTAAGATCCAATGGCTTTTCTATAACTTAGAGTATAAAACCCTTCTGTATATAAATAAATATGGGCTTTTCTCTCGAGTCCCTCCTGAGTTCAGTTCTCTCCTTCCTCCCCGGGCCGTGCCCGTCATTGCGACACCGCACATCTGGCCAGATGTTGGCAAACACCTCCTCTCTCTCTCTCTCTTTGCCAGGAGCCAGCTGTGATTGCTCAGGGTTCTGCTCCTCCTGCAGCTCCGTACCGACCTTGTGCCTAAAGAGTTTGCTAAAGGTGCTGTGGCCCAGCCTGGGGCTCTCTGCCTTCTTTTTCTTGGCTCCTTTGGAGGGGGATGCGGCCGCTGCCTTCGGGCCAGGCTGCCCCCCACCAGGGCCCTTCTCCGCCTTGGAGCCCTTGTGCACAACAGCAGCAGCACGTGAGTATTTACTGCAGGCATTTGCTTGATCAAAGATGTTATTCATCACTCACACGCGTGGCATTAAAGGCAAATATTCCCTCTTAGCCCTGAACAAACCATTGGGGTTTTTTTTCCCTGAGTGATTTCTCAGCTCTCCTCAGAGTTTCTTTCATACGAGCAGCGAAATAAAAGCCAAGGCAATCCACCTGATTCCAAATTAAACCACAACTTTCTCTCTAAAATCTCCACTAAACTGAAACCTAAATCCCACAAACATCTGTATTTTCAAGTTATGAAGAAGCAATTTAGGATTTCTAAGTTTAAAATAGGCAAATGTAGAAATCCTTAGGAAAACCTTCATTCTTTTCATTGCAGCATAATAGGGACTTTAAAATGTTTTAGATACTGAATTCTTCAGGAAAAGGGCAGTGTGAATATTAATGATATACACTGCCTAAAATATTTCACGTTTGCATTAATGCCCATGAAATTAAAAAAATCTTCATCTTTTCCACCTGGAAGCTGCTAAATTAACCTCCTAAACATATTTCTTCTTTAAGAAAATACAAATTCCACGTCAGGAAGATTGTGAAGATAAAGGAATTCCCAGGAAAGAGAACTCCCACTTAATCTCCTGTAGGGAGTTTGCACATCCTGCAAGTCACCTGGATTTGTTTGCCCTGCCAGGTGTGCCAGCAAAGCAAACCCACCCAGAATATTCGGGTCCAAATTACAGCAGCACCAGCAGGCACCTGGCACAGGGGCAGGTGACAGAGTCAGGGATGGAAACGGGATTATTTCCATCCAAACTGGATTATTTCCATCCCAACTGGATTGTTTCCATCCCAACCGGATTATTCTCCACCTCTGGGAAGAGCTGCAAGTCTCCCTGAGCCAGGGCTCTCTAAAAACTGTATTTTCTGCATAGCTTGGAAGATCTTCACCCTATTTGGTGATTTGCAGAGTTACTCAGAATTATTGAGCTAAAATCCCTCACGTACTCACCAAGCTTGCTGCAAAGACTGACCATTGAATAGGACAAAAGAATAAAAAAATAGGAGAAAAATCAAAATATTATTTTGGCTCATATCTACATGAAAAAAACCACTTCCATTTTTAGGGTTTTACTCTAGGTTTTATAATTATGTTTTTTCACAGCACAAGAAAAACTGTTCTATGAGCAAACGGAATTTTTTTGTGGACTCAAAATTTTCACTGCAGGAACCCAAAGTTTTACATCAGGACAAGTCAGAGCAATAACCAAAATTGTCACCAATCATCACTCACAACAGATTTCGATTATAATGGATGATATAAAGAATTGCACTGTTTAATCTCTTCCTTTCCAATTTATCCAGGGAAAAATAATTGAGATATTTTTCAAATACTTCAATACTACTTTCAAACTTCAAATGATGGATGACATCAGATGGGGAAAAACCCAACAAAATGAAGAGGAAATCTCTGTGTGAAAAACATCTAATGACCAGCGAACAAGGAATTCCTACCTTGTCTTCAGAATCACTTTTGGCTTCAGCTTTGCTTGGGGAGACCTTAAAAGAATGGGAGAAAAAACAGTCACTCAACCCAGGCTTTCAAAGGATCGAAAAGATAAGTTTGAAATCAGCAGGTTTTATTTGCACAAAGGGAAAATACAAATATTGCTTCACTCAAGTGGGAAAATTTATAATGCAAGTATTTCTTGAGAACAACGTAATGGCTAAAATGAAAAACGCTTGGATTGAATATCAAGCTTACAATCAATTTATAAAAATAGAGTTTTAGAGGTGGTACAAAATTAATATCAAGCAGAAAGTCTTTGAGGCATTAAAGATCTGTGAATATCCGTGCAGAAGGGAAGTTTGCAGAGCAGGTGGCACTCACTTATCATTTCACTGCTCCACAACCTCTCACCTCATCCATCCCCCAGGTGCCCAGGACAGAGAACATTTTCAATTTATTTATACATTTTCCCATTATCTATACAATTTATTCAATCCCACAGGGGGTTTTTGGAAGCAACTGAAGCACAAAGAGATGGAAAGGCCGGGCAGAACTCACCAGTGTTTTGAGGAAGCTCATGACTGAGCCCTGTCCTGCAGCTGCCTGGGGACTGTCGTGCTCTGGCGGTGCCCTCGCAGGCGCTGCAGCAGCCGGGCCCTGTTCACCTGCAGAGTCCTGTCCCAGCTCCTTTCGGCTGCACTCATCTAGCTCCTAAAAAAACAGGGAGGCACAGATTGCTCGGTGCCAGCTTGCCTGCTCCCCGGTGGAATGCAAAAGTGACTTTTGTGCCTTGCTGGGAGTCACAACAGCAATTCCAACCATTCCTGCCCAGCCCACGGCTCAGAACAATCCAGCATTTATCCCTCTCCTTCCCCTCTTCCCTCAGAGGTTCAGCACTTGCTGCTGCTCGGGGAGCGTCGTTCTCAGCTACAGCAAGCACAGGGCGAGTCCCAGACTCTGCTTTTCTCTTCTCAAGGCTGAGCTTGTGGAAAATGGGAGCAAACGCTGAGATTTTGGCCTCTGCCAACTCCGTGCCTGACTGCACCATACAAAGATGCCTTCTGATTCTCTATTTTGCCATGCCAGGAGGAATTTTATCTGTCAAACACAAACGTGACGCACATTAAAAGTGGGAAAAAGGCAACAAATCAAAGTAATTCCCCTTAGCCAGATGGAGCTGTCTCTTCTCTTCATGGAATTACAGTTCCCAGAGCCCCAAAAAGAGTTTTCCAGTGCTCAAGCACTCACAAATACTATTAAGACATGTCTTTTGTGTTTAGACACCTGAACAAGGGTTTGGTTCTAAAAAAACACTTCTTGAACCAGTTTTAGAGAGTTTGGCACCTCTCACATTGAATTTACCTTCCATTTTGGCCACCTTTGCCTTGAGCCTGCACAGGAAAACTCAACACAAGTGTTGTGCAGGAGAGAGTGACATCAAAGAGTGTCCTAGCGACATCAAAGGATTTTTCCTAACCAGTCCAGTGCCTTTTTTAGTGGGAAAAATGAGAATAAAAGCGTTCTCAAGAACCTTTCCCTGTGCTGGGTGATGAAAATACCACAATAACTGTAGAATATGGATTTCTTTATGTCACCAGTGGAAGGAATTGACTTGAAATGCTTTAAAACTTCAGAGGGGTCAGGACAGCCGGGCGTGGAGTGGGCAGTGCCAACAGAACACAGGGAGTTAAAACATACATCGGAATGCCAGAAGGGACTTCTGTGCCATTCCCCACCCACCGAGTTTTCCAGGCTGGCCCAGGAAGCAGCAGAGCTCTGCTGGAATGCTCGGCAGCCTACTGAAGGCTCTCACACACCACTCGGGGCAGCTGCCAGCCCCAGAGTGGCCCTGGGGACAATCTGTCCCCTGCAGGACACGCGTGGCCACGCCAGCCCAGGGGTGGCATCCACAGAGCTGTGGTGCCATGGAAAATGCTGGCGCTGCTCCAGGTGTGAAAGGGACAGCAGAGGCACGAGAAGGAGGAGGAGGCTGGAGATGTGTAGCTAAACAAAAGCAGCTTTATAGCTCAAGCGCTTGGTGCCATCAAACTCTCCAGTGCTGGATGTTATCAAGAAAAATAAACAGATTTAGTAATTTTTGGTGAATTATAGACAAGCCCAAGGCCTGGCTTTGGGATGCAGTTCAGGGGAGAGCTACACGCAGCTGTTTGCAGCACCTCTGGCAGCGCTGGCTGACCCAGGGCACGGCCCTGACAAAGCCACACTGAAGAGAAAGCAGATCCTGAGCTTTGGGGCCATCCCATAATCCCTGAACTCCGAGAATAAAAGCGAGATGTGCCCCATTTGATGTGCCCGTTCCAATGCATACTTTAACTCCCTGTGTTCTGTTGGCACTGCCCACTCCACGCCCGGCTGTCCTGACCCCTCTGAAGTTTTAAAGCATTTCAAGTCAATTCCTTCCACTGGTGATGTAAAGAAATCCATAATATACAATTTTCCTGGTATTTTAATAACCCAGCACAGGGAAAGGCTCTTTAGAATGCTTTTATTCTCATTTTTCCCCACTAACAATGACCCTGCACTGCTCGAGGATGGCTCTCTGATTCCCAAGCCAAGGCTGCCCCTGGCTCCAGAGAATCGCTCAGACCTGGCCTTGGAGAGGGGCTGTGATCCATCCTCTGCTCCCATGGGAATATTCCTGCAGGAAGAGCCCAGCCTCGGGTGTCAGCACAGAAATCAGGCACAGAGAAAGCACAGCCCCACAGGATCACATCCCAGAGCCACAAAATCACCACAAAAGCCTCTGTGGCAGCTCCCTGCTCAAAGCCCCGGGGGTAAATCATGAAATAATGGAAGAAACCCCAGGAATAACAGAAGGTCAGTATTAGGAGTTAATAGATGCTATGTAAATGTTCAATTCATGTCTTTGAGAAGCTAAATTTGGGGGTAATAAACACCTTAAATATACTGTAGTTTCAGTTCAGTCATCAGGAAAAAAAAAATACCCAAACATATCAAAAGAATGTATTCCTGCCAGCACTTTTGTTTGCATGAATCATGGCTCAGTGAAACATTTCAGGCATATAATTTATCTTTTCTTTGGCTTACATAGTAAATGCTTCATGAATTCATGAATTCTGCCCTTGTTTTAATTATGCTGCGCTCTGAATGTAGTTTTGTAGACCACAAAAATAAAGAGTGGCTCAGCAAACACAGAATGTTTGTGCAGCTCTTAAGCTACAACTGTGGAGCCTCTCTCTTACTCACCAGCAACGCTGTTTGTTTTGTCTTGGCACTCAGCGCAGGGAAACTTTGCTTTTAGCATTTACAGATACTACAAGTCATAATCCACAAAGCAAAAAAAAGAGAGAGAGAGAGAGAGAGAAAAGGAGCTGTTGGCAGCAATGTCTTGATTTTTAGTATGATTATTTGGTGACAGTTTGTAGTTACTACAGTAACAGTAATTAAATTAGGCTTGGTCATTCTCCCATCCTGCAGGAGAATTGGAACTTCAGAGGGAACAGAAGGCAACTGTGCTGCGAGGCAGAGCCACAGCCTTTGTTTAGGGATTGAGTTAAATTTGGCAACACGTTGCAGTGTTTAGCTGATATATTTTCCCCAGAAAAGGTGCTTAACTCCTCTCTGCCCCCACCATTTATTCCTTTTCATAGCTGAAGAATCAAAGACAAAACTATAGCCCAGAAATTCAAGGATAAGGTTAACATTCCTCTCCCTGTGATCCAGATCTGCCATTTATTGACACAGAGGGACTTGAACCCTGATTTTGTGAGTCCTCAAAGATTTCCGTGGTGCAGCTTGAAGCTCAGATGTAGAGGCATTTTTGAGGACCAGAGCTGCCCTCAGGAATGTTCCTGGGTTCCAAAAAGCTGCTGGGATCCCGCAGACACTGCCAGACAGACCCAACACCACCCACAGCTCTGCAGTGCTTGGGATTTCCAGGTTATTCCCATCAGGGGCCTCCAGGATGTGGATGGGTACGAGGGCACTGGAGCAGAACTCCAAATCAGCCAGAATCGATAAGAAATCCCGGTGTTATCGATGTAACAAAGCTTGATCTGGATTTGTGCCTCCAGGAGCTGTTTGAACTGGGAGAATGATTGAAATTCCCTTCTGTCCCTGGTCCTGCTCGTACAGTACGGCCTCACCTCAGCTTTCTACAGGACTCTTTGCTCCCAGCGATGTTTAACTCTGAATTTTAGTTAAAACTGCTCCAAATCGTTCTTTCCTTAGACTTTTACACCATTCCTTCAGCAGCACCAACTGTGACCCTCCCCACTCTGTAAAGTGAAAGCAGGGTCACTGCAGGGACAGCAAAATAGGAAATGAGAATTTGGCATTTGGTGGGAAAAGAGACAATTCCTGCAAGCCACGGGGAAGACCTGTGTGTGACAGTCAAAAATATCTGCAGGAATTTGGGATGTTGAAAAGCTTAATTCTAAGAGGTTGAACACAGAAGTGCCAGTGTGCCCTGAATAGAGGATTCATTGCAAATTATCCACCCTGCTCTGCTTAGGTGCTGAATGCCTTTATGGATTCTTCAAATGTGCATCCAGAGCTGTCTGGAACAGCAGTGATGGGAGCACTCCTGAAGGGCAGGGGGGGAAAATGTGACTGATTTTTCTTAAAAACGAACCCTCAGAAAAATATTAGAATGGGTAAATTTATACAAGAAACGTGATCTTCAAATTTGAGAAGGTCTAAGATAGAGAAGACAGAGCAGCTTGAAAATAAAAGAATTTTGGGATGACTTGCAATGCTGGCAGTGTAAGCAGCGAGTATCTCATGAGTTAAGTTCGACGCTACTCAAAGCATCAGTGATCACAATCTTATTTGTAAGGCTGAATTGGCCAATAAAAGCAGTTATTAAAATTGTATTTACAGATTGGTTTTTCCCTCCTGTGCCTGGCATTGGGCAGGGTTTGAACTCGATCACCAATTCCTGTATTCCACCTCTCCAGCAGAACTCAGAGTTACACCATTATTCCCATGCAGGGGATGGGCTTTTTCAGTAGTTAATTAGCCAAAAATTAATTTTATAATACCTTTGCTTACATCAGACTTGGCAGGAAGTGCCAAATCTAAACTCATAGAAACTTCCAGCTCCTTTGACCAGAGTGCTGTTTCAGTTAAGATCCATAGTTTCTTATATCACATTCTCACCCTGTAAAATCATTTCTAATGAACCACTTTTCCTTGACTAAAACCTCACAATAAGCTGGATACAAAAATTATTGCTGCATAATATTCCTTATTTTGATGAATAGGGTATCCAGCAGCTACTGCTCAAGAAGTGGGACTATTTTAAAAACGGCACAAAACACACCAAAGAACTTTGAGAAAACCATCCCATGTCAAACTCCAAGGTCCTAAAGCACAAGAACCAATTTCAGTTTTAGGTATTTTTGCTTTCATTTGCATCTGGCAGCTGTTCCTCCTGACAACTGGAGCTGTCTTGGCCAAAGCTTTCAGGGAATTATAAATTAAATTAAACCGGAGGTCAGTGCCAGGATTTAGTCATGAGACAGAGCTTGGCCACAGGTTCCTCTCCCAACCTCTGTCCAGCCACCCCAAATGCGGTCATTTTGAGGGCAACACTGCTTCATTCCCACCCCTACATGGAGTTATCCCACTCTGTTATCACCCCCACGAGGTTTCATTAGCGAAAATGCAATTAACTAGCGGATATTCCACGGAAACACTTGCCTTGCCCAGCGGGACCCCGTTGGGCGCGCTGGCCGCGATGCTCCCGTTGGGAACGTCCAGCCCCTGCCTTTCCTCCTCAGGGTCACCTTGCGTCCTCTCCTTGCCCTTCTCCAGCCTGAAGATCCTGTCGAAGAGCGTCACTGGCCTGGGCTTTGGCGTGGCCGCATCGCGTCCCTCAGGCGTCCCCGCGAGCTCGATGTCCTGCAGCGGGGCCTGGCGCGGGTTTTGACGGGCTCCCTCCTGGGGCCCCGCTGGCCCGGGCCCCTGCGTGCCCTCACTCGGGGCTTTGTTCAGCCCGGTGGCATCGGGAGCGGCCTCTGCGGGGGCCGGAGCTGCCGGCGGCTCCTCAGAACGCCCTGGCACGGCCCAGGGGAAGGCGAGCGCCGAGCGGGGCCTGGCAGCTGGCAGGGCCCTGCTGGCAGCGCTCCCGCGGCTCTGCTCCGCCGAAGAAACGGCCGCATTATCCCGTCCAGCACCCGCCCTGGCATCCGCTGCAACACAGCCAGAAAGGGAATTAGCCCACAGCCGCCGCGAGCCCTCAGCCGCGGCCGCTCGGGCCGTGGCGAGCGCGTTCCGAGACGTGGAAGAGCGCGCCCGGGGCCCCGGTACTGCTGCTCAGCCCTCAGAGCTGATTTTTGCTCCCCTGCCACCCCTGCGCCCTGAAATCAGTGCCAGTTTTACCCCCTGCAGGGTCAAAGTCAGATATCAGCCCCATTTTTGGCACTACTCAGCCCGGTGGAAGGCAAATTAAAATTAGTGATATGCAAAAAATCCCCCCAAAACAGTAAAACTCGAGACAGTTATGTATCAATATATATATTGATATATATATCTCCTCTCCTCTGTCAAAGCGACAGAAACAGAAAGAATGGAAACCACCAGGATTGGTCCCATTTCCTGGCTCACCAAACTCCCAAACTCCCAGCAGGGCCATGCAGTCAGAACTGATTTCATTCATTTTTCCTGCCTCGCTGCCTGCTCTGCACAGTGCAGCTCCCACCTGCACTTCTCCTTTGCCTGCCGGTTATTTTAAGCCTGATCTGAATACTTATAAATCACATCCGAGCCAGGTTTCTTATCTTTACATTTCTGACTCTCTTTACCCACAAACTGTGGCTCAGAATCGCATTTCCTCCCCCAAAATTCACACAAATCATTCCATGTGTACACACATGACCATCACACCTTAGGTGCGAAAAATCTTTCATTTTAAAAGTGTATTTTATGATTTTATAAAACAGTGGTGCTTTGATAACACAGCTGAGGTGAAAATCCCTGGTACAGGATTCACAGATAGGAAGAGGCAGCTCCTGCTTTACACGAGACAAAAGAAACAAGAGACAAAAGAAAAATAATCTTGCTTGGATCTGTTTTGTGGCTGGGAGGCAGAACCACAGATGATGTGGTGTCGAAACCCCAATAAAACACCTTACAGTGTTTAAACACCCTGAGCTTCAGCTTCTCTTCCCTACTCAGACTGGAACATGGATCTCATTTCCCTGGCAGTCACCACCACATCTCAAGGATGAATTTAGATCTATTCAATTGTAGCTGTGAAAAACTGACAGGCTCCAACCAACTTGCTGAATTAGAATGGGGAAATTGTCAGTTTCAATGCAAAATTGAAATTATTTCAAATTATAATGGTAATAGTCTAGTCAATATTATGCCTTTCACATTTTTCTTTAAGAGAAAGAAAACCCCAGATACCAAAAAACCCTGACTGAAACACGTCTTCCACACAGCACAGACCTTCAGTATAATATTCTTTAAGATTAGGAAAACAGAACAATTTTAGATCCCAGCTTTCAAAGGTACCCCTTGGCTTTTCACAGCAAAACTCCCCCAGCTTCCCACCTCCCCAGGGATTCTGGATAACCCCACAAAACAGCAGCAGGTCCTGGGCTCATCAGACTGTTCTCCTGTGGGAGCAGCCAGGGATCCTGGGCCCATCCCTGGGAACACCCAGCAGCAGAATGGAGCCCAGGGCCCAGGCAGGAGATTCCTCTTCCCACAGCCTTAATTCCATGGCTGAGTGTCCCCACTGCACCCTGCACCACAGCCCAGGCTGGTCCTGACAGGCAGGAAATAGGAGTTTCCATAAACTCAGGGATCATGGAATGGTCCTTGGGGACCATCCCATCCCATCAGCAGGGACACCTTCCACTGTCCCAGGCTGCTCCAAGCCCCATCCAGCCTGGCCTTGGACACTTCCAGGGATCCAGGGGCAGCCACAGCTGCTCTGGGAACCTGTGCCAGGGCCTCCCCACCCTCACAGAGAACAATTTTTTCCTAATATCCAATCTAAACCTATTCTCTGGCAGTTTGAAGCCATTCCCCTTGTCTGCCACTCCATCCCTTGGAAATCCTCTCCCTCCATCTTTCCTACAGCTCCTTCAGGCCCTGCAAGGTCACAGTGACACCATCAGGGCTGGGGTGACAGCAGCCACAGATGCCCCCAGCACCCCACAGCTGCCAGGACCTGGCTCCCAACTCCTCTCCGTGGATCATTTTTAATGCACCTTTTACTCCCTCTTTTCTTTTGTTTTGGGCAGAGTGGCCAGAGCTCCTCAGCACCACCTGTTCTGGCAGGCAAAGAGATTTCCAGTTTCTTCCCCTGGATTCTCCCTGCTGCTGTTCCTGTATGGAAACAGCTCCACTGGCAAAACCCCTTGGCCAGCAATATCCTCCTGTGGTATTTCATGAGCACCTATTCCAATTTCAATGTCCTGACAGGCACAGCAAACTCCAAATTGCAGCTACTTCAGCACCTATTTACATACTCAGCTGGGGCCTCTAAGGATCAGTTGTAGTTTCCTGAGCCTCCTGTAGTAATGTTTGAAAAAGAACTTCTAATTATAGCTGGAAACTTGGGAAGGAAGCAAAAATCAAAAACGCTTCCCGAGCTAAAGAAAGGAGAACCAATATCCATTGGATGATAATTGTAATAGATGCTGAACTTCTGCTTTATGTAACAGATAAATGAAACACAGGAAAATTGGCTTCAGCATTAAAATAGGGATATAAGCTCGGCATTAAGAAAACCAGCTAAACAAGCAGCAACCCATGAACCTATGGAGCTCCTTTTATCTCAGATTATCATGGAAGGAACAGGAGCCCTGGAAAATGTCACTGCCATGGGCTCTGCTGCGTGTGTGTTGTGTCAGCACAGCTCCAGCTGCTCCGAGGAAAATCTGCTCAGACAGAGGCAGAGCAGATCCCAGCACCAGCGGGACACGGCTGGGCTGGGCTGCACTGACAGGCACAGCAAGCTGAGGGAGAAAAGCCTTGGAATTCCAGCATTTGGGTGAAAATTGCATGATATTTTTGTTTTTAGACACACACAGGTGCCATTTTCTCCAGGTTTGTTCCTCAATCCAGAGGCAGAATCACTAAAATAAGCAAAACCCCCCAAATTCTAGGCCAGGTTTGCGAGCAGATCAAAGCTGCTCTTTGTGACTGAGATTAAAAGCTGCTCTGAAGTGAAAATCAAGACACAATTTACAGACTGCATTTCAGGCCGCTCCTGCACGAGCATTTGCCTTTCAACTCTTTAACAAAACACAGTCACACTCCAGAAGATTTGTCTCTCTTTCCCCTTCCCTTCATCAGGGTGTGTTAAAAAGGAAATTTTGAGGCTACACAAAGTCCCTCTTCTGTAAGAGCACACTGAAGGAGATTTTTTCCCTGGAATTTGGCAGATTAGACCAACATTTTTTCCCTTGATTTAAGAAGAACTGTTTAGACAAGAGCAATGGTTAATGCAATATCACAGAATTATGAAAGGTTTGGGTTGGAAGGGACCTTAAAGCTCATCTCATTCCTCTATTTTGACTACAAGCCAGCCACAAACAAATATTTTGCTTAGCCATGGAATTAGAGTCACACAGCACTTTCTTCTCCCCTGGTGTTCAGATAATCGTGGAGAAAATAGATTTGAATGGCCATGAAGAAACCATTAAGGGCTACAAGGCAATGTTTGGCACCAAGGATTCCAGCAGTGCAGGCCAGCACAGGGCACAACAGCCCTGAACGAATTCCTGCAGCAAACACAGGTCCAAAGTAAAACATTGCCCCTGTCTTTAAAAAAAATAAACAACACACTATTATCCTTTTGCCATCTTGCTCCACTATGCCATGCAAATAAATTTTGTGCTCCAAGAATAATTTTGTTTCTAATTAACTAGCATTGTTATTTACCTACAGATTTCCTGAAATTAATGGAGTTAGGGGGAGAGGAGCCAGCAGCAAGAACAATGATGCTCATTCTCTAATAACATCCCTGAAATACTTCATATTTCAGGCATTACAGGCACACAGAGCTGCTGCAATCAGGATTTCTGTTGGGTTCTGGTTGCTACAAGGCAATGTTTGGCACCAAGGATTCCAGCAGTGCAGGCCAGCACAGGGCACAACAGCCCTGAATGAATTCCTGCAGCAAACACTAATCCAAAATAAAACGTTGCCCCTGTCTTTAAAAAAATAAACAACACACTAATATCCTTCTGCCATCTTGCTCCACTATTCCATGCAAATAGAGTTTATGCACCAAGAATCTTGTTTCACTAATTTAACTTGCATTGTTATTTACCGACAGATTTCCTGAAATTAATGGAGATAGAGGGAGATGAGCCAACAGCAAGAAAAGCAACGATCATTCCCTAAAAACATCCCTGAAATACTTCACATTTCAGGCCTTACAGACACAGGATTTCTGTTGGCTTCTGGCTGCTAGCAGGATTTGCTGAATGGGATTTATCCTCTGGGACAAAGCAGCTGCATCTTCACTGAACTTTTCTCCCTTTGTAATCTTTTTAGCTCCTTTGTAATTCTTTCTAGGAGCAGGTTGTTGTTTCAATCTGCATGGAATTACCACCCAAACCCCACATGGAATTGTTCCTGGTTTGTCCTCCTGCTGCGTTTCTGCTCTGTGTGGTGCAAATCAGAGACAGACAACTCCAGCTCTGGCCTTTTCCCCCTTCACCTGTTGCTCCCCAAGTGCTTTATTTACTGAAAGTATAAAAAGGTTCCCTTTCTTCAGCTCTGGCTTCCCCCAAAATCCTCACTTTAGGCCCCAAAAATGCTATTTATTGCAGTATTTCATTTTAGAAATACTACCAATTATGTTTTCCATAGTAACAACTTCCATCACTTTTATTTCTCCAAGACCTGGATCACATTGCACAAACATGGAGATTTCAATTGTATCTCAATGATTTAAACTGCTTTTCAGACAGGAAAAAAGTTAAAGTACAAGAAACATCCACATAGAACCATCTAATTTTTCAACTTGCTACTTAAACTGATTTAGCAATTACATTAATTAGGTAATCCATTTAAGTAAAGCAGTCCCATATGCTGCATTTTACGTATGAGGAATAAAATGTACGTGTATTTTCTAGGTCTTCAGGCAGTGTAAATCATCTGGCTTTTATTTCCTCCTCAGAACTCTGCTGGTTTACACCAGAAAAAACACACAGAGAGAGGCTTTGCTAGTAGGCAACTGCTTAAAGTGACTTAGGCTGGGATGGCACTGGGAAATTCGGGCTGTGGAACAGGGATTGAGCTCTTATCAGAACCATCTGCACATCCCCACACCAGCCTTGGATTATTTTTACAAGGCAGAGCTGAAATTTGGGTTTATCCCCTAATTCAAAGCCATGAGTTGATATTTATTGTTCCTTCAGCACAAACCTCCCCCAGGGCACTTCCCAGTCCTCACCTTCACCATTCACTGCCGGGGGAGGCTTCTGCACAAACACCACAGATCCGTTTTTAACGCTGTCAGGAGAGTCCGAGAGAGGCTAAAATAACAAATAACAGGGTTTTTGGGATATCAGGGGGTTGAAAATCACAGCAGCCAGGGAGGTGAGAGTGGGATTCTCACCTGGAAGCTCTTCACTGTGCAGGTGTTGTCATCCTCAGCTTCCTCTGGCACACTCAGGGTGTTCCCCATAGCTCCTGCGAGGTGGAGGAGAGAAAAACCCCAAATAACCCTTTCTCTGCCATTTATATGAATTCACTGCCTAATTCTAGTTAAGAGACAGCCAATGGGGACAGGCTGTTAAAATCCCTAAAAAATCCCACCTGCCTTCCTCAGGCACCTGCCCCACCCTCAGCCTGCCCCACCCCAAGTCTGCCCCACACCTGTCGTGCTCAGGGCTCCCAGCTGCTCCCCAAAAATGGCACGAACCAAGCAACTTTTCCTGTTTGTGGAGGCAAACTGGCTGCAGTCCCACCTGCAGCGCTCCTCGGGGCTCAGGAGAGAGCAGCACGCAGTCAGCAGCAGAACAAGGCTCAAATCTGTGCAGAACTTGCAACAGCTCGTGTGCTTTGGTTTGGTTTTTATTCAGTAAAAAGCAGAGAGAAGGGAAAGAGGCAGCATGGAAAGGCATCACCCGTGGAAATTCTGAATTACAGCCTGTATACAAGTTCACATAAATCTTCTGGGGGGGTTGTTTTGTTTTTCTTTTCCTTTTCTCTTAATTTCAAATACTCTGGAGGGTTTTGTTTTGTTTTTCTTTTCTTTTCCTCTTAATTTAAATACATTTATGTACCCTCTGAGCTTGCTGTGTAAATTCTTTGGGGCCAAACACTCCCTGACAAACGGAAGGGCAAAGCAGAGCCAAGTCAGGAGGAGAGTTCCTATTGACTCAGGATATAAATGTGTGTTTGCTGTTAAAGTAGCCAAATAAACAATGAGGAAAAAGTCTCCTGAGCCACACCTGGAGAGAGGGAGGTGCCCGAAGAGAGGAGGCTGGAGCTGTGCTCATCCTTTGGGCCACTGAATTTATTATTGCTCTGCTTCCTGCCTGTGTGAACCAGTGAAGCTGCAAAGAGTGGAGGAGAACACCTCCTTTAAACAAATTATATTAAATTTTAATTAAATAACCTCTAGTATCAGAGAAAAAAAGGAAAACAGTAGTTTTAGTAAACCGCATTCCCTAGGATTGGAATGGGAGAGCAGGATCAGCTCTCAGTTTGCTGAGGTGTTTCACAGGGATTTTATCTCCTCAGCTGATATTCCCAGGAGCAATCAGTTCTGATTTGGGGTGGGAAACAGCCACTGCCTCCCCGTGGATGCACAAAGGCCTCTTGTCCTTGCTCTGGGATTCTGTTTCCTGGCAACTTCCAGGGTTCTCCTATGGCAGGAGAAGAAACAAGATCCAAACCCTGCTGGGGCTCGGTGGTGAATTCAGCATCTGCTTCAGTCGGGAGGATTGGCTTTTTTTGTGTCTGGACACAACTCAGGCAGAGGATGGAATACTTGGATGGAATAATTGGATTGAATATTTGCAGGTTTGCTTCCTTTCTCACACGTGCTGTAAAGTCTGTGCAAGGCGAGAGAAGAAAATTCCTCTCTTTTTTTTTTTAAATTTCAGTGATTTGTAGCTGATTCTCAGCCCCTCCAGTTTCCTGTGGATGCAGATTTCCTCACATCGAGTGAGTTGTCTGGAGCTGATGCAGAGCAGGGGCCACAGGCTCTGATCTCTGGCAGGTTTTGCTCCAGGAAAGTTCAGCCATTTCCTAACATCCAGTTTATAATTCTCGCTGAAATAAAACACGCGCAGTGCAGTGGCTGCGTGGAATTACGAAATATTTTCACTCACAACAACTCTCTCAGTGAAAGATGGAGAGGAATGGCCCGCGGTCTTTTGCTAAAAATGGGAAAACTTGCTACACAATGCTGTGTGGGATCCCAAACCACCAAAGTCAGTTCTCTGCTGTGCACATGGAANCTGGCAGGTTTTGCTCCAGGGAAGCTCAGCCATTTCCTAACATCCAGTTTATAATTCTCGCTGAAATAAAACACGCGCAGTGCAGTGGCTGCGTGGAATTACGAAATATTTTCACTCACAACAACTCTCTCAGTGAAAGATGGAGAGGAATGGGAGGGGGTTTTTTGCTAAAAATGGGAAAACTTGCTACACAATGCTGTGTGGGATCCCAAACCACCAAAGTCAGTTCTCTGCTGTGCACATGGAACAGAGAAGCTGAGGCTGCTCCATCCCTGGAGTGTCCAAGGCCAGGCTGGACATTGGGGCTTGGAGCACCCTGGGACAGTGGAAGGTGTCCCTGCTGTTGGAGACCGAGAGGTTAAAACCTCTGAAGATAATAATGGATTTAATTTACAGCCTTGGAAAGAGCTAGGGTTAATGTAATGACAAGATAAATGGATCTCAAGCAAGAGAATCATAAGCCTGTGTTCCTATAGTTACAAGTAAAAATACGTGTTGGGTGATTTGGTGAAGAGTTTTAAGTATAGTAATGTAATTCTATAGTTTAAGTTAAGGATTTAGATGTTATAATAAAAGTACATAAGTATACGTGACCTGGCACTTGATTGGTAGAAGAACAGATGCATTGCAGCAAAAAGTACTAGAGGTGATAGGTTATCGAGTTAAAACAAAGTTTTGTGTTAATTGCTTATTAGACCAAAAAGTTATAAATTACCATGTAACCCTGAAACCCGTGACTATCCTCTATTACAGCGACTTGTTACTTAACCTCACAACCTTTGAGACTGAAGCCTTGTTTGTTATTTTAAGTAATAAATCGTGTATAACTACGATGGTCCCATCTCTTCAATCAAACTCCAACGAAAAGCATCAAGCTCGTGATGCAACGCGGGGAAAACGCGACACCCTGCCGTGGCAGGGGTGGCACCGCATGGGATTTAAGGCCCCTCCCACCCCAAACCACTCGATGATATATAAAATACCCATCTATGCCACTTCTGCGTTTTTAAAGGAATAAAAATATCACAAGTATCTTCCTATTTTAAAGAAAAATGACAGGTCACTGCCACCTATAGACAAATGAGAGCAGCAGCAGCAGCAGCAACGGCGGGACGAACACGGCGAATGGAAGCAGACTGGCAGCGCTTCCAGCTGCCGAGCAGGTGAGGGCACAGCTCTGCCCTTCTGCCAGCACAGCTCTGCCCCTCTGCTGATTGTCCCCGAGCGGCTGCAGGGCCGGGCAAACCCCCAGCTCCAGCCCTGGCATTCCCACGGAACCGTTCTGCTCGTCCCAGAGTGCTCAGGCCTCTGTTGATACGATCAAATCCATTTTTCCCTTATTTGATATACCGTGTCTTGGAGCTGAAGTTACTCACTGTGAAGGCGAAGAGGCTCTCTGGAAAATAAAGGGGCTCTCACGGTGTGGTTGTGGATTAGGAAATCATGGAATTGCAGAATAACTGGGTTGGAAGGGCCCTCTGGAGATCCCCCAGCCCAACCCCTGCCCAGGCAGAGTCACCTGGAGCAGGTGACACAGGAACTCAGCCAGGTGGGTTTGGGACATCTCCAGAGAGGAAGATCCACGCCCTCCCTGGAGCTGTGCCAGGGCTCTGTGGGAAGAAGTTTTCCCTCACACTGTCAGAGAAAATTTGACAACTTTTATCAGGACTAGACAAATTTTGAGGACTGAGAGGGGAAAAGAGATGATTCTGATACAAGAACATTCTTCAAAACGAGAAGAAAGCCCTTGGAAGTCAGGAGAAGCTGGAGTAATTCCCATCCTGAGGCTTCCTTTCGAGGTACAGGTTTGTCACCCAGTTCCAAGGATGTTGTCCTCGTGGGGGGCTCCCTCAGGCCAGCTGGAATCCAGCCCCACTGGTTCCAGAAGGAACATGAGCTGCCAGCTTCTACAGCTCTGAAACAATCCCTTTCCTGAATTACGCTTCACTGCTTCCATTGTAATGCAGAAAATAATTCGAAAGAAAAATAAATGTATTTTTAATTGGTTTTAATGTTGTGTGAACCGCAGTGTGCCAAGTTTAAGGCTTGGGAAAACCCTCCCTTTTTCTATCTCTGTCAAAAATCGTTGCTTTGGTGCTGGCAGAATGGTAAAAGCTTTGAAATTATGAGAGAAAATTACAGCAAAATCTGTGATCTGCAGGGTACTCTGGCTAAAGGCAGCCAAGCCTCACCTTCCTGATGTATTGACCAGCCTGGAACATTCCAATCACCAATTAATGCCAAAATCCACGATTAATTCCTCACTAAAGCTTGCCATATGTTGCATTTAAACACCATAGAAAACAATCTATTTTCCTGCCTCTTGGAACCCAGGTGAGCTTGAGGACGTGGCCATGCCTGGGTGGAAAAGCAGAATTTTCTGCTCTGATCGGTGCCGAGCGAAGAAAGGACCGATGATAGGACAGAGTTTAGAAATCCTGCTTACCTTGAGCGCAGCTCTGCCTTGTCCTGCAGGGAGAGGCTGCTCGGACACGTGCAGGGAGTGATGAAAGCAGGGCCAGGTGGCTCGGAGCCCTGGGCACGCAAGGGACAGCAGAGGGGACAGCAGGAGGAAGGCTTGGGATGAGTCACCTACAGCAAACAAGGAACACCCAGGAACACCTCGGCTCCAGCCTGGCAGGGGCTGGGCATGCAGGACACGCAGAGCTGCAGCCCTTAAGGCTCTCGGGGAGCTTGGTGCAATTCCTTCAGCCACTCCACACCACAGCCGAGTGGGAAAAGCAAAATAGTTCAAACATCCACGCCCCGGGCTCCCAGGGAGGGGACAGCTCCACAATGGCACCAGGTGAACAACCAGTCCCAGCCTGGCTGCGGGAAGGGCTCTGTGCAAAGCTGAGCTTTCCGTTCTGAAAGGTTCTGCCCCAAAGCTGAGCTTTCCTTTCTGAAAGGTTCTGCCTCAAAGCTGAGCTTTCCATTCTGAAAGGCTCTGCCCCAAAGCTGAGCTTTCCGTTCTGAAAGGCTCTGCCCCAAAGCTGAGCTTTCCGTTCTGAAAGGCTCTGCCCCAAAGATGAGCTTTCTGTTCTGAAAGATTCTGCCCCAAAGCTGAGCTTTCCATTCTGAAAGGTTCTGCCCCAAAGCTGAGCTTTCCATTCTGAAAGGTTCTGTGCAAAGCTGAGCTTTCCGTTCTGAAGG
>VZTG01009170.1:45334-64401 GCA_013397845.1 Melanocharis versteri | reverse complement strand
TTTGAGGCCACTCGGTGTCACCGCTGTGGTGACAGCACAGAGCTCCTGCACTTTTCCTGGCGGGAGGAATGCCCCCAGCCGATGGGAATTCTGTCTGGGAATCCTGCAGATGGATTTGGATTTGGGAGAACACGTGCCTGGCTATTTCAGGTGAGCAGTGCAGGCAGCTGGAGGGAGCTGGGGCTCTCTGAAGCACAGATGGGGATTCCTGGGGGCCAGACTGGGATTCCTCAGTCAGCCTCCCTGGGGAGATGCAGGAGGTGCCTGCAGGAAGAGGCTGCTCAGAGGAACGATCCAGCAGCTCACAGGAACGATCCAGCAGCTCAGAGGAACGATCCATCAGCTCACAGGAACGATCCATCAGCTCACAGGAACGATCCTGCAGCTCACAGGAACGATCCAGCAGCTCACAGGAACGATCCAGCAGCTCACAGGAACGATCCTGCAGCTCACAGGAACAATCCAGCAGCTCACAGGAACGATCCTGCAGCTCACAGGAACGATCCATCAGCTCAGAGGAACGATCCTGCAGCTCACAGGAACGATCCAGCTGCTCAGGGCTTTGTGCTGGGCCGTGTGGAGGGAGCAGCAGCCGAGGAAAGGATGGAAAAGCGGCGATCAGCGATTCCCATCGCTGCTGGCTGACTCACCGGGCGTGCCTGGAGCGCTCTGCCTGCCCTGCTCCTCACTTTCCTCCTCCACCTGATGAAAGTCACCCTCACAGGTCATGGGGCCAGGGGCCACAACCGGCACGGCTTATGGACTCGGAGGTTTGGGATTCAATCATTGGAGCTCTCTGGAGATACGGCTGTGACCTCATTCCACTGCTTTATGTCCCTGATAAATGTGGGGTTCATCGCTTTGGTCACTGCTGCTCCTCCTGCCACACCTGTCTCCTCCACGACTTTACACCTCGCAGTTGTAGGCTTGACGTTTCCTTTTCTCAAATGCTGCTTTTCAAATCCTTCTTGCAGGTGTTGGTGAGCACAGTGACCAACCCCTGGCAAAGTCTGGGCCGCAGAACATGAACAAATCAAAGATTTCAGACACCTCCAAAGGACGTTGGCTGCCACCTGAAAAAATCGTAGATCTGGGATAGCAACAGTTGCTGCTGACGTGCTTTTGAAATAACGTTAAATAAAACATTTTAGCACTCAAGAAAATCTCTTAGTAGAGTTTCAGAGACCCCCAGTAAGGAACAATGGGTTTGGTGTCTGCTGAAACCACCCTTCTCCTGCCTTGCTTTGAAGGGCTTGGATCACTCCTGGAGCCAGCAGGATCTGTGGCTCAGCCAGGTCTCACCTGGAATGGCAATTCCACTGACTGCTCAATAATTTAGATGGCACTTAGGTAACGTAGGAAAGAAGATGCCTGACAAAACAAATATTCCTTCCAATGAGATTATTATATCCACCAAAATTCCATTATTGCAGCAAGCATCAGTTTTGTCCATGGTTTGGTCTTTCCTTCTAATCCACGTTCAAGTTCTGGAGGATTTGACAGAGATTCCAATCTGAGCACGTGGAATTCCGGCCTTCTCAGCTCATCCTGCAGGGATGGCTCTGGAAATTTGTCTCTCCAGATGTGTTTGGTCTGGCTCAGAGCTGTCCCTGTGTTTATCTTTTTGCAATCACTCTGCCATTAGTTTATGAATTCGGGATTAGAACTGCAGGGAAGTCTGGATAAACCCAGCGGATTTCTCTGAACCGCGGGATTTGCGTCATTTCCCCAGGAGAAGCCATGTGCTGTCCCTGCACCAAAGGCCAACTGGAATATCAGATTTAGGATTATTGGAAACACAGATTTGGGCTGTCCAAAAGCCCTCTGGGAATTCGTACCTTGCCATGGGATCTCGACCCTCTTGGCAGCTGCTGCAGGGGAGTTTGGAGCCGATTTTGCCTCATCTGTCCTCAAATCCAAGGCTCAGCAGGGGCCGAGGTTCCGGACATTATTTACACAGCTCCTTCTGGCATCCGTGTCCAGTGACTTCCAGGGCTGGAAAACACTCCCTGCCTTGGCTTTTCCTCTGTGGGAGAAGGTGCCACACGATAATCAACCTCAGTTTTGAGTTTCTGTACCTTTTCCTCCCTGGGAGAAGGTGCCACACAATAATCAACCTCAATTTTGAATTTCTGTACCTTTTCCTCTGTGGGAGAAGGTGCCACACGATAATCAACCTCAGTTTTGAGTTTCTGTACCTTTTCCTCCCTGGGAGAAGGTGCCACACGATAATCAACCTCAATTTTAAATTCCTGTACCTTTTCCTTCCTGGGAGAAGGTGCCACACAATAATCAACCTCAATTTTGAATTTCTGTACCTTTTCCTCCCTGGTAGAAGTTGCCACATAATAATCAACCTCAGTTTTGACAACCTCAATTTTGAATTTCTGTACCTTTTCCTCCCTGGGAGAAGGTGCCACACAATAATCAACCTCAGTTTTGAGTTTCTGTACCTTTTCCTCCCTGGGAGAAGGTGCCACATGATAATCAACCTCAGTTTTAAATTCCTGTACCTTTTCCTCCCTGGGAGAAGGTGCCACACGATAATCAACCTCAGTTTTAAGTTTCTGACCCTTTTCCTCACTGGTAGAAGCTGTCCTAAGATAATCAACCTCAGTTTTAAGTTTCTGAGCATTTGGGACTCAAAACGAGGTGCTCTCAAGCCGCCTTGTGCCTTCCAACTCTTCCCAGGTACTTCCAGCCTCTTCCCCCTCCTGCAAAGGAATTTTCTGTCTGTTCTCCTCTGCCTTCAGCCAAGGACAAACCTGGCTGATGAACTGCACCTGTCTGTGCACGTTTGTGCAGCTCAAACTGGAAGTGGCATTTCTACTCTTTAATTGCCAACTCTGGGAAAAAAAAAATAATCTTTTCAAGCCCTCTGGGTTTCCTCCATGCTGCTACAACTCCAACTGTTGCCCTTGTGTCGTTAAAATAGACAGACTGTGGTGACTGAGGGCAGAGTTTGGCTGCACAAGAGCTGTTCTTGTCAGGACAGACTCATGGGCAGGTTTGTTTTTAGCATCTCCAGTAAAATCAGGAGTCCCAGCTGTGAAAATAACATGTGGGTGTCCACAGGTCAAGGACATACTCATACATCCTTTAAAAAATAAGGTTATCCTTGTGATTGTCTTTTAAATAAAGAAATACAACCAAGAGAAGCTGATTTGAACATTGACATTTGGGTGATTAAGAGTAACTGATATATCTCTTTAACTATCAAATTTCTTTCTTTAGCAGTTATGGACCAGCTGTTCTGATTGACTCCTGCTCCAGCTTCATCCCTTTGTTCCCATTTTGAACAAAAAGCCCAATTTAGAGATGAAAAACGTTCTGAAGGTGTCTCTTGTGCAGGCAGAGCTGGAGGGGAGGTAAATGCCAGCACATGACTCAGGCCGTGTCTCAAGCCACACGACTGCCACTGTTTGCTCTGAGCCGGTCTCATTCTAAAGTTAGCTTGTTTTTTTTTTTTTTCTTTGTCTCAGATCAAGTTTTTGTGTTGTTAAATTTGTTCCCTGGGGTCAGAGAGTCCGTGCTGGTGTTTCCAGGTGCGGTTAATGATTTCGTGTGACTCATATGTCAGGGCTCACTCACGCAGGCCTCACAACAAACCCAGCAGTGACTCAGGAAGGTTTTTTATCACCGCGTCGAGATGATGTGTGCTCACAGAATCCTGACAGAGGAGCAACAGATCTTTTAGCAGCTCTTTTTTTTTTGGTGTTCCTCCTATCTGTGTATAACTCTGCGAGGTGATTAGATAGCCCTTATCAGGGACAAACCACATCTCGCAGAAAACAGTCCTGCCTTGGCTCCTGCAGCTGCTGCAGGCTGGGTTTACAGAGGACACCGTGGTTAATGTTTCTGCAGCTGGCATGTGACTTCCCGAGGGGACACCCGAGGGACAAGGGAAAGGGGATTCTGCACCGTGCGGCACCGCCGGGGTTGCTGAGTGCAAGAGGCAGAACCGTGCCAGCTCTCATCCCGACACGTCCGAACCCGGGGAAAGGCTCCCACCCCTTTTAGTCAGCTCTGGAAAGCACCTTTCATGAGGGAGAGATGAATAACGAGAGCGCCGTGCAGAAACACAGCGCCAGGGGGTGCTTTGGGTGGGAAGGGACATTAAAACCCATCCACTCCCCACGGGCAGGGACAACTTCCACTGTCCAGTGTCACAGGTACGGACACGGCCCGGGGAGGAAGGAGAGAACCGAACTCAGGAGTAACTAGAGAGAAATACCCTTATTTATTTATATACAGAACGGTTTTATACTTTAAATTACAGAAAGGCTATTGGACTTTAGCTGACCACACACCAGGGCTATTGGCTAGATTTAGAACACACACGTTTGCTAAAGAGACTATGGTTGCAATAACAATGTTCAAAAAACATCTCGCAGGTGCATGATAAGTAAGTTATTTACAAAAGCTCTCTGGCTGTTTTGCAGCTAGTTCCGTGAGAAAGTGAGAATGCTCACGGACACAGGCAGACACTGAAAAATCTCTTTGCCACCAAGCTTTCAGCATCCACAGTCCAGGGTGCTCCAACCCAGCCTGGGACACCTCCAGGGATGGAGCAGCTGCAGCTTCTCTGGGAATTCCATCCCAGCCCCTGCCCACCCTCCCAGCCAGGAATTCCTTCCCCCAGGAATTCCTTCCCGATGGTGCTGAGCAGGGAGCACAGAGGGAATGATTTCCATACGGCTCCGTCCCCCGCTGGAGGCAGACACTGCACCAACAGAAGCTGAGGTTTTGGTCAAAAATAAAGAATGAGCTCGAAGCGTTGAGTCAGAGCAGAAATCCCACAGGAAAATTGTGGGCACATTCCATAAAATGAGACTTCTTCAGCGAGTATTAGTAACAGCTTAAATATTCTGTTACATAAATGTCACTTTTTGTAATGCTGGTGAGAGATAGGGACTATTGTTATTGTTTCACCAGGAAAAAATTGGTTGGGAATTCTGAAAGCATCTTTATTGTACTTGTGTATCCTGCAAATTTCACACGAGAACACTTCCGAAGGGCGATCCTGGCGTTTCCCTAACTCGGGATTTGGAGGAGTTATTTATAACTGGTAGGAAGTACTACACGTACCACTAGTTTGGGTAATATTTAATCGAGGTCAGTGTGCAATGAACTCCTCAGGTAACGGAGTCCAGTGGACAATTATTGCCTGACACTTCAGTTTTCTATTTGGATAATTTGACCTTTTAATTGAGCACTTAACCCGAAAGTTTACACAGTTTGAGGCCACTCTCAGGGGAGGAAAAAACCCCCACAATTAAATATATCCTTCTCCAAATTTCCAATTAAAGGGAAAACGTGAAAAATGTCATTTTGCTGTAGCTGCTGGCTGGTGTTGGAGCTCACGGGAGGAGGGCAGGGGGCTTTGAACCCCACGGATTTCCTGGTGGGGCAGAGTGGGTCACGCACTCGGGGCTGGGATGGGCTGCACTCGTTGACCTCTCCCTTATCAGGGGAGGGATTCCTGCTGCAGATCTGCTCTGCACGCTCGGGGTGAGCCGCCTTTGCTGTGCACACAGTCGTATCCCGTGTTTTCCCCAAAGCTGGAGGGTTGTTGGGAGGGCAGCTCATTCACTCAGCAAATCCTCCAGGGATGGGGAAAGGGCTGCAGGAGGCACAGCAGGGATGGGAGAGGCACAGCAGAGATGGAGAAGGCTGCAGGAGGCAGAGCAGGGATGGGGAAGGATGCAGGAGANCACGCTCGGGGTGAGCCGCCTTTGCTGTGCACACAGTCGTATCCCGTGTTTTCCCCAAAGCTGGAGGGTTGTTGGGAGGGCAGCTCGTTCACTCAGCAAATCCTCCAGGGATGGGGAAAGGGCTGCAGGAGGCACAGCAGGGATGGGAGAGGCTGCAGGAGATACAACCAGGGATGGGAGAGGCTGCAGGAGGCACAAAATAAATAAAATAAATAAATAAATAAATAGATAGATAAATAAATAAACATTATATATATCTATAAATATATTATAAATATAAATATGAATATAAATATAAATAGATGTATGTATATGTATATGTATATGTATATGTATATGTATATGTATATGTATATGTATATGTATATGTATATGTATATGTATATGTATATGCATATATATACACACAGTTCCTTGTGAGCTTCCTGCAGCTCTGGTGGATCACCCAGCTGCTCAAATGGCTTGTAACACCACCAAGGAAGTAGCTCAGAGATTCAGAGACCTCAAATTCCAATGTTTTTTGGTTTTTTTTCTACCTTTAATAATGTCTAATAAAAGAAAAAAGATGAGAGCTGTTTTCCCTCAGATCGGCGATTGCTGAAAGCCAGGGCAGTGCTCTCACTCATGGGCAAGCCTGATAATCCCAGCAAACTCACCCATCCATCCTCCAGGAGGAATTTATTCCAGGCCAGACCAGGCAGTTCATTGCTGGGAAGAAGGAGGAGAAACAGCCTTTTGCAATGTGTTCCTCCCAGCCAATCATCCTTTGCTACTGACTTTTTCCTACCAGCTTGCCCAAGAATATTAAAGAAAATTCAATGAGATTTTTCACACCACTGACTACCCAATGTTTTTGTTGGTAGCAACAAACCCGGGCTTGAAAGTTTGTGCAATGTGGAGTGGGATGGGTGGGGGAATAACTGAAAATGCAAAAGCAAACTCAGGGTTTAGGGTGTGGGATTTAGGATGCTTCAGCTTTGGGTGAGACAGAGAGGGAGAGTAAAACGGAGAGAAATTCAACACAGAAGCAGTTCTAGCAGGGAGTTTTCAGTGAAATTGTAGAGAAGAAATGGGTTTGGGAGAGAATTTCTCTAAACATTGTCATGGCGAAGGAAAAACAGTGGCTACAAAGACCTTTGTATCTCTGAATATTTTCAGTATCCTCTGTGGTCCTGACTCAAGCCCCACTGGACAAAATGCCCACAGCTCTCCTAACTGACAATTCTGGCTGAAAAAACAGCAATTAACACACAAAACGAATGACAGCTTCTCTGCTACAAGAAACTCTTTGAGGTAAAGGCTAATGGAGCTTTAATGATCTCCTAGGAAATGGAAATGGTCATTTCCAGCTCAGCCAGCCATGATTTCACCACTTTAACCATCACTGCCAAACCAGGAAATATTGTTGTGCTCTGACCTGATAAGAGCTGGTGGAAATCTTGCTCTGAGGGTGCCCATGACAAAGAATATTTAACTTGTGGGAGCTGGAAAGAGCAGCCAGTCATTCTGTTTGGTTTTATTATTTGTCTCAATCCCGTCCAGTGTGGAAAATGTAAAAACAAAGAACACTTTATTTCTCATGCTATCATAAACATGGATTAATCCTTCGAACTTTGCAGGAAAGCTGAGGGTGCTGCGAGATCAAAAAGAGGGGAAAGCCACATGAGCTTAGAAAAATGTTGGCATTTTTTCACCAGTAAACCTGAGGTGCAGTGGGATGATCAAAGCTGCTGGATTAGTTCAAATATTATCCTTGGCACAGAGCCACGACCGCTCCGTTCCGTTCCTCACTCAGCCTTGCGAGTGGAAGTCCCATTACTCATGCGAGTGTCACACGCTGCTCTGCAGCTCTCCTGGCCTGCTTTTCCTCCTGCTTTTCCTGCTTTATCCCGAGGTCAGGCAGCTGCAACGTGCTGGTTACCCACACTGACACTGACTCCCACTTGCTGCACCACGGGGGCAATTTTGGGTCACATCCTGACCCTCATGATCTTCACAAGGCAGCTTGGAATGACCTGGATCTTTTATTGCTCCTGAAACCATAATTCCTCCCTGATTCTCAGCCTCAGAACAGTTCCTAACATGGTCATATTTGGGAAATGTGGGGAAAATGTGCAGCTGAGAGCTGTGAGCCTGCATCCATCACGGGGTTGAGGGAGGAATCTGGGGGCAGTTTGGCCACAGTTCAACCTGGAATGGTTTGGGTTGGACCTTAAAACTCATCCCATGGGCAGGGACACCTCCCACTGTCCCAGGCTGCTCCAGCCTGGCCTTGGGCACTGCCAGGGATCCAGGGGCAGCCACAGCTGCTCTGGGCACCCTGTGCCAGGGCCTGCCCACCCTCCCAGGGAGGAATTCCTTCCCAATATCCCACCTAAACCTCCTCCCTGGCAGTGTGAAGCCATTCCCTGTGTCCTGTCCCTCCATCCCTCGTCCAAACTCTCTCTCCACGTTTCCTGCAGCTCCCTCAGGCCCTGCAAGGCCACAGTGAGGTCACCCCAAAGCTTCTCCAGGCTGAACAATCCCGATTTTCCCAGCCTTCCCTCGCAGCTGGGGGTTGTTGGAGTCAGCACAGTTCTGATCTCGGGCTGGGGCTGCTCTGTGCCCACCTGGGACATTTCCCACCCAGGAGCAGCCAGCCCAGGCCGTGTCCCTCTTGCCCGGCCATCCTGATGAACCCTGCACTGGTTTTTGTGTGTCTCTGCCTGAGCAGGGCTCTGGTTGAAGGTTTTCCCCCTCACCCCGTGCCCTGGTTACTCATTAAACCCCTGCTATTAATAGCAGAGCACAGGGTGGGAGTGCAGGTTCAGCCGGTGCATTCTCCACTGAGGGATGCCAAAAATAGACACACAAAAGTCCAACCCTGATGAAACTTTAACTATTTTTAGAAAAAAAACTCCACATACTATACTAACTAACTGATCCCTGACGCTCACGTCCGAATTCCTCAGAAGCTGTGGAATAAATGTGTTTAAAAAACCATCATCTTTTATATTTACAGTATCTCTTTTGGCAGTATTTCCAAATTAATACATGGCTTTTTTCCCCCTACTTTTCAGCTGATGAGGTGCAATGAAGCTCAGGGATGTTTCAATGTATTTTATTAATTGTAATCAATGATGGGCTGGCGATGGACAGGAGCAGGAGGTGTTATCTGCAGTGCCTGCTCCTGTCCAAACCAAGATCTGGGGCAGGCTGAGAAAACAGCCCAGCAATGACAGAAATTGGGTGGGTGAGGGATTCCAGGAGGGGAGGGAGAGGGTTCTGACAGGCTGAGATGAACCCTGAGGGTGAGAACTGAGGGATCCTCGATTCCTAACCGATGTCACCAGGAAAATCTGGGAAGGTGCAGCACGAAATGAGAGTACAGAACTCTGAGAGGAAGCAGAGGAGGTGGAGGGCACCTGCTTTAGATAATGACAGACTTAACTTTGAGTTATCTGCTGTTACCTGAGCTTTTCAAACTTTTACTATTAATGCCATATTTATGATTCCTGTGCAAGCTGAGAAGAGGATAAAGTCCTGCTGGAAGTGGTTCAGGAGCAGGTTTCCCCCAGGACTGACACTGCTCAATTACAGTCTGGCTCTCACGGCAGATAAGCAAAGCTCTGTCTCTGGATTAGCAGCTGAAAATAAATCAGTTGATTCAGTGTGCACAGACAAGAGCAGGTAGGAAAGGGAGCAGTGGCTGAATATTTCTGAAAATTTAAGTGTTATCCGCACACCAAAAAGGTGCAACTTTTGGCAGAAGCAAAGGTTTCCTGCTCAGACCAAGATTGTCCCAGGTTTTCACACCATTTAATGGTGCTGGTTTAGGCCTGATGATGCTGTGCCTGAAGGTGTTTGGGTGGAGCTGCTTCCTAAAAATCAAAACATGCCATGAGGCTGAGGTGGTTTTCATGCAATGCCCTTTCAAAATGAAAATGAAGAGTTGTTGACATAATAATGGTGAAGCCTTCGGGCTTGGAGTTTGACTGGAAGAAAAATCTTTGTCCTGCAGGAAGATCTTGTAACAGCCCTGCTAATCTTAAAAACAACTCCAAGTTTTCCAAAAGACTCTTTCCTGTAAGATGTGCATCCAGCTGATGCATTTTCTCTCTCTCAAACTTCTGCTAAAAACCCCACTTCGCTTCATTCGGATTTTCAAGCACAGGAGAATTTTAAATTTCAGGATTGTCTAGAAAAATAGCAAACCTGGCTCCCACTGTCCTTCAGCATGGCACTGACACTGTGTGACCCCCCTGCTTTAACCTCCCTCAGGAAAATGTTATTTCCACATCTCTGTTTGCCCAGGGGCTCTGATTTCCCCCAGAAATTCCAGCTGCTCCTTCTATTGTTTTTCCCTGGATGCCATTGCCTTCTATAAATAGCACACTCCTCTCTCTCCGTGTCACAAATCTGTTTTCCAGATTTGGGTGCCAAGCACAACCCCGGAGGGGCTGGGAGGAAGCAGCAGCTTCCCCAGGGGATGTTGAATATTCAAAAAACCCTCTGTGCTCTGTGTTTCGAGGGCACCTGCCAGAGCCCTGCTGCTGGATCAAAGCACAGATCAAATATTTGGCACCAGCCACGTCCCTCCCTGAACGACTCCTCCTGCAGGCAGCAGCATGTGCTATTTTTAAACCTTTATTCCATTCATTTGTATCCACACACAAATAAAACTTCCCCCCCCCTGCAGTAGTTATCTGTTGGCTCTGATTCTTCAAGCAATGAGTTTCCCTTTCAATTCTGCCTTTGGGCAAGAAGAACTTTGCAAGAGTTGTGAATCAACTGCATTCGGAGCTTCTGTCCTGTCTGGAGAATGTCTTGGGGCACACCTCACCTCACCTTCCTTGCCAGGCTTCCCTCGGAGCCTGGCCCTGTGCTGGGAAGTTCTTTTGCCACTCTTCAGCAACAAAAATCCCTTTCGCAATCGATTCTTTTCTCGTTAGAACCAGAAGGGAAGTCCCCGAGCGGTTCTCGCGTATCCAAAGCGAAATTTCGGCGTTTAGAACAAAAACCTAAAATCCTGCTGCTTTTAGGTGGCTTCATTTCACTTTCATATTTAAGAACCTGAGGGGCTGCATCTCAAACGGAACGAATCAGCACCCATATTTCTCCTAAGAAAAACCTTGGGGATCTTCCTGGTTCCTTTGGCCACACAGGAGGGTGGCCTTGCCCTTTCCAGCTCCGAGGGCTCATCCCCAGGTACAGATTGGTGCCACATTCCTGCTGTGGCCTCCAGCGGTCCTGCAGCCAAGAGTGAGTCAGAGCAGCCCGGAGATCCTGCTAAAACCAACCCCGCACAAAAAGGTTTTTGTCTGGATCAAAGTCCCCGGATCCCTGCTCACGAAAGGGGGTGAAGGACAAGGGCTCATAATCGGTCTGTGAGCCACAAAGTTCCTTGGGGTGCAATCTCCACAGGGCTTTTATTGCAGGCGGGCAAACCACACCTAAAAAATTCCCCCAGCTCCCCTCTCCTTTGGGGTTGGTGTGAGCAGCTCTGAGGGACCAGTTCTTTCCATTTCAGGAGAATTTCACTCCCATTGACCCCCATCAACTGCTGCCCATGGTGTCTAAATGAAAGCATCATCTCTAAAGAAGTCCATAAATAAAATATCCTTACAATTACAGGCCTGAATTCTTCTTGTAACTCCCTGGCTCTTTCTGTCCCCGAAAATCCTTTTCAATCTGCACACAAATAGGTATTTAATAGGCAGGTAGGATGCACCACTCATTCTGGATTTAATAAATCTGATAAAATGAGATTTCACTTCCCTGCAAATGTTTCCCTCAGCCTGCATTTCTTATCAGCCTTTCCAAGAGTGAGCACTTAGAGGTGAACTTTGAAAAATTAAATTTTCTTAGGAAAACCAAATGCCTGATCTCTTATGGAGCCAGCTTCCCTTTGTGTGTCTTGAATCCCAGAACTGCAGATTAATTTAGACTGGAAAAGATCTCCAGGAGTCCAACCTTTGCCCAATCTCCACCTGGTCACCTAAACCAGAGCACTGAGTGTCACCTCTGGTGGCAGTGGAAGCTCCCAGTAAGAACATCCAGGGCGTCCAATTATTCGAGAACTTTGTGTCATTGACTGCATATAAAACATCTCCTGTTTTCTTCTCTTTACCGTTTTTTTATTTTATTTTAGTTGAGTGTGCTTTGAAGCTTTTCCCTTGTGTTGAAATACCGAATGCTACAAGGAGCAACGTGCATTAAAGCTTTTCCTTCCTGTTGCTCTGACTTCCAAACACAGCCAGAGGGAAAACAGGATTTTTCCAGAGCACCAGAACTTGGCATCTCCTGAACAGAGCAAAAGGTGGGGATGATCCCAGTTATCCTGTTATCCCGCCCAGAATCTCTCTCCCAAAGTCTTCCTTGTTCTACTTCTGCTCTCATTTAAAATGAGCAAAATTTGGGTCCCAGCTGAGGTTTTTTCCTGCTCTTTATGGTGGCACAGACTGTTCAACCCCACGGGTCNCCAGTCTGAGGATTGTCCAACCCCACCAGTCTGAGGATTGTTCAGCCCCACCAGTCTGAGGATTGTTCAACCCCACCAGTCTGAGGATTGTCCAACCCCACCAGTCTGAGGATTGTTCAACCCCACTGGTTTGAGGATTGTTCAGTCCCACCGGTTTGAGGGTCGTGTTTGGCAGCTGCAGGCTGAGGTTGGATGTCCCTGCCAAGCCACCAGAGCAGCTCCCAGCTCTGGGCAGGGGGTGGCCTTTGCCCACAGCTGAGCTGGCTCCTGGCTGACCCCTGAGCAGATATCTGGGTACCTTTGCCCTGGAGAAAAGTGGGACAGAGCCTGATTCAGGCATTGCCCTCACCTGCAGAACTCCCCGTGATTCCCAGTGCTGGAGCTGAGATAACAAGAAGGGATTTTTTGAGGGAGCTTGGAAGCCTGGATAAGTGCAACCCATTCCGCTTGGGGCTTCCCAAACATTTCCTTCCTTTATTTCCATTAAATTTGGAGAACTTCTTTCCTTTCTTCGCCTTGAGCCAACTCCGTGCTGCTGGAAGTGCATCTGCACTGAAGGCACCCTTTAATCCGAGGTAAACAAGTCCTGGAGCATTCCCCTGCTCCTCTGCTATCTGCTGTTTTTATGTGGAGCACAGTTCACAGCAGCATGAATCAGATGACACTCTGCTTTCCATTCCACTTTCGGGACACCCGAGTTGATAGCGGAGGGTAAAGTACCACGGACGTGCAGATTCCAATTTGGGGTAATTTTTGTCCTCCTGGCTCCCCTTTATTGCCCTGCTGTTGGCCCTGCCAGCAGCTGACTCCTTCCCTTCCCTGCTCCCTTCCCTTCCTACTGCCCAGAGTTCACTCAACGCATGGAAAATTAGAGGCAAAGAGTTCGAACTTGTTGAGAGGAACATGCCCAAGAAAGCACAGGATAATTTCCCCTGATTATTAAACACATTCCATTCCACACTTGTTTTGACATTGGCCCTCGGAGAAGAATATTTTGTTTTATGGAGAGTCCTCGTTGTTGCTTTTCCTGTCGGGAATTATTGCTCCATAAGCGTTCGGCTCCATCCAAACCCTACAATGTAAAGTTCTTTAAAATTCCCTCTGGATCCAAGTCCCACAGCTGAAGTTTAACTTGTTAGGTTGTTCCAAAGCCACAAAGAACACAGAACTGAGATAAAAACCGTGGACAAGAGCTGAAATTCAATGTAGTCCTTCCTCTAATAGCAGAGTGTGGGAATATAGGACATAAAATCTATATAGGAATTTTATGAGGCATTTGTGAAGTTTGACAAGAAAGACTCTCTGGTTTTCAAAGCTGATACTCAAAAATACCCCAAAAGAAATATAAGTGAATAAACACAATGCTCAATTGCATAATATAATATTCACACTTTTCTCCACACCTTGCCTGGAAGGAGACATTAAAAAAATTTGAATGCAGCCACCCACACCTTGAGCTATCAATCCTCGAGTTCTCAGAGGAATTCACACATCCAGGGTAGGGGATTAATGAGCTGCTGGTGGCTCCAATCTCAATGAACCCCTTGTTTCAACTATCTGAAGCCAAAAAGCAGCTTTTTCTGCTGAAGCTACAACTCTTCCATGAATTTTGAAGATGTTTGCCACAAATGACTGAAAATCGTCCAACTTTCTCCTTTTCTAAGAAGTGATAATGCATTAAAACCCCACCCACACACATGCAGTGCCATTGAATTAAACATGAGATTTCACGTATTTAAAATGAGGCGCGGGATGAATTTTCTGAATATTTGTCCTGAAATGAACTTTAGCTGTGAATAACTCACAGAATTAGTTTTTCAGATTTCGGGTTATTTTGCCCCATTAATTAAAGTATTGACAGAGCTGTGAATTCTGCCTCTGGTTGTTGAGCACAATTGTCCTTGGGCTGGAGGGGACAAACCCGAGAATTCTCTGTCACTACAGAGAGCAGGGGAAGGTGTCTAAATCCCTCTGCAGGGACTGACAGAGCTGTGGAACACCAGGAACAGGACACAGATCAAAAATTCCAGATTGTCAGGCCTGAAAACTGGCGTTCTTATCCATAAAAAAAGCGCGGATTATTGGCTCCAGCTCTGCCTTTTCAATTCCAACATGCCTGAAGCCTGAAGAGAATTCACTTCCTTTTGGACAGGTAAACCTCACTCCCTTCCTTGTTGAGACAGGGAATGGGGAGGACAATTAATCCCATTAAAGTTCTGATCCAGCTGCCTTCCTCGGAGGAGTGACTGCAGGAAATGATCGCAGGGAAGCAGTGTTGAAATGGAAAATCTGAATGAGGGACTCGTTTCAAAGCAGCAGAGGACTGCACTGGATTTATCCTGCTGGGCAAAAGGTTTCCCAGACATTTATTAATCTCACCCTGCTGGGGTTCTGCTCCGGAAATAAGAGGGGAAAGAAAGCTCTGTTGGTTTCTGAATGTGGATGTCTGGCTTGGTCATTCATTATCTGTGTAGTTTGATAATTATCTATTTCCTGAGTGAATTGCTTTGGACATTTACTTGGAGGTAGCAGATTAATGAAGTTCTTTGCAAACTTCAGGAACGCGCAAAACTCCAAAGATTCCGGAACTCCGTTTTCCAGGTCAGCAGTTATTGGACTGCTGGTCACCCAGCAGAGAGCACAGATTTGTACCTGAGCTCGTAGAGAATCAGCCAAAAACCTCCCTCACAGCAACCCCCGCGTGGATCCTTGAGCCCCCTCCGTTTAAATAGCAAA
The DNA here is from genome assembly GCA_013397845.1 of Melanocharis versteri. NCBI lineage: Eukaryota > Metazoa > Chordata > Aves > Passeriformes > Melanocharitidae > Melanocharis > Melanocharis versteri. The sequence continues at coordinate 49,491 of VZTG01009170.1, read as the reverse complement.
AATCCCGAGCAGCCCAGCGAACATCCACCTGGGATTTACTGCCCAGGAGCAATCGAGGGTTTCGAAACAGCTGCTAACGAGGCTGTCAAGGTCAGTTCAACGAGATAACAGCACTTCTCCCTGGCTGCCTCCAAGAGTTAAATCATCAGAACATTCGTGGGCAGCGAGAGGTGCCTGGAATTGAACAAACTGTTTCTCTTAGCACTTGTTCCTTATTGGCACGGCTCCATCGACTCTAATGAAGTAATATTAATTTATGGTGCTGTAAGAGGAGGTTTAGTGCGGATTTTCATTCCAGGAATTTGGGTAGATCCTCCTCCCCCACCCCGGACCTGCACCTCAACACGAGCTCCCCGGGGATTGATCTCCCACCTTCTTTGCTCTCAGTGTCACCCTCACCCTGCCAGGAACAGGGCTGAGAGGTGGCATTTTAAAAATACGCATCATTTCTTCTGATTCTGCAAAAATTCAAGTTATTTTCACCCTTCCTCAGAACTTTCTACTGATTTTATCTTGTCCTAACAGCAGAGAAACGTCACAACCCCATCCCTGGGACCTCCATGCCGGGCAGAAATGCGTTCAGACTGTGCCAAGGATGGAGAAGCCTCTTTTGTAAAGCTGCAAAGACTTTATAAAATAAATAATGGAAGACTAATTCTAGAGAAAAAAATAGAACTCTTTATTTTCTTACAAAACTGCCTGGAAATATTCAGACAATGCACAAATGGCTTTATACATTGTAATGGGGGTACATTTACATGTCTGAGCATAACAGAGGAGAACAAACAAACGAAAAACAAGAGACAGACCAACAAATACTAAGAACTTGCATCATTTCAGCAGGTAAAAAAATAAATTCAGGGTTATATAAAGAGATAAAGCTGTACTTGAAACTGCAAAAGTGTAAAACCAGTGACCATAACAGTCCAAATCCAGTATTGCATGCAGGGCAGTGACAGTTTGAACCTTTAGATATTGCAGTCTCCACGAGAAACAGACCCCTTGGAAATGTTTAGGGTCCTCATTTCCTGTGGAATCGTTCTTTGAAGGATAATTTGATGTCATTAATCTCATGTAGCTATCCTGTTAGGATAATCATCATTCCACACTGGCAGAACCCATAGGATTCCAGTGGTTCCATCTCTGGATCAGGCCTTCCCATGCAATGAAAGACCACTAAACGTTTTTACAATACAAATGGGATAAAATCAATTGTGCAGGAGCTGGAGGGACAGAAATCCGTGGGGAAGAGCAGGGGGTGTGCCAGGCACAGGACTGCAACTGTTCAAACCAAAGCAATAAATCCTGCCAGGTGCATTTGTCCTTATTCCCTCCTGCCAAGGCAGTGAATAATTCCAAGGACATTTATTTCTTTAATTTTCCCAATTTCCCAGTCCTGTTTTTAGCCTTAATCCAGACTCCCAACTCCCTGCTCATGGCACTGGGGATTTGAGAAGGACTGAGGCAGTTTCTTTTCCCTCAAGCTCTCCCACTCCGAGCTACCAGAGCCAGTTGAGCTGTGACTGGTCCCAAACTGGAGGCAGCTCTGCCCAAACTGGGCTGTTAACAACCTCCAGGGCTCCTCGTCCTGTACAGTCCCTCAGCTGCACTAAATCCCTGGATTTCCACAGGTCTATGAAAGCACTTGGTATTTTTCTTTCCTTTTGAGCACATTTTCCCAATGAAACAGGCTGGGAGCTTTTCCCGGTGCTGTTCCTGGCGCAGCCGTTGTTCGAGGGATGTGCTGCAGCTCTTCCCTGGTTACTGCAGCCTCCACAGCTTTGACTTCCACAGCTGATGTCTCTCTTTTAAGAGGAGGCAGCAGCAGGGCTGTCCTTTATTTTTTACAACCTGTATGGAACAAAAAAAAGAATCTTTATAGTGATTATTTCAAAGCAAACAGCACTGAACAAGCTTCAGTAAAGGAGCGAATATTCGGATTATGCTGGGAGATTTTTTCCTATGGTGTTGGCTGGCAAAAAAATATCTTCCCCAGTATTGAAATGTCACTTGATTTTTAATTTGAGGATTTAATTCCACATCAGAGACTTGGTTTTTCAATTTGGATTGTTGCACAAATAAGTTACTTTGTTAGCTCATTTGTATAGGCTTATGAGAGACACAATCCTACATTCAAAAATGTACACTGCATGACTGTTTACAAATAGATTTTTGTCCTCCTGCCTGAAATGAAGTTTTGTTATCTAAACTGTGCAGGGAGCAGTTCCTTCATGATGGCATCTTCTTTTTAATCTGCAAGTGGATGCTCAGAATCAACCGCTCTTTCCCAGGAAATACCTTCTGGGAATGCAGGGGAGAGGTTCGAACAAAGCACTGGCTGTTATTTTCTGCAGCAGTGGCTGTATTTTGATTTCCCCCTTTCTGACCTGCATCACGCACAGAAAACACGGATATAAAATTAACTCCAGAGCCACAAGCTGTGTGAAACACGGGATATTTCCTGCTACAATACTGAATCGGGATGGCACTTCATTTGTTAAAATAACGGATCAGGATGGCTCTGGCGCTGTGAGAGCAAAGAGCAGACAAACATCTGTTGTCTAACATTCCCAGCTCCCTAAAAATCCCGCATCAGGTCCCGAAAGCAGCCTGCTGTGTGCAGGAGGCCCTGTGCACAAACCTCCTCGCCGCTGGAAGGCGATGGGCAGCGCCCGGCTGGGGATGAGGATTCCCGAGTGCAGCGTCTCCACCGCCTCCTGGTCCGTGGCCACAACCCGGTATTTACGGATCAGCTGGAATAAAACACTCCCGTCAGCCTGCTGGGCTCTGGGTCTGATCAGCCAGGGGAGCAAACCCCCCCAGAGTTCCCCTTTTTGGGGTGCTTACCCAGCAGAGGGCCAGGTGCAGCTGCAGCTCTGCCACGCGGCGCCCCACGCACATCCTCTTGCCCATGCCGAAGGGGACGTGGGAGAAGGGAAGGATGGAGCCCTTCTGCAGCCAGCGCTCGGGCCGGAACTCAGCCCAGCCCCTGAAATACTCCTCGCTGCAGCCCAGGGCATGGCTGTTGATCATCAGCACCGTCTGCAGCACAGCAAGAGAGAAAATCGCGTTACGAATCAACCCCGAGCTCCCGAGGGAATCAGCTCCGGGATGGAAAAATAGAGCGCAGCAGCTTCCTCAGGAGAGGTCATGGAATTCCTGAAAAATTAATTGGAACATAGAACAGGTCGTGGTTTCCTCAGAGAATCATGGGAAAATTTGAAAATTAATGTTGGAATAACACATCAAAATTATTTCAGGCAAATATTTCTAAGTCCAACAGCAGCGCAGGCAGGAGTGGGTTTGTGTTTATGGGAATCCTTGGGGTGAACCCCTCATTCCTTATCCTGGGGCTGGTCCTTTTGCAAAGCCAATTTGAGACTGAAATGTGACCAGCTTCTGTCATTTAAAGGGCAATTAATAAATGGAAAACCATCCTAATAAGCTGAGTTAATTGCCTTACCCCTTTGGGCAGCACGTAATTTCCCAGCACCATTTCTGTGTCGATGGTGCGAGTGGTGAAAGGCACTGATGGAGTCAATCTGCAGGGAAAGAGAACGGGTTAAATTCCCAGCAATTTCCCTTCCTTTACCTCTCCTATTTTCCTCCAAACATCGAGGTGAACAAAATTCTGTGTGCTGGAAAATTCTTCTTCCCTTGTACAAAGACAATAAAAAGCTTGGTGATTGTTTTGCCAGTTATTTGGGAATTTTACCTCATGGATTCTTTCAGACAGGCTTTCAGGTAAGGCATATTCCTCAGGCTCTCAGCACTTGGGCTCTCCTGAGCAGCCAAAACTCTCTGGATTTCCTGGAAAAGTTTCTGCTGGACGTGTGGATTGCGGGAAAGGTTGAACAGAGCCCACAGCAAACTGTTGGCTGTCTGGAACAAAGCAAAAAGAAAGGTTAAAACCTCCTTTTGTGGGGGCAGAAGGAAGGATCTGCTCAAAATTCAAAGGAACATTCGTGGATGGTCAGATTTTAGTGGAAATTTGACAGCCTAAGGGATTATGAGCAGTCCCAGTTGTCCCCCAGAATTAAAAATTCAGTGATGTCAGGTAAAAATCCAGTGATGCCAGGTAAAAATCCAGTGATGTCAGGTAAAAATCCATTTGCACTTGGGCCACTGAGGTGACTTCAGGTGGAAGGAAGGGGGGA
>VZTG01009170.1:22325-44961 GCA_013397845.1 Melanocharis versteri | reverse complement strand
GGAGGATTTTAAACCTTGGAAAATCAGTTTTGCCATCTCCATCCCAGCGATCTGCAGCTAAGGAGGGACCTGGGAGGATTTTAAACCTTGGAAAATCAGCGTTACCGTCTCCATCCCAGGGATCTGCAGCTAAGGAGGGAACTGGGAGGATTTTAAACCTTAGAAAATCAGCGTTACCATCTCTATCCCAGCAATCTGCAGCTAAGGAGGATTTTAAACCTTGGAAAATCAGTTTTGCCATCTCCATCCCAGAGATCTGCAGCTAAGGAGGGAACTGGGAAGATTTTAAACCTTGGAAAATCAGCTTTACCATCTCCATCCCAGCGATCTGCAGCTAAGGAGGATTTTAAACCTTGGAAAATCAGTTTTGCCATCTCCATTCCAGAGATCTGCAGCTAAGGAGGGACCTGGGAGGATTTTAAACCTTGGAAAAGCAGTGTTACCGTCTCCACCCCAGCGATCTGCAGCTCTGCAATGGCAGCATAGAGCTCCTTCCTGGACAGGTGTCCTCCTGCGTAGATGTCACACAGAAAATCCTCCTGGGGGTTGCCCCAGTGCTTCTGCAGCCGGCTGTCGATGGAATGCTTGGCTGGGGAGGGCAGAATTAATGGAAAATCGCTCAAAATCCCACAGAAATAACAGCAAACCCACGTGTCACACGCAGAGTTTTTAAAGAAGTGCCAAGCTGCGCTCTGTTTTCAAGCAGTGGGTAAATAATGAGTAGATTTATAGGGAATAAATGGTATTTTCACTTTTAAAACAAAAAGCTTAGTCCTCAAAATCACTTTTCAACAGAGGAGCTCCTGTGAACTCTTGGGAATTCTGCTGTCTGAAATTAGGGGAGGAAATCAGTTATATCTTGGGGGAAATCAGCAAACAGAAACAGGAGTGTGTGAAATTTATTACCCGGGGTTTTCAAAGGGGATCAAGGTGTTAAAAAATCAAAGGGATTTAGCACCCAGATCCCCTGAGGGGAAATGTAAACCTTGGGAAGGCACAAAGAGATGCCAAATTTCGACATGCTGGGGTTTTTTTTTAAACAAAAATAAACAGATTTTGCTCGTATCCCAGCAGTTCCTGTAAGGAATTATTCATTTTAAGTGAAGGTGTCAAACTGGTTTTTCTGAGCAAAACTGGTTGAAAGTGTCTTTCCTAAAGCCCATAAACTAAGAAGCAATAAAGTGAGTGCATGTGTAGCTGGCAGGATTGAAACTTTGAAGTATCAAGGACTCAAATACCCAAGGGAAATATCTGTGTTACAACCCTCCCAAAGCTTTCTCAAGCTTTAGTTATTCCTCTCACTGTTTAAATTAATGAAATTTAAATATATTAAGAATACAAACTTAATTTCACATCTGGAGTTGGAGTAAATTTTTAAACTTTAAAGACCAGCTCATTTTAAAGAGTCAAACAATGTTGGCAAAAAGCCAAACTGCACCTATAATTTAAGTTACTTCTGGTTATAAGATTTACAACTATGTTGCAGGTTGTTCAGAAAAGCTATAATTTCTTCTTTTTTTAGCAAACAGGGGTTTTTTTGCATGCACAATTCTTGTTTCTCAAGAAAACAAGTCTTTGAGGGAAGTCCCTTTTCATTTACACCCTTGCATTTAAAGAAATGACACATTTTAAATTTACTTTTATGGCAGATTAAAGTGGTGCCATGACACTGCTGACTCCCAGAATCCCGGGATTTCCCTGGGAATTGGATATTGCCCCACAACCTGGGTGTTAGTCATTAAAAACTGCTCCCATGTGGGAATAAATCTGTGTTCAGGTGCAGCAAAGTTGTTTTAATCCGTGCTGAGGGCGGGGATTAACAGCAGCACAGCACAGCAGCAAGTGTGAAAAAATCAATTCCAGCACAGAGAAAACAGAGATAAAGGGAAAGGAGATGAATTGGGGTTAAATAATCACCTGTTTTAAATATATCATCCCATGCTTTGGTGTGAGCTTGCCAGACTTTGGTGTTGAGCCCCTTGTGCAGCTCCACTGGGGTCACCATCATCATCCCAAAAGTGGCCATCATCTGGTGGGAAAGAGGTGGGGAAATCTCTCTTTAATCTCTTTAATCCATCTGTTCACTGCAATCCCTGAACAGAACAAGGCTGGAAAGCAGGGGGAAGTTTTCAGGAAGGCAAAATTCTAGTGGATTTTCCAGTCTGGGCAGAGAGGATGGGTCTCAGTCTGCTTAGGGCAGATCCAGGTAAAAAATCGGGACAGCCAGGAGCTTGCTCAGTAGGAAACACATCCTATTTATTTCAGGCACCTGCCGGGAGTGGGACAAGGTATTTTTGGCAGTGCCTCTCTCTTCCTTGACAACAGATGAGCTAAAAAGCAAGGCTGGGCTGGCTGGCTCTGTTTGATGACTAAAATTAGGCAGGTTCCTACTCCAGAGCCCCAGAGGCACGGCAGCTCTGCCTGTGGGAATGACGAACCCCAGATCCGAGTGTTTGCACAACCCCACACCAAGGCAGCAGTCCCACCCTGCGGGGTTGCACCACAGAGGGGAGCAGAGGCACCCAGCCAGGCTGACAATTCTCCTTCCAGGATTGCCCTGCTGGCCACGCAGCGTTTTCCCTGCCTGACTGAGGCGTTCCATAAAGGAGGGAGAATTTCAGGATTAGCTGGGCACATTTGGGATGTGTAGCACAGAAGCCTGAGCTGCTTTTTCCAGCTGACTCATTTAAACTGCTCCCTCTCATTAACAGCAGGGATAAAAAATCACCACAGCCCCAGGAGAGGCTCTTCCATACCGTTTTTACAGCCTTGATGAAGTTCAGACTTTCCTCTTCCACGTCCTGCTGCAGGAGGCCAAACCTCTTTCCATACAGCACCAGACAGATACCTGTTGTTAGGAAACATTAAAATTCAATGTATAAACAAAAGGGTGCGTGGGATGCATTGTTTATCCTCGAGGGATGGCTTGGATGAGCTTTCTGAAAGTGTTCCTTGACACAGACCTGTCAGAGCAGCATTTTCAACCCCCTCCTGCCTGTTTGCCTCAGCCCCAACGAGGCTTTCCAGCTAAGGGGCCCTTACAGCAATATTGCTGCACAAATTGGGATTGTCACTGATCCCCTCACGAGCAGCAGAACGGGATTTTTGGCTCATATTTGGCGATTTTACTGAAGATAATTAAGTGGCAGGAGAACAAGGCTTGAAGAGCCATCTACCACAGCATTCCCTGCTCCTTTCCACAGGCACAAACCACTGGCAAACACTGGCAGCATCCCACACTCCACCAGTTTCCTCCTCTTTCCACTTGTCTTTTTTTCCCCTTTTTTTTTCAAGCTGTCACTTCCTATTTCTCCCTTTCCAAAGCAGCCATCACCACCGACAGTGGAAAAAAAAATCACTTTGAGGAGCTCAGTCCAGAGGCTGCTGAGAGGAGCCAGCCAGGAGCAGCCAGGTCTGGCAGAGCTGGTTCAGCCACTACACCCAACCATCCTTCTATTTGGGAATTACTGAGCCAGTTTCTGCCCTCTGTCATTCCTGGCAGATTCCTCAGCATGCTCTGGAAGGTTTCTAAGGATGAGGCTCTGCCTTGGTAACTCATTGCAGTGCTTCTCAATCCCAGTGTAAACATTGGAAACGGGATTTTCCAATCTTTGCCAACAGCCAACGCTCTGTTATTGGAATATTTCATTGACCCTGCACTGCTGATAATTCACAAATATCAAAAGGACAAAAAAGGCTGTGTGTTATTGATCCCACCCTAGATAAATGCACCATAATCCCCTCAATTTTTGGATTTAGAAGTCATTGGAATGTTTGAATTTTTACAAGCCATGCAGGTAGCTAGGCAAAAATTTATATTTATGCTGATGCATTTTGCACTGCCAGTCCCTGCTGTTCTGCAGCTCACTTGCCATGATATTAGAGCTGAGAGTTTGGAAATAATCAGCCAGCATTCATCCCTGATGGCATTTTAACTGCAATGCCCTGGCAGGTGCACCACGCTCAGGCAAAACCCGACTCACTTTCAAATGACCATTTGTTGAATTCTGAGTAGACATCTTCCATCTGTCCATTGTGGTCACAAATTTCATCTATTCTGTACATAAAGTCCTCCAGGACCTAAAAAATGGAGAGAAGAAAGAGAAAAGAAGGGGATAAAATGGCATCAACTAATAAAAATTCGGTGTAATTCATTATTTCAGCTGCCTTTTCAGCAGATAATGATCTTGCAGGAGAGGAATCCTTTTGTTCCCTGTTCTTTGAACAAGATTCAACTTCCCCCGTGTGAACAAACGTTTGGATTTGACACAACTCTCGTGCCTCGATGAACTGAGCTCCCTGCACGGGGATGAAATCCTTCACTCTGGGACAGCGCTGCGGTTTCACAACTGAGGATTAAGGTGTTTATCACAGATGCTCCTCAAACTCCCTGAGGAGCACAGAGGTTAAGGACAGAGGTGTTCCCTGAGGGGAGGAGCAGAAGAATGAAGGGGTAAAGGCAAAAAGTCCTGAATGCAAGAAAAGGAGGGAAAAGCTGTTTGCAGGAGCCTGTATCCCTACGGAATAATCCTGTTTTTCTGTGCGGACAGTCTCAACTCCAGGTTTCTGTGTGGTCCCAGACCCTGGCAATCAGTTTGTACTCGTTATTCCCTTGATCTGAGTCTGAACTCGTGGTTTTATCACTGGGGAGCAAATCAAGCTATCCGGATAAACCGGATCTGCTTTAATTCCCCGGGCTTCCAGGGGAGCGGAGGGAGAGAGAAAGGATTTCTCAGAGCACGGTACCTCATTGATCGTCGTATCCAGTTTCACAACTTCCCGGGGCTTCATTAATTTCTTCTGAAAGGCGCTTCTTACCCTCTGCCAGTCCTTCCCCTCCCTGGATTGGAACAGCGACAGCGAGGTTGGGAAGCGAAAAACTCAAAGAATTAAAGCAGAAAAAGGAAACAAACCCGCAGCGTGTGCACCACTGATGCTCCATCGCACCGACGGCACAACCGGGGGATCCCCGGGGGCGGGGGATGAGCCACCCTCGGGAAGGCAGCCCGGGACCCCTCGGTCCCCGTGGAGCCGGGCTGGGGGCGGCCGCCGTCCGCAGCATCGCCGGGCACCGGAAGCTGTCAACCCGCACCCGCACCCGCAGCCGCACCGCTCCCCTCCACCCAGACCCTCCCGGCAGCTCCCCGGGATGCTGCGGCTGCCACTCACAGGATGAGCAGCCCGTAGCCCTCGTCGCGATAGTCGCGATAGGCTTTCCAGGGCTTGATCTCGAGGCGCTGCGGGCAGGCGCTCTCGCGGCGGTACAGAGCCTCCAGCAGGCAGGGCGCCGCGATGTGCACCGAGTCGAACGCGCCCAGCTTCATGCGGAAAATCTTCCCGAACCGCCGGTGGTACTGAGCCTGGGGGGCAGGAGAAAACCCCCGCGGTGAGTGCGGGGCGCTGCCCGGCGCGGCATCCCCATCCCATCCTCATCCTCATCCTCATCCTCATCCTCATCCTCATCCTCATCCTCATCCTCATCCCCGCCGCCTCACCAGCGTCTCGTGCTGCCTCTTGAGCCCCCCTTTCCAGAGCACGTCGGGCAGGCTGCCCATGAGGGGCCAGCTGGGCGGCCCGGGCAGCGTCTCCGCCGGCCGCAGGGCGCTCAGCGAGGACGCGGCGGCCGCGGGGCCGCAGGTGCGGGCGGGGAGCCGGCGGAGGAGGATGCTGCAGCCGCCCATGGCCGCGGTGCCGGCCCCTGGCCGCGCATAGGTGCATTTATAGCAGCCCGAGGTGCTGGACTTTCATCCGCGCCAATGGCAGCCCTGGGTGGGGTGANGGGGATGCGCGGATCGGACCCGCTGGGATCCGGGGGATGCGCGGATCGGACCCGCTGGGATCCGGGGGATGCGCGGATCGGACCCGCTGGGATCCGGGGGATGCGCGGATCGGACCCGCTGGGATCCGGGGGATGCGCGGATCGGACCCGCTGGGATCCGGGGGATGCGCGGCTCCGGTCCCCGGGAGGAAGAGACGCAGCGCCAGCCACGCCGCGGGCAGTTCGCCTGCCTGGCGTTCGTGCGAGCGGTCTCGTAGCTCTCTCTCTTTTTTTTCCTTTTATTTCCTTTTTATTTTTTTTTTTTTTAATTCGTGTTTTCAGAGCCCGAGGCGGCCAGGGAGCACCCGCATGAGCGTGGCGGGGCTGTGGTGTGCATCCTGCAGAGCGCAGGTGGCAGAGTAGTTTAGTTTTTCCGCAGCATTCGGCACTTTAAAAGGACGGAATAAAAAAGCGCAGGGAGCTGAGGAATAAGAAGTTGTGGGGTGAGAACTGCCCTTACCCTCTCTGGCTGAGTAACCAGAAAAGGGCATGTGGGCATCATCGGAGAAGGCAAAATTCCCTTCACTGTGAGTGCTGTTAGCCATTAAATCCTGACAAAAATGAGTGAATCCCAGTGTTTTAATCAGAAACTGCACAGAAATGCTCAAAGAGTTTCGGGCTAAGAGAAGGCAGGAGAGGTGNGAAGAGAAGAGAAGAGAAGAGAAGAGAAGAGAAGAGAAGAGAAGAGAAGAGAAGAGAAGAGAAGAGAAGAGAAGAGAAGAGAAGAGAAGAGAAGAGAAGAGAAGAGAAGAGAAGAGAAGAGAAGAGAAGAGAAGAGAAGAGAAGAGAAGAGCTGGATGCTGCTGCAAGACAGAGCTACCTGTAATCCAGAGGATTTCCAGGAAAGACAGTTTGGCTATGATGGGATTTGATTTTCTTGCACCCCACGCTACCTTTTCTCTTCTTTCCCAAGTGCCTTTTGTGACTCAGCTCTAATCCCCTTTCTGTGAGGGTTTGACAGGAGCAGAGTGTGCAGACAGTGGGTGTGTTGGACAGAGCGTGAGCAGATGGATTTGACACCTAAAAGCGCACGTCTCAAAGTCAAATTAATAACAATAAAAAGACCAAGGCAGCAGAGAGAACATGTACAAAAGAAAAGAAAATGTACGCTGCAGAATTTTTCCCTGAGTTTTGCACATCCTTCCCAATCCTGCCCTTCTATCCCAGCGATTTCCTGCAATGGGATCATCCTCTGTGGGCCACAAGGTCAGAGCACTTCCCAGGCAGGCTTTAAAGCTAAAGCTGGTTCAAAGGTTTGCATTTTCTAGGGGGGGAACACCACAAGTTGACATTGTGTGATTTGTTTGCTTTGAAGCAGTGCTACTGAAACACATCCCGCTGTCCTTGCAGGCAGTTCAGGCTCCATTCAACGCTAAATTCCGAGAAACCAGACGAGAAGAGACAATTTGTGCACTCTGCCTATTTAAGGAATGAAAATGAACTCATTTGAAGGGTCACAGCTTCGTGCCTGTGAAGCGATGTCTTTAGAAGAGTCTGGAACGGGCAAGTCAAGACTAAACTGGGCACAGGTCAATTTTTCCACGTTCTTCACAGCTACAGGCAGGAAACCACCCTGTTAATATGAAATCCTCTCTCTCTGGAGCTGGTTTTAAATGACAGAATGGAAAAGGTTGGATTTTTGGCTGTGATGTAAGTCCCTGGCAGGGAAGTTGGTGTGCTGGGAGCTCGGCTGGGCCTGGAGCTGGGACAGAAAATGAATCCTCAATTCCCGCTCAAGTGCCAGCCCAAGGGCGTTCGCAGCCTTCCCTTCTTCCCTCCTTTCTAAGAGATCTCAAACCCAAGCTTTAATTTGATTTGTGACCTTTAGAACGTATCAAGGGTTATCTCAAGAACAAAGCAAGACCAGTTCAGTGTTCTTGAGCTGAATTTTGGGTGTATCCCTCCACTGAGGCACCTGGAACACTGAAGGTGTCACCATAGATTTCCATCCACAAGGCTTCCCAATATTTTCCAATATAACAGCAAACGACAGCTATGAGTGAAAAATTAAAAACCCTTTTCACTTCTCCACTGTGGCAAGGAGGATTTTTAGGTTAAAGACCAGGAAACAGCTGAAGATCAGAATTAAAGAGCTGCTTTTTCTACGCTTCTCTTTTGCTTTTTGTTTGATTTCTGCTTTCTTGGATGTCAGGAGAGAATATTCCTTGAAAAACCGCATGCCAGTGGGATGCTCCTGTGGAAGAGCTGCCATGCAGGTACACACAGGTGGATTCCATCTTTTTCACCTCTAAACACTTAATTAATTCAAGTTTTTGAGCTGCTTTCTGAGCTGAAGTAATTGCTATTTCTACCTTTTGGGCACCAATTGTAACATATTTGAATAAAGCTTGGGAATCCCATCAAACTCAGAGCTCTTCCCCTGGATTTAAGGGATTGAGGTGTGCTTGGGAAGCTCATGAAAAACAACAGCTGAGCTTACAGATCAAAAGCTCAGAGCTCGTGCAAAGTGACCTGAGTGATTTTCATGTAGTTCACTTCAAATCCACCAGATATCACCAAAATAACTCCTCAGTGGGAAACAGCTTTAAATTGGGAGTGGGTTTTCATTCTTAATGCCCGTAACTCCAGGAGGTTTGTTCTGCGACATATTACACAATTCCTGTCTCCCAACCTCTGCTCTTTCTCCTGCTTGGGAAAAGCTTTTTGCTAATTTGGCCTTAAAATTTTTGTGAAGACTCTGAGTTTTCTAAATTAATACAAAAGAGCCACAGGAGAAGGATGCGATGACACAGGGAGAGTGTCTGTCACAGGAAGGTATTTCACAATGTGGGGAAGGCAAATTGATTGCAACTTGCGAACTCCGGTTGTTATTGAAGGGGTTGCTTGTGGTTGTTTATACACTTCTCATTCTGTGTTAATTCTTTTAATTCTCTTTCCAGCTGAGGATCTTTGAGTTTTGTAAATATTGATGGGAAAGTACAGTAACTCCCATTCCGCAGAAGAGAAACTGAAATGGCTTTGAAAACTGAGATCACCAAGTTATTCACGTTCGCCGCAAATTGAAAGCAAAAGAAACCTTTATTCTATTTTTGCTCAAATACTGGTTTTTAACACTAAACTCCTTATCTCACATTCTAGATGATAACTCCTCTCCAAGATGCCAGTAGCAGTGTGAAGATAAAGCTCTGCTGAGCAAACTGAGCCCGAGGTAATCCTGAGAGAGGGATCCAGACAAACACAGGGGCAGATGAAAAGCTCAAATTCCACCAGCCGAGGAATCTTCCAGCTGGCCATGACCTGTGTGGAGAAATCGACCTCAGCCACAAACATTGCAACATCCACTACCGAAGGAGCCTTAAATAAGTGCATGGTTCAAGAAAATGAAGAGGTTTCTTGACTTAAATCAAGCAAAGATGGATTTAAAAATAAACTTGGGCCATCTTTTCGGTGAATAAATATTTATGATTTACTTCAGATGAACAAGCAATGCTCCATGCGCTCTGCATCCTCTGAGAGGAGCTCACAGGGGGATAACTGGGGAGAAAACAGACCAAGAAATCCAGGTCCAGGACAAGATGCTCTGACAGTCAGCTTGGAAATACTCAGGACTTGGCAGGTTTTGCAATTCTTCTGAAAATTAGAATCACTCTCTGGGATGTTTCGGTTTCTTGTCTCTTTTAGCAATATTGCCCTGCCTGAGCAGGGAAGGGAGGTGTGGGAGTGAAGGATTTGTGCAATAGTTACTGGCCCAGGCGGAATATTTCTCTTTGAACAGGAGTCTGGAAGGTTTTGTCACCTTCCTCTCAGAGCTGGGGAAGGGACATTTCTTTCATTTAAAAAGCAGCAGCATTTAGGAATCCCTGGAAGTGTCCCAGGGGAGGTTGGACAGGGTTTGGACCAACCTGGGATAGTGGGAAGTGTCCCTGCCTGTGGTGGGGGATGAAATATAAGATGATTTTTGGAGTCCCTTTCAACCCAAACCATTCTGTGATTCTATGAGCATATAAAATCTGGGTGATTTTTCCCCATGGAAAAAATTCCTGATTTAACTCTTCTTACAGAAAAGCTGTGCCGAAGAGCAATAATTTACATTATTCTTTCTGTGCAATTAGACATTTCACCTTCTGTCATGACATTTCCATGCCTTGCCCACAGGTAGTTAACACCCAAAGTGGCACTTGTGTGATGACACTGAAAAATTCGGAGTATTTTCAGTTCTAGTGGAATTAATGGCTGAACAATGTGAGCAAGGGACCAAAAACTGTTTGCCAAAAGCAAGGGAAGCCTTCAAATGCAGGGGGATGTTGAGCATCAACACTTGAAATTTAAAAATTCTATATCTAAAATAAAATTGAGAATCTGAAGGTTTTAATTGTTGTGTGAGTGTCTAATTGCCTGTAAAAATTGCTGTTCCCTGACTCCTGGAAGGAATTTGCTCCAGCTGGTTCCGCAAGCCCCTGAATCACACTGGAGCTGATGCCATTTACTGGATTTGTTGATGAAGCTGCAGTGTTTGCACAGATCGCTTCACTTTCAGTCTGATGGATGTGTTTGTGCTGAGGTAAAATCGACCCCAGAGCAGGGCTTGGAAAGGAAATTCCTGTCACCTGCTCAGGATTTGAGGGTTCTGCTCCAACAAGATGCTGCTATTCAGTTTGTCAAATAAAAGACAGCAATAATGTTGGGTTTGGGCATTTGCTTACATTTATCTTATAAAAATAAATATTTCTCGTTCTTGTGCTGACACGTTGCAATGTCTCCACTGTGTGAATATAGACTTTCATGTTATTTTGGCATTATACAGTGTTATATTTCTGGAGTTTCACAGATATTCATATCTGGTCTCTAAATTCCCCTGAAATTCCAAGCTGATGCTCTCCCGAGGCCAGCACCTGGAATTCCTGCCGAGAAGGGAGGAACATGGTTTAGGAGGCGAAGTTTGCGACAGAACCCTGAGCCCCAGCTGCTGATGGTGCCAATTTCAGTGAATTCCTCCTGAATGACACCCCCAGCTCTGTCCTTGCACATGTTCAGAGAGGAGAGGTGCTGGTTATTAATGTTATCATCACCTTGCCCACGATTACTATTTGCTATTAATCCCTGGCCTCTAAATTTAAAAAAAAATGGCAAATAAATAGGAGATTTTTCATGTTTTTTACTATTAAGGAGCACTGCTGTTTCATGCCAGGGCAGAGGGAGGGTGGAACAACCCTGTCTGTGGCTTTGGAGCATTTTCTGCTGAAATCTCCAATAGATAATAAAATACACCCCGAATCCATTCTGCCAAAGCCCGAAGAGATGCGTTTGGACTTCAAGCAGTGGATGGCTGGGAGCTGAGTGCATTTGGCTCCCATTGTGTCCCCCAGAGCCACAAGAAAGCATCCGAGCTCTGCCTGCCTTTGCCATGAGTCAGGCACGAGGCACTCGGGCCGTGCTTGGCTGAACTCAGTCCCCTCTGGGCCACATCCTGGTTCCTCCTGTTCCTGCTTCTGGAGGGATTAGAGCTGCTTCATCAGATAAAACGCCTGAAATCCTGCCCTGGATTTCAGCTCAGCCCTCTCCTGGGAAGAGTTTGGTTTCAGGTCTCCAGCGCTGAATGCGGCGCTGCCCTTGGGAAAATGGTTTTTGTGTTTGTTGCTCCGGTTGGTGAAGCAGCAAACGAGCTCTTCTGATGTGTCCCTGAGGAAAAGTCTTCTTCCAGACTCTGCTGTGGGCCTGACAACACTTTCCCCACCCAAAGGACAAAAAAAAATAAAAGATATAAAAGAGGAAAAAGACAGATTTGTTCACGTTAAAAAATGCTGAGTAACACCACAGACATGACACATTAATGAGAGACCTCTGAGAGTTTAGAACTTTCGGATTCAGTGGTAAAAAAACCTGCTGTGCTTTAAGATGAGAGAATCCAACAGGGTGATGGCTGTGCAGGGAGCACTGCTCCTCCTTAGGCGCATTTTTCAAGGAACACAAACTGATTTTTGAAACTGGCACTGCCAGTGCTGCTCTTAGAAAGGAAATGATTTCTACCCGCATGGGTGTGACTGCAGGCCTCATTTCAGGCAGTCTGGGAGCAGGTTTCATTGAAGACGAAGCACAAAAAAAAAAGGCAAGAATGATGCTGCAGCTTCAGGTCCCATGGAGAGATTTCCAGTACAGGCCACAGAAAAATCCTGGAAAACTGACATGTTCCACCACTAGAAATATTTGTTGAACAAGGTGAATTGTGGAGGGAGAGAAATACAGGGATGATATTTTGGACTCTGGAATATTCCCTGTCGATATTGAGAAGCCAAGTGCTGGTGAGGAAGAGCAAGGTGGCAGAGGCAGATTCTCCCTTTTATTTGAAATAAAACCAGCACAAGGCACCAGAAGAGAATGATGGGATTATAAAACACCGCCTTTACTCTGCTGTTCACCAAGGTGGAGGAAAGGGCTTTGAACGTGCTCAGCCCCAGGGATTTCCCAGCAGAGGGGAATCTCCAGCTCCCATCGGAGGCACAAACACAGCAGGAACTCCCCTGGGCTCCTCGGGGCCGGCTGGCACTGCAGAACCTCTGCCAGCACCACGGGAAGGGCAGGGAGAACTTTCCCTCACCACGGATAAAGTTTATTGGGATGCCTTGCAAAAAGAACTTTAATAATTTAATAATTGGATATGTGAATGTAGGAGAGGCTTGAGGGGTGAAATGGTGAGGTTGGCTTTGACTAACCACGAGGTGTTTTGAAAGAATGAGGGTGGAAAGGTGAGCAAATCTGCCTTCCTTCCCTCAGATTACAAAAGAATAAAAAATATTCTCATTGCGGGGATTTGCCATATAAATAATTAGGAGCTGACTCATTTAGATCTTTTTTTGGAAAAGATGAATACCCTTAGAAAAGGATTTTTTTTCTTCAACCTCTATTCCCCCTAAAATGCTGGTCCAAGGAGGGCAGACACAAGGACTGCACTCCACAATAAATCACATTGTTGAATATTGGGAATGTCACAGCACTGCCACCTCCTTTACCATACTGGCACAATTAAAATAGTACAAATTCGTGTGGCTTTTGCTCAAAGCGATCCCCTTCATAAAGGCTAAAACTGGAAAACCAGTCCCTCCATCCCCATTAAGTTGTCCCCATTTCTAGTTCACAAACCCTGTTGATGTGTGGGTGTTTCAACACCACCAAGGCCTGAGAAAGGTCTGTGGAACTTCATGGAAAGGGGAGAAGAGTTTGGGAACTCCAAAGGACTCACTGAGGCAGCAAAAGCTCTTCCCAACTGAGCTGAGGCTGCAGCAAGGAAGGAGAAAATGCGCAAAAAAACCCCAAAAACCCCAGAGATGTGAGATGCAGGGCAGGGCATGGAAGGGATCCCAACTGGGTGAAGCCAACCACAGCAACAACAACAACAGGGGCCAGAGCAAGAAGGAGCAAGTCCTTTATGCAACTGGGAGAGGAACGAGGGCGCTGGGTTCAGTGGGTTTCTCTTACTCCACGCTGGCTGTTTGCACTCGTGCGCTGTTTTCACTTTTATTTACATAAGAAAGGTCTGCAGCGAGTTACTCTTGGCAGTGCTCACCCCACAGAGCTTGCCCGAGCATGTGGGAGAAAAAAAAAGATTTATTTTCAAAGCCTTCGAGTCATCGGATTCTTGTGAAATCCACTCCTTTTCTCTTGAGGGAAATTGCACTGGCTCTGTGTATTATGCAGTTAATCCAGCCAGGGAAATAACCACGGTTTAGGCTGCGTCCTTTCCTAGCAGGATCCTTGGGGAAGAGCAGGAGAGCGGCCAGAGGGATGACAGTTTGTTTTCTGAGGAAAAGACAGGTTTAGAGCTGGGATTATGTTTTTAGATAAAGTAATAATGACCTGGTTCTCTCAGGACAAATTAGGTGATTAACTTTCTCCCTCAGTGGGAAACAAGGCACGATGGTGATGCACCAAAGTAAAACGCAGCACCAGCCTGAGGGCCACACAAAATAACTTTTATTATTCTGTTTTTCCCCACTGATTTGGAACAGGATTTTTGAAATGAGCAGTCATTCAGAACTGAAGAAAAAAAGGCCAAAACCCATTTAAATCCAGGCAATATCGCGGAATTCAGGATCCCATCGGATCTCACGGATCCCACACCGCGCCACACATCCCCGTCTCACGGCGCCCCCTGGCGGACCCGCGCCCCCAAGCCGCTTCCCGCCTCTCCCGCCGGGCCGTACCAAGCGCCGCGGGGGTGCCTTCATCTCCCTTCCGCGCCTCTCGGGGCATCCCGCCGCGCTGAGAGCGGTGCGAATAGAGATAATCCCGTATTTTCACAGGCTTGCGGCCGTTTCCTGGAGTTTTTCCTGGTCTTTCTTTATTTTCCCATGCCCCCTGCTCCTCCTCCGCGCGGAGGGCGAATGGTTCAGCCCTCCATGGGTGGTTCAGCGACAACATGGCCGCCACCATGAGGAAGGCGGTGAGTGCAGGACGGGCCCGCTGCGATTTGTTTCCTTCCCGGTGGGGTTCGAGCCCTCTCGAGGAGGTTTCAGCTCCTCCGCTGCCTGCCGGGGGTCATGTCCCGCCGCCTCCCGCCCCAGAGGCGCCTCCCGGCCCCCGCAGCCCCGGGACGCGGCTGGTCCGTGCCCCTGGCCGAACGCCGCGGCCGCTGCGCGGGGAGCTGAGGGCGTTGGGATCGGGGTCTGTCCGCAGCGCTTGTCCTGCGGGGCTGCTGCCGGTGCGGGGTCTCTGCTGGTGCGGCTGGCTCTAAACAAGGGCAGGGTCTGGGTGGCTGTGAGGAAAAATTTATTCTCTGAGAAGGTGGTTAATCGTGGAATCATCATCATGGTTTGGGTTGGAAAGGAGCTTAAAATTCACCTCGTTCCATCATTCCGCTCCCTGCCGTGGCAGGGACACCTTCCACTATTCCAGGGTGCTCCAACCTGGCCTTGGACACTGCCAGGGATCCAGGGGCAGACAGAGCTGTTCTGGGCCTGCCCACCCTCCCAGGGAGCAATTCCTGCCCAATATCCCATCCAGAGTGCCTCTCTGGCAGTGTGCAGCCATTCCCCCTTGTTTGTCACTCCAGGTCCTTGTCAGTGGTCTCTCTCCAGAGAAAACTCAGAGCACAGTGTCCAGTTCAGCTGTCAGTGTCAAGGAAACCTTTGGCTTTAGGATGCCATGGATGGCCAACATTTTAATTGGATGTTACCCAGGTAAATACGGGTATTTTTGATGTCCTTGAAGAGGCACTTAAAGCAATCAGGTGCATAAGCAGGATGTAGTAGCTGTCAGACTATTTTCCAGACACTTTGTAGGAGTATCCTTGCAGTGAGACTCAAATTAATGTAAGAACTGAGATCATCACTTTGACCTCTCCTCCTCGCAGGCCGCAGAAGACGTCAATGTCACCTTTGAAGATCAACAGAAAATTAACAAGTTTGCAAGAAATACCAGCAGGATCACAGAGCTGAAAGAAGAAATAGAAGTGAAAAAGGTATATTTGCTTCAGATCTCATTAACTTTTCATTGGCCTGAATTAATTTTCAGCTGGAAGACAGAAAATTAGCAGCAGTGAGTTACTGTGAGTTTAAGTAATGCTTGGGCTCTGAGATGAGGTTTCTGATACTTTAGAAATAGAGAATGGTAAAAACATAATCAGGTATTAGTGGCGTTTAAATCTGCTGTATTGCCTTTGCCTGGACAGTTAATTATTCTGTTAATAACAGATAATGATTATTAACTAGAAATTTCTAGTGGTAGAGTTCTCTTGAATTTAATAGTGATGCTAAATTCCAGCTTTGGAACTGTTTCATAAAATATCGTGGTGGTGGGTGTGATTTTTTCCCAAAATCCAGCCTCCCTGAGTTCCTCATGCAACTGTGGCCGTGTCCATTGCAGTGCTTTACAAAGGAGCCTCTTTCTGTGTCTTGGCAAACAGAAACAGCTCCAGAACCTGGAGGATGCCTGTGATGACCTCATGCTGCTGGATGATGCTGATTCCCACCTGATTCCCTACCAGATCGGGGATGTGTTCATCAGCCACTCCCTGGAGGAGACACAGGAGATGCTGGAGGAGGCAAAGGTTTGTCTGGAGCTGCTGGGCTGTGCTGGCTGCTGGGATGGGAGGATCTGTGCATCCTTTGGAGCTTTTACATTCTAAAGTTGATGTTGGGTTTAGGATTTGAGTCACTCCAGAGTCACTCCATCGATAAATCCTGCAGCCAGACCTGGGAGTAAGTTGGAAAAGAGGCACCTCTTTGTTGGTTCTGTGTTGCTGACAGACCTGGCTCGGGTTGTTGTACAGAATTGGTTGATTTTTGTTTGTTTTTTCTTTTTCAGAGGAGTTTACAAGAGGAAATCGACGCGTTGGAATCCCGAGTGGAGTCGATCCAGAGGGTGTTGTCTGACCTCAAAGTTCAGCTCTATGCAAAGTTTGGAAATAACATAAATCTGGAGGCAGAGGACAGTTAAAACTTTTCTAAACACAACACCCAACTTTTCCTTAGGTTATTAAACGTTTTGATAACGTTGCTGCAATTACATTTGAGAAAAGAAAATCCATCCCTTTCTGTTGGTTTGCTTTTTTTTTACTTTCCTGTAAAGTTCTGTATATTTAATAAGAACTTCCTTATTTTGGATATTGTAGTTATTTATTTATTCAGGAAAGCAGTGACTTCACATTATTGGTAAAGCCTCAAGATTGGAATATTTGCATTGTTTATTAAGGCAATAAAGCTGGACATGTATTGGAGTTTCCTGGGTCTTGTTTTCCACTCACGAAATTTTAAAGGATCAAACCAATGGAAACGGGGAATTTTGGATAGAAGCTGTATGATTTAGGGGACACGATGAGGCAGTGATGCTGTTCAGGTGTTTTTAAGAGCCCTCCTGGAGCTCCTAAATTTGTCCTCTGTGTTTCACCCTGAGCTCAGGGGTCAGGAATTTGCCAGAGCACAAAGAAGGGCTCTTCAAAGATCACTTTGGTAGTGAATAAAAGCTTTTGGAGCCGCCTTATTCAGTCATTTACTGCTTTTTATTTGGGAATCCCCAAAAATGCTGCGAGTCACAGTGGTGAGTCTTAATTTCTAATTTTCCTGAACAGTTCCTAAATCCGTATTTATGGAGCAAATCGATGTCGGAGTTGTTCCCTAATCTGTGCCTCCATCACCAGGAGGAGCTGAATGTACTTTTTAAACGCCTTAATTGGCTTGATTGTTCTTTATAACCAAAGGAAATACAGAAGAGGGGTGTTTTTTTCCAGGTGAAAACTGGACTTTGACCCATAACGAGGAGCACCCAGCAGATGGCATCAGAGATCTGGGAATCCCAATTTTGGGCAAGCCCGTGCCAGTCTGGGAGTGCCACTGCTGGTTTGAGGGAATTAAAGGGGGCTTTAATTGGATGGTGACAGTTCCAGAGTCACTGCTGTGCTGAGCATTTCACAGCTCTGCAGGGATTTCAAGTGATTGGCACTTCCAGCTAGGCCACAGTAGGGATAGGGCTTCATTGTGGGGAAAAAAAAAAGGGTTTTGGAATGGTTTGGGTGGGAAGGGACCTTAAAGATGATTTATTTCCAACCCCCCTGCCATGGCAGGGTGTGGAGAGCTTGCTGCTCTTTGATCCTAAAAGTGGGATTGGCCATAAATGCAGTGCTGCTGTTTAGGGACGACTGTTCAGTGCCACAGATCTGATTTTCGCCTGATTTTCTCTCCCTTTAGGGTTTTATGTGTGTGATGCATTTTTCCTGTTGGCTTAGTCCTTGCTACAAAAACGTGAGGGCTTTTTTGCACCTGGGATGTCCAATTTCCTCACGTGCTCTGGACAATTGTGTTTGCAAATCATTACACCTCAAAATCTTTCAGCTGAGCCTCTGAATTTTTGTCGTTTGCAGAGCTCCTGTGCCAAGCTATCATTTGGTATTTTTATCTGTGTAAAACAGAACATGCAGGAAACACTTTTTTTATTCTGGAGTTGTCATTGTAGCAGTGACTTTGCAGATGGTGCAGCAGTTGCTTGGAAGTATTTGACAGCATCCTGGTTCTGCCTTTTCATAACCTTGCTGTCATGAAGATTGGCAATTGGTTTTGAGTTGGCACTGACTCTGCTCAGGAATGTTCTGAGGACTTTTTATTTTTGGTAGATTGGAATCTGTTATCTCTAATGATGTTTCCCTTACCTGAACAGGAGAGCTGTGACAGAAGCCCATGGACAAAACCCTGGAGCTCTGTTCACCCCTGAGCATCTCCTGCATCATCCAGGTGCACGTGGCAATAGAAATGTTTAAATATCCTGGTCAGAATGCAAACAGTTCGTGGTCATTCCCTGTGTTGGCAGGGGAGTGACATTTGTGGGGCACCTGGAGGATGGAATGTGTCACCAAGTGCTGTTCTTTAATCTCGGGGCTTTCAGAGTGCTGGGCCAGAGATCTGTTAGTGCTGGAATCCCCTATTCAGCTTTATTTTTGTCTCAAAATCCAATTTCAATACAGGTTTTGTTCTGCAAGTCACAGAGTCTCCCGTGGCTGGTCTTTCACTTGGCTGCAGCTGTTAAAGCAGTAAAATACAGGTGAAATTCAGCTCATTTTGGTGCCTGCTGGCAAGGAGACCCCAGTTCTTTAAAGCAGTAAAATACAGGTGAAATTCAGCTCATTTTGGTGCCTGCTGGCAAGGAGACCCCAGTTCTTTAAAGCTTGGTGAAACCTCTGTCAAACACGGTGGGATTTCATTCCTGCACTCCAGGTGTTTTCAGGGCTTGTTTGTGATTCTGTATCTCAGCTGATACAAAAATGTTTCCCACAGGATGATCTCCAGTGGAACCTTTATTAATCCACATTTTGTAGAGCAGATCTGGGATCCCTTCACACTCCACAATGCAAACGTGGTGGATAATTATTCAGTAATTACAGGGAGTGGTGTGTAGCCGAAGCACTGATAATTTTGTGGTAATAAAATCACATCCAAGGGCAAAAAGAGACTGAGTTGAATACTGAAGCCACATTTGCAGTAGGAACAACAGAACTGAGCAGTTTGCTTTGCATGAGTCAGTGGTTCAGATAATTTATCTAATTTTATTCTAATAGTCTGATTCATGAGAGAGAAAAAAATACGAATATATATAGGAATAATAAGGCCTGACAGAAATTATTTACAACCAAGTTTGTCTTTATTTAGATTGTGTGAGTCACGCAGAAAACCGAATTATTTTGTAATTAAAGTTTAGCTGCTGATGGGGCTGCACAGAACACCAAACACAGGCCAGGGAGGATTCCCCCAGCAGGAGATCAAACAGGTTTCCATCAAGGGGAATTTCATCCAGCTGATAAAAGGTGGAATAAAAAATGGAATAAAAAATTACAAATGTGAGGAGAACATCAGGATGTGCTCAGTGTTGGACTCTCTAGGCCAGGACTGCTCCCAACCTTTCCTTAAGGAAAAATTCCTGGTGGATTCCTCAACACAGCCCAGCAAAGTGAGGCAAACCTCGTTCAGTGGAGTTTAGAGGCTGCCAAGTTTCACCCTTCAGGCACAGGACAGAATTCCACCAAATCATCAAATTTGGGTGCTTTTCCTTCTTTCTCTGTAACAAACAGGGTTGTGCACACCACACTTACAATGCACAGGTTTGGGATTTTTTAAAATTCTATTTGGAGTTTAAATTTCTGCTGTTTCTTAGAGATCTGGGATAAATCCGAATTTAACCCAGCTCCTGTGTAAGGCCTGGCCTTTGACCCACAACTTACAGCACACAAATACGTATTTATTTATTTACAAGACAAAACCTGACTGCCTTTGGGTACAATCAACTCAGAGGAAAATCATTAATCCCACCACACATGGCCAAGCACTGCTGGTAACTCCAACTCTGCTTTTTATTAACACTTGGGGGGAAAATAATAAAACTTTCAGTTCCAGTTCTGCTGCCAAAGCACCTTTTCCCTCAGATTTTAATCTTGCTGTTAAAAGTTCAGCCAGAAAAGCTTTGGTTTGCTTCTGAAAAGGTCTCCCAGCACCAACGTTGAACATGGCAGGGATCAAACTGCCTCTGGGAAAGGTTTTAAAACTAAAACTCGCCTCTGTTTGTAGGGATTGGAGACGTGTTCAGGTGTTTTTTGTGTGTGTGCTACCTAAACCAAATAATTGTGTTCATTTCAGCTCTTGGAGCTGGAGATGTTCAGGATTGCATTTACAGGAGTTGATTTTGCTTTCCAGAAAATGCTGCTGCAACACGTGTGCAGGCAAATTGAAATATTAAAAATTACTATTTAAAGTAGAAATATTAAAAATCACTATTTTTATCTAAACAATATGGACTTCACTGTAGAAGGATTTTGGTCCTAATGATGCATTTTATTGCAGTCGGGATATTTGATTTTAGAAAAGTGGTAGGAAAATCAACGGAATTAAATTTACTCAATTTATTTAATTTGACAGAGCTACAGCTGAAGATGTATTTCTGGTGGATGTAGCTGTGAGATTGCAGAAATTCTGGAATCATCCTCTCCCAGATTGTCCTTCTCTCAGTTCATTCCTATGGGATGTGGCCATGGAGGAGATTGTGATATTTCAGAATAGTCCAGGAGATTACAGCACCTCTTTTTCCCTCTGCAGTCACTTCTCTGGCACCTCATTATTGCAGCTGCAGAGTACCTGGGGATGAAGGAGCTTCTCCCTTATTTTAAATCGTGGGGTGGTTGCTTGTGAGTTTTTCTTTCTCAAGTTCTTGAAGAAGAATCAACCAAAAGGCACAAAATCCAATTTATACTCAGATTTCACTGGACACAGAACTGTCAGAATTTAACAAAGCTCAAACCCCAATATTTTACCTCAGATATTGCACTGAGGTGGCCAAATTTATCTGAAAGGGAACTTAGAACTTCCCCCCTGCTTCTCCTGCTCCGCAGCAGCGGTTTCCATTCAGCCACGAGCACTCTCAGTGACATTTGCTGGGATTTTGCATTTTTTGCCATTTACCTTGGGCTTTTTAAGCCGTCACCTCCCCAGGCAGCTCCTGCCGAGTGCTGGGAGCGTTCCTGGTGCTCCATCAGCCCCAGGATGTCACCTGAGCCCCAGGATGTCACCTCAGGATTTATTCACTGGCACTGCCTCGCACTTCCATGAAATAAATCATTTCACTGCCGTTCCACTGGCTCTGACAAACATTCATCAAGTAAAACTGCCTTTCATTTCCCAGCGAAGCAGAGATTTATTGGACATCCCCACCAAGTTTCAGCTGGTGCCTGTTGCCGTGGCAACGTGCAGGAACTTTAGGAATTCTGTCCAGAATTTCCTGAGTCTGATGTCAAACTGGAGCAGCTTGGAAAGGTTTTCTTACACCAGACAGGACAGCAGGGACGAAGATCCCACTCTGCTGCTGAGTGCTGGTGGGATTCTGGATGTCAAAGGTGATACAAAAATTAAAATTTTTCCAGGATAATTTGTCTGTGACCTGTTTTCATTTGTCCTTTGTGCTGCAAAGGAGAATACAAAGTTTGCTTGTTATTTATTTAGATTTGATGCCTTGGTCAGGCTTGGCTGTTCCCACTCTTCCCAGTGTGCTGAAAAACAGGGATTTAGGCTCTTGGCTTTGCTCACGTGGGGACCTGTGAAATATAAAACGTTGATATTTTAATGACTGGAGGTGTAGAGATGCTAAGTTAATTGACAAATAGGAAAAACAAATTAATCAGACAAATTAATACAAAAGGAAAAAGGGATTAATTCAGAGCCAAACCAGTGCCCCTCAGCTGTGATGGAATTTGAAGGAGAATAAATTCCGTATAAATGCAATTTTTCTGAAGATCTCAGCTATTTCCAGGGACTATTTCAGCATTAACGTGCACATCAAAGTTTGTTTTTCAAATCACAGTTGGTTGTTGGGCATGAACCCCAGTTACCCCCAGCAAATACAGGAACGAAATTGTCACATTTTATTCTGCTCATTGTCCTGAAAGGAGAAAGTTCTGGTTCCGTTTTGAAAACGTTGCAGTCTCAGGCTTTTGGTGGTGAAATGGAACTGATTTAATGAGCTGCAGGAGTCGGAATAATTACACAGCAACAGAGAAAGCAAACAGGGATTTGCAACAACTCAAAAAACCCCAAGCAAATGATTTCCATTTCGCAGCTACTCTGGTTCATTTGGAAGGGAGGAGGAGAAGGAGCTGAGTGCTGGGAGAAGGGGACAGCAGCAGGGTTGGAAATGTTTAATTTGTGCTTTACACTCAGTGCTAGAGCAGTGTCTTCTGCTCGCAGTGCATTCCTTTAAAAACACACGTGGAAAACCAAGCAGGGCTTTGGAAAAACACCTGAGCTTCGTTCTCATGTGCAGATCTCCTGAATTCACGGCTGTGCATCCGTACAAAAATCGCTGTGAGTGGAATTAGGGGTGCAAACACAACGAGAAAATAATTTTCATTGTTTTTACCTGGTTGGATTTGCTGTCAGCTGAGCATTAACACAGGGAAGAGAGAATTTCTCTTCAGATGGAATAATTCGAAGTCACCGAGTGGAGATTCTCCTGTATTCTACATAAAAATCACCAAAATGATCCCTCTGCTTGAGGAAGTCAGGGCAGCAGGAGTACAGCTCCCATCAGGAATGACAGGAAAAGGGGGAATGGAGTGACAGGAAAAGGGGAAAGGAGTGACAGGAAAAGGGGGATGGAGTGACAGGAAAAGGGGAAAGGAGTGACAGGAAAAGGGGAGATGGAGTGATGGGAAAAGGGGAATGCAGTGACAGGAAAAGGGGAGATGGAGTGACAGGAAAAGGGGGATGGAGTGACAGGAAAAGGGGAGATGGAGTGATGGGAAAAGGGGAGATGGAGTGATGGGAAAAGGGGAGATGGAGTGACAGGAAAAGGAGGAATGGAGTGACAGGAAAAGAGGGGATGCAGTGACAGGAA
>VZTG01009170.1:2544-22161 GCA_013397845.1 Melanocharis versteri | reverse complement strand
TGACAGGAAAAGGGGAAAGGAGTGACAGGAAAAGGGGGAATGGAGTGACAGGAAAAGGGGAAATGGAGGGATGGGAAAAGGGGGATGGAGTGACAGGAAAAGGAGGATGGAGTGTCAGGAAAAGGGGAATGGAGTGACAGGAAAAGGGGGAATGGAGTGACAGGAAAAGGGGGATGGAGTGACAGGAAAGTGGGAAAGGAGTGACAGGAAAAGGGGAAAGGAATGACAGGAACAGGGGGAATGGCTTCACACTGAAAAGAGAGGCGGTTTAGATGGAATATTGGGAAGGAATCCTTCCCCGTGAGGGTGGGGAGGCCCTGGGATGGAATTCCCGGAGAAGAATTTTATTAATTTCTCGTTTTTTGAACACTTAACCAACACCAGAAGGCTCCTGGAATTTCTGTTCAGTTCTTTCCCTCCCCCTCAGATTAGCTGGATGTATTTTCCTATGTCTCAGCTGCTGCAAGGGGGAATTACTCAATGTTTTGAGAGCTTTGTAAAATTCATGTAGGTGTCAAGGTTTTAAATAATCTCTCAGATAGCATTTATCACTATATTTAATAGGCTTTCAATTAGCATGCCAATTAACACTGACTCATTTTAAAGAAACAGACACATTTTTAATTGCACCATTGCAATTAAATTCAGCCTTGGATTTAATGGCACCAAGATTGCTGAAGTGCTGCCTTTATCCCTAGATGCAGCAGGACAAAGCTTGCACTCAATTCCCTGCAATTAGGATGGAGCAGGAATATTATCCCAGCAGGTACAGCAAAGCTGAAAGGGGAGGAGTTTAAGCAGCAGATTTTTGGGGCCCTGCTGCTGAATGGCTGGAATTTTATAGGTTTTCCCCTCAAATGGGATTTTTGTGCTAAATCCCAAACACAGGAGAAATTTGGATTCGTTGTAGGTGGATCTCCCTCTTCTCTTCTCTTCTCTTCTCTTCTCTTCTCTTCTCTTCTCTTCTCTTCTCTTCTCTTCTCCTCTTCTCTTCTCTTCTCTTCTCTTCCCTTCCCTGCAGAGTTCACCCCCCTGGGCTGAAATTCTCCACAGCCAGGGAGTGAGGTCCACAGTAAAGGAAGAACAGGACTCCACAAATATTTCAGAAGTTGGATAAAATCAAAATGCTGTCCTGAGTCAGGTGTTTCATCTGCAATCACCAGAGCCCATATTCAGCATTAATTCCTCTCCATCCTGCTCTCAGCTCCCACCTTGCACTTCTAGCTGCATTTTCTTTTCCCTTGGAACACCTGTACTGATATTAAAAGCTGGTCTGATTTCTGGTTTTGGGACGTTTTGTCCATTTTGGGTCCGTGTGGCAGCTATCAGTGAGGGAAATCTGGTGGTTCCAGGTGGTTTGATGTCAAGGCAAGCTGCAGGCTTTGAAGTTTTAATCCAATAATCCCCTTAGCGGGCAGGAGAGGTTTCAAGACATGAATTTTCAGGGTGTTAGGAGTATTAAAGCTGAGCAGGGGCAGCTCTGGTGACTCCTCTCCAGCTGAGGATGGAAGTGGAGGTTTGGGATGTGTGATGCTGATCACTGCTGGGATCTGAGGGGTCCTGGCAAATCCTTATCCCTGCCTCCTCCAGCAGCCCGAGTTTGTCTCAGGGACTTCTCTCCTGGCAGCTGTGCCCTGCCTTGGCACAAGGGGCATTTTTACAACAAATCAATTATTAACTTAACCCCCCCAAAGCTTTCACCATTATCACGTTAAAAACCACTTCAGCTTAGTCTCAGTGTTAATATTCTCATATTCCTGTGGCTAAGCAGCAGAATTCTCAGGTTTTTAGCACTGCACAGGATGACACTTGTAGCTGTAATTCCCACTGAGTGTTTAAACACCTTTTTTCCTACAAGATTCGTAGTCAAAAAGTTGAAAATTTAAGTAACTCTGAAGCAGAATGTGACCAATGTCTGGACTGTGGCAAAATGGAACAGACTGAGCCTTTCAGCCACTTCCACAGTTAAAATAAATGAGGTTAAGATGAACCCAGAGTGGGAAATAAATGGAGCTGAGGATAAGATTTCACCTGATTTTCCTGGGCTTTGTCATTCCACACTCACAGCATCACTCTCCTTATGCACTGTAAACATTTTGTTCTCATCTGATCACGGATTCCTCTTACCCTGAGGAAGAACTTTATCAGCAGCATCCAGAAATCATGTCCATGATCAATGCCATCCTCTCAGGGAAAAGCTGCTCTGGAGTGCTGGTAAATTCTTGGCACACACTGAATTTCAGTAAGAAAAAAAAAGACAGACCCAGTCTTGTGAGTCATTTCCTTGATTGATCTAATTTACCTTGAAGGTTAATGCATTCTAAACTCATTCAGACATTAATAACCACTTAAAGATATATGAAAGATATTTCTCTGGGTAGCAGGTGAGCGTTGTAACCTCGTTTATGAGCTCTTCAATGACTCTGGGAGCTCGTTGGATGAGGTTTGAGGGTGATTTGATTGTTTGATGCACAGAGTGGCTCCTGCGAAGTAAAAGGTGTTTTAGAGCTCAGCAGACAATTCTGAACGTGGGATGTAATTCTATTTGCTTATGGTGCATAATTAAAACCTTTGTGGGAAGGTGATAATGGTTTTTTCTTACGGCATTCATTAAAATGTTCAGTGAGTAAATAATTGGACCAGAACCATGTCCCTTCTCCAGGATTTTTTTTGGCTTCTGGGACAACAGAATTGATGGAGCTGCTCTTCCTCTCTGATTTTTTTGAGGCTCCACCACACCACCAGGACCAGGAGCTCAGTTCTGTACGAACAGAGTCTGGTATTTACAAACTCTGAACACCCTGAGCTGCCAGGACCTGGGGAGAGCCACAAGCAGGGTATGGAATAGATCAGGCAAAGAGCATCTGTTTCCTGTAAATATTTTGTCACAATATGGACACAGCCCATGGAGAAAAGAGACAGCCAAACTCAGGAGTAACAGGATAGAAATGCCTTTATTTATTTATATCCGGATGGGTTTTATATCCTAGGTTCTTGAAATGGTAGAAAAGTCATTGGATCATTAGCCAACCACCCACCAGGGTTATTGGCGAGATCCTAAAACACCCATTTCCTAAACAATCCTTCAGAGTAACAATAACCAAGTGCAAAACATCTCACAAGTGCAAGATAGAGGAATTATTTACAAAAGCTCTCTGGCTGTTTTGCAGCTCCGTGAGAAATTAAAAAAGCACACTGACAAGCAGAACACTGGAAAATCTCTTTGCTACCAAGCTTTCAGCATCCACAATATTTTGGTTTCTCTTCACAGCAGAGAGGTACCCAAATTGTGAGTGAACAGGCACACGGATACCTCTGGACATTGCTGTGATCCCTTCCTAAAAACCCCAAAAATGACACACAAGGTGCAGAGTGTGGGATCATTGCTGCCTGTGGAGCTTGGGCCGTGTTTTATCGGGGTTTTTATCTCACACCAGGGTTTTTATCGGGGTTTTTATCTCACACTGGGCTGCGTGAACATGGAATGCACTCCGAGCCCTGGCTGCCTGATTTCTCTGCAGCTCCTGAGTGTCAGAGCAGAGCTGAGCCCGGATTGAATGAGGAAGAGTCAATAGAGAGAAGGGCTGGGCTGGAATCAGGGCTCTTGATGCAGCTCTGAGCTGCTCATGCACCCAAATCAAACCTGTTCCATACCTCATCCAAGCCAAACAGTTAAAGTTATAAAATAATTCTAAATGAAGAAAAGCCACCCAAATCAAACCAGTTCCATACCTCATCCAAGCCAAACAGTTAAAGTTATAAAATAATTCTAAATGAAGAAAAGCCACCCAAATCAAACCAGTTCCATACCTCATCCAAGCCAAACAGTTAAAGTTATAAAATAAGAATAAATGCAGAAAAACCACCCAAATCAAACCAGTTCCATACCTCATCCAAGCCAAACAGTTAAAGTTATAAAATAATTATAAATGAAGAAAAACCACCCAAATCAAACCTGTTCCATACCTCATCCAAGCCAAGCAAACAGTTAAAGCTGTAAAATAATAATAAATGAAGAAAAACCACCACAGGCTTCTGTGGGCAACCTCCCCACCCTCCCAGGGAGGGATTTCTCCTCAGTATCCCATCTAAAGCTCCTCTCTGTCAGTTTGTCCCATTGATTTGCTGGTAAGTGCCACACCAAAACAAGAACGTACCCAAAAAACAAATCATGAAGCTGCTGATGAGCTCGATTTGAGAGGCTTGGGCTCATAATAAACTCAGGGAAGGAGGCTGTTATCCCTGTCATTTTGTATCCCAGGCTGTCATTAGTCATTTGAGCTCACAGCAAATGTTAGCCAGGGAAATCTCTGCTGTTTGGAAATCCATTATTGGAGGGTGTTCTCTTGGACAAAGAGCTGTCAAATACCATTAGCACAGCCTGCCCATCTTTTGTGGTTTTTTTTTGAAGATATAAAGCTTGGAGCAATATGGTATCAGTCCAGAGATTAAATTAAAGGTTGCAAAGTAGATATTTTATCTGATTTTCTGTACAAGAAGGAACAGATTGGCTACTGATAATTCATAGGGCTCAGGAGATATTTCATCTGCTCATCACCCGGTGCATTGAGGAGGAAGAAGTTTTCCTTTAAATCATTTTAAAGCACATCAGGATTCCAGGGAGCTGAAACCACGAGGATCATTCCATGCACGTGGAGCGCGGGACAAGTTTAGATTTCCAAATCTGATACCTGGTGAACCGAAAGAGGGAAACGTCAGCAGGGCAGTGGCAGGAAAATGCTCAAGGAAAGGGAGAAGCACAGCCTGAGGCAGGCTGGCATCGATATCAGCAGAGCTGGGAATTCCTGACAGCAATTCCTGCTGGGGTGGCTGTGGTTGGGCTGAGCAGCAACGCGCGGCTGACACCAGAGCAGAGCTCTGCAAACGCCCAGGGAAGAGGCTCCAAGATTCCCTGAGTTGCCGTGGAAAGGAAGGAATGCCGTGCACACCTGGGCTTTGAGGATGCAGCACCACAACCCTGGCGGGTGGTTCAGAGGTGCTCATCTCTGTAACACCACCGATCGCCAAAAAGGTCAAACCCCTCTCCGTTCATCACTCCAGTTCTCCCCCGCGGTATCAATTCGGGGTTGGCGGCAGTTAAACCAGAGGAGGGATTGATTTTCTGGGTGTAGAGTGCAGGATTGAGCTGGATGCAAAAGCAAACCCATTGCCACTGTCAGACACGGGGTTGGGTTGTGTCCTTCATCCTCTTTCTGGGCAGCCTCCAGATCAGCTTCATAGCTTTGGATTATTTAGAAAAAGCTCTTAAAGTTCTGCTGAACAAATTGCTTTTCAGTGAGAAAAGGACAACTTTTTCTGAAGGAGGGAGATGAATTTTGCCCAGTTCTAAGAGAGTGATTGCAGCTGGCAGCTCAGTTATGAAGTCAGAGTTTCATTTTTCAGACATTACACGGCCACCAGAAGACTTCCACTGGAGGAAGAAGTGTCAGTAACAAATGGTTACCTGTAGTAAGAATTATTCTATTGTCTGTGGACTGTTTTAAAATGTGATTTTGCCTTTCCTCAAAATCATTGTGCTGCAGGAGATCTATTGCAGAGGAGAGCTATAAAAATGCAGGAAAATGGGAAATAGAAGGGCAGAACATGGAATAAACCAATCCCCAGCATCACCTGTGTTTTATGGTCAGTACATGTTAAACATTACCCTCAATCCCTCTGAAAACCACTCAGGTGATTACTCAGTGCTTTAAATCGGTGTCATTGTCCTGTGTAAGTCAGATGCAGTTTGGAGTCATTGTTTCTTTATCTTTCAGGCTGTGACCTGGAGAATTTTACCCGGTTCCGATTTTAAATACTTCACTTCAATTGCACACCTGATTTCCAAGACCCCAACACAGATATAAAGCTGGAAAATCAGTTACAGGACCTGGCTCACTGCCTATTTATTTCCTTTGGTTGAAAGATTTGAAATACTGTCAGGATAATTTAAAAATATCTCATTGCTCCCCATATAAAAATACCTAAGATGATGATTAACTGTTAGAAATGAGATTGATGCCATTTGATTGCAGTGTAACTTCAGATATTTAAAAATTCCCCAGATTTGTGCATGCAAATGCTCAGCCCTGTAGCTGAATTAGGAGCAAACAGGATTTGTTATGTGAGCTGTCAGCTCCTTTGATCTGTGCATTCACTCAAATGCTCTTTGCAGGCGAGTGCAATTACACGTGTAAAGTGCAGAGGAAAATGGATTAAACAGGTTTGGAACCTCTCAGAAAAAATTACCCCCTCTACATTTTAAGCCACCCTTTTCAGAGCAGCTAAAATAAATTCTATTTCTTTTAGAAGTGTATTACAGTCGCCAAAAATCCACTCCAAAATTATCAGGGGTAGGGATTATACTGGTTTACACATGATTTTGAGAACTGAGGCATCTCTGAGTTCAAGGACGACACAACCAGGATCAGCCTCTAGAAACCCTGTCAGCAACTCCTTTATGCCAGATGAAATTCTTGTTGCTTGATTTTTTAATTTTTTAATTTTTTTTTGCAAGGCCCTACCAAGATTTCCTGTCCAAACTGCAGCAAAGTTAATTGAAAGTCAGGCTGGAAAATCTTAATTAAACCCAACGTGCAGCAGCATGAGGGGTGGAGGAAAACACGCAGAGTGTGGGCAATCTCTGGTCCAGCCCACGGCAGTGACTTGAGCTGTTCTGGGAAGGATTTCAGCGTTTTTCCCAACCCAAACAAAGCCCGAATCCATCGGTGTCACGAGAGGATAATGATCAGCTCGTGCACAGGTAGTTATGCAGCTAATGACCTGGAGACGGGGTAATTAAAGCCTTCACGGACTCTGATCCACTCCCCTGTCTCTTCATTGATGCTCCGTTCATTAAACCTGCACAGATCATTAACTCATTAACAACTGCGGAATGCAAATGAGGATTGAAGAAGAACCAGAGGGAAGTTAATGTGCCTTGGTTGTGAAGTGTGTTCAGAGCTGGGCTGATAATTTTTTACTGCTGCCATTAGAGTGGTTCTGTCAATGAAAGCAGCTCAATAAAAAAACAAATGAAAGCTAACAGGAATTAATATTTCACTGTTAAACAGCCAGCGAATTGCTGTTCTGAAAGGTACAGCTCACAAGGCTGGTGGCTCTAATTTCCTGAGCCAAAAAGCTCTTTCTAAAGGTTCTGGTTGAGCCCTTTCTTCTGTTTTAATACAGGAAAAATTCCCTTTCTCTTCACGGAGATTTTTCCATTAACAGCATCCTGAGACACATGGACAGAGCTTGGGCAGAAAAACCTGTGGAAAACCTGGAATGATTTCTGCCTAATAATGAGTTACACACAATGAAGAGTGTCAGAGGGATTCGTCCCCAGCTCTGCAACCTGCTTGGGCCAGAGCAGGAGCAGTTAAAGAGGAATCCTGATGGTATTCATCTCATTTCTGAGAGTTAATCATCATCTTAGGTGTTTTTATACGGGGAGCAATGGGATATTTTAAAATTATCCTTACAGTATTTCAGATGTTTCAACCAAAGGAAATAAATAGGCAGTGAGCCAGGTCCTGTAACTGATTTTCCAGCTTTATATCTCCGTTGGAGACTTGGAAATCATGCGAGCAATTGAAGTATTTAAAAATCAGAAGCAGGAAAAATTCTCCAGGTAAAACCCCCCCATTCCCCTCGCTCAGAGCAGTGCCCTTTTCCAGGCAGTTCAGCTACCTTTGAAAAACCACTCCACTTTTACAAGTACCAGAGCAAAGGAGTTCATTAACAGGGCACTTAATCACATTTCCTGGCACCCATACATCAGCTACAGGTGTCATTTCCATTAACACCCTCCAATATTTATATTTTTCAGGACTCCGTAAAAGTGCTGTTAATGGAGTTGAGAAGAGATCATTTCCTTGCTGCAGCGAGTCTGTGTGATTAAATGCTCAGCCTCTGGTAACAAATGAATGCAACAACCTTTAAATCCTTTCCATACAGACAAATTAATGTATTTCTCATAATAATATTGCTGGAAATCCAGACAGGTCGGTGCATCTTTGTGACTTTCTCTGCATGAGTCAGATTTACACCGCTGCACTGGGGGGGGAAAATTTAAAAAGGGCTGTGATGACGAGTTGATAAACAAGTTAAAATAATATCATTTGCACTGTGCCCTTTGTATGCTGCCAGCACGCACATAATTCCAGAAATTACTGTGGATAAATCCATTCCAGGGCTGCTGCTGGGTCCGGGGAGTCCTGGTGCCTCCTCGCCGTGAGGAATTTGGAATTTCCATGGCAGAGCCACCCTGCCCTTCCCTGCAAGATGAAAGTCGCGCTTCTGTTCCAGCAGGGCTGGCATTTCAATCTGATGTCAGTGTTACAGTCTCACCCTAATTTCCAAATCCCTTGTGCTAATAGTGCTTAAGCCTTAATTGCACATTTAATCATCGGAATTACGGAGCGGCTCGGGGAAGCTGGATGGGAAAAATGCAGTGGGCAAAGGCACCAGAGCAAATCAAACAGGAGAGGGAGGGAAAAGGAGTCATTTTCTGGTTTGCAAAAAATGTTAAACGTGTTTTTCAGCCAATGGAGGAATGAGATTCCTGGAAATATCAGCTTTGTGCTGCTGAATGCTCTGTGCTTGCTGGAACTAATTCTCTACAAATTTATCTGTTTATCTACAATCCAAAGGACACACTGCCATCAACGAAACTCGAGCACTGGAAACTAAAAAAAATTGAGCTCTGAACTCAGATTTTTCTGTAGCTGGCTGAGTTTTTTCAAAGCTCTGCACACCAAATCTCCACCCCACATAAGAATTTGTTCTGCGTTTGAAGGAAAACACAGATTTTTAACTTGGTAATTAAAATCCTTGACTGCAAACAGAAAATCCATCCTACCTACAGGCTCTCTGAACCCAGCATTTCCAGAGTCTCAATGAACTTGCTAAACGGCTTCAGTCACCAAGGAAATAAAGGTGGCAATGCTGGGGAAAAAAGGAACTGAAACTGGGAGCTGGGATAGGAACGTTCAGTGTCGGTGCTGAGATGGCAGAACTGCAATTCCTGTCTGAGTGCTGTCAAAAGATGCAATTTGCAGCCTGAGTGGCCCTGTAGTTTGAAAAACTCCTTTGCAGTCCCACAAATCCTGAGTTTTGCTCAGGATGGTTCTGACCAGCACAGCTTGAAAAGACAGAGTTAAAAACTCTTTACCCCATCCCCAAAGGGCAGAGCACAGGACAGCATTTCCCAGGCAATCCCACGAAAATATCCCAGTAAAGGAATGGGGAAGAGGCCTGGTTGTGGGTTTGAGGGAGGAGCAGTGGCACAGGACACAGGACAGCATTTCCCAGGCAGTCCCAGTAAAATATCCCAGTAAAAGAATTAAAAGAAGGCTTGGTTGTGGGTTTGAGGGAGGATCAGTGGCACAGGACACAGGACAGTATTTCTCTTTAGTCCCAATAAAAGATCCCAATAAAGGAATGGGGGAAAGGCCTGGTTGTGGGGCTGGGGGAGGATCAGAACACGGGACAGCATTTCCCAGGCAATCCCACGAAAATATCCCAGTAAAAGAATTGAAGAAAGGCCTGGTTGTGGGGTTGAGGGAGGATCGGTAGCACAGGACAGCATTTCCCAGGCAATCCCACGAAAATATCCCAGTAAAAGAATTGAAGAAAGGCCTGGTTGTGGGGTTGAGGGAGGATCGGTAGCACAGGACAGCATTTCCCAGGCAATCCCACGAAAATATCCCAGTAAAAGAATTGAAGAAAGGCCTGGTTGTGGGGTTGAGGGAGGATCGGTAGCACAGGACAGCATTTCCCAGGCAATCCCACGAAAATATCCCAGTAAAAGAATTGAAGAAAGGCCTGGTTGTGGGGTTGAGGGAGGATCGGTAGCACAGGACAGCATTTCCCAGGCAATCCCACGAAAATATCCCAGTAAAAGAATTGAAGAAAGGCCTGGTTGTGGGGTTGAGGGAGGATCGGTAGCACAGGACAGCATTTCCCAGGCAATCCCACGAAAATATCCCAGTAAAAGAATTGAAGAAAGGCCTGGTTGTGGGGTTGAGGGAGGATCGGTAGCACAGGACAGCATTTCCCAGGCAATCCCACGAAAATATCCCAGTAAAAGAATTGAAGAAAGGCCTGGTTGTGGGGTTGAGGGAGGATCGGTAGCACAGGACAGCATTTCCCTTTAGTCCCAGTAAAATATCCCAATAAAGGAACAGGGGAGAGGCCTGGTTGTGGGGCTGGGGGAGGATCAGGGGCACATCCATCCCCAACCAGCTCATTTTTCACCTCAATCTTTTTCCCTTTGGTGCTGTCTGCAAATCCTGGGAGGCAGCTCTGGAGTGTGCTGTGGGTTTGATCCCATTGTACTTTTGGGGCAGCAGCTCTGATAGCATTCCTCTGGATTTAGCACGGACTAAGTGCAAGCTGTAATATTTTATTAAACCATTCCCACTTCTTCAGCTTGCTGTGTATGAGATGCTGGCTGGTTAGCAAAAAAAAAAAATTGGATTAACAGAATGCTACATTCATTTTTCTCTAACTTCTGGGTCAAATTTAATCAGCTTACAAGTCAAAGAATGCTTTCTGCCAGAGCAGTAAACACCTCTGGGATCCGAAGTGGAGCTGTTGGGGGCGGAAAGAAGGCTCATGCAGTTACAATGTCAGCTAAATTCTTCTTTCAGGCTCTTTCTCACTGCTTGTGATCCTTGGGAGAAAGAAAGAAAGTGTTTAATTTCGGCAGGCCGGGCTGCCTGGCCCCAGGATTGCTGCTGTGCCTCCTGTCAGACTCTGCTCATTCCTGAGAAATCCCAGCTCTGCAAGCACTGAACATCGATTTCTCCAGCGAAGCCCAAGCGCAGGGATCAAAAATGGAGAGGAATCAGATTTATTGGGTGAGTGGGGTGGGGTTTGCCCTGCTCTGGTTTTCTGACAGTAATCGAAGCTGTCTGCAATATTGCACGAGGTGATATTCCCAGTAAGGGCAGGGGAAGGTTGGGCATTTATCATCAGTTCATCAGATTCCCCTCTCCTGGTGTGCACAGGCCTCATCTGCACTGGGAGCAACTCGGAAAAGGAGCCTGACTTCACTGAGAAACTGTGGGAAGAACATACTTTCATAAATACTGACTAAGAAAACAGTGATACAATGCATTATCCTTCACAGATCTTCTTAATTCTGACAATTCCAACGTAAATTTGGTGAAGGGATCTATTTTCCCCTTCGAGTTGGTTGCACTTCGCCAGGACAATGTGACACCAGGAAAATGTGACACCAGGATAATGTGACACCAGGATAATTTGCTTTTTCCCAAATGCCCCATCGTGCTTTCAGCCATTTACATTTCTGACACCTAATGCACACTCTTTGCTGCTGCAATGAATGTTTCATTAAAATAATTCAATAGAATCATAATTGATTTTTATCTAATTATGTGTTCTTTTAGTTGGCCCTCAGAAGAATGTAGCTCCTTATCTCACTGCTGGGATGATCCAGCCACAAGGAATTTTTGTGGGGTTTTTTTAACCTCTGGGTGCAACAAAACAGCTCTGGAGGATCTCCAGCTGATCCCAGCAGAACTTCCTGGAAGGTTTGGAGTAAGAACACTCTGAAAATGTGATTTTACAACACAGAATGTTTTGCTGAACTCACTTTCCCTCTCCCCTCTCCTCAAATCTGTGATTTGAGTGTGACTGGACAATGTGCAGAGGTAAAAAACTCCAATTCCAGCCAAGCTGAAGGATTCTTCCCTTCATTTCTTCTAATTCAGCTTAATTGCAAAATATTTGGTGCGATATTAAGTTTGGCTTCAGACTGGTGGTATGGTAATGGGTTTAATTTTCTCTCTCAGCTTGAAGACTGCCTCGTAAACATCGGCTGACAGGCATATCTTTCATCTCCCTGACAGCAAACTGATCTGTCAAAAAATCCCAATTAATATTCCGAGAGGGAGAAGAAAAGTAATGCAATTGAAATCAGGTTGAATCACTGGAGTTCAGATTTGGGATTCCTCCCTCTGCCTCTCTCAGGTGCCTCTCTCAGGTGTCATTCTGCACGGGGGATGTCCAGCTGCAGTGGAGCTCTGCCTGTTTGTGCCACCAGGAAGAAATTCAGGGCGTTATTTGCAGTGTCCTTGTCCTGCCCTGCCTCTCCCCAGCTCTGCCCAGCGCTTCTTTCCTGGGTCATTCACTGCTGTTTTTATCGCTTCTGCATTTCCCTCAGCGAAAACATGGTTGATTTCCACGCATTCTGAGAGCTGAAGATCTTTGATAATTTCTTATTTACATTTTAAAAGCCACCAAGCCAAACTCGCAGCACTCCCTGCACACTTTGAAGAGGCTTTTCAGCGCTCAAATCACTTCTCTGCTGAGCTGTGGTTGAAATTCAGGAATTGCAGTGGGCCCAGTGCTGCTCCTGCAATAAATTTTCTGGTCTTGTAAGGCAGCTGAGAGCGGGGTTTGATCCTGTTGTTAATCACCACAATGGTAAACAAACCCTAATGTTAGGAATGCATTAAAGTCAGTGAAAAACAGCATTGCAGGGGAAAGTGGCGGGTGGCTGCCTTTGCTCATTATCCACCGAATAACCCCAGCAGTTAATGCCTTTGCAGGCTAATTGCTTTGCTTTCTATTTTAGACCAGAAAAGTCATATTTGAATACAAATTGGGCTGCCATGTTTATCGTGGAGCACTTTTTTTTTTTTATGACTAATTAACTTTGGTTTGCATTTAAACCACTAAAGCCAGTTGAACTCCAGGCTGACGAGCACTGCTCTCTCCTTTGGGGAGCACATTTAAAATTCCAGCATGGGATCCCAGAGGATCTAAAATGCTTTATTGGCTCTTAGACCCTCACTTCAGACCACTCAAAAATCAAAGTGATGCTGCA
Organism: Melanocharis versteri; assembly: GCA_013397845.1. Taxonomy (NCBI): domain Eukaryota; kingdom Metazoa; phylum Chordata; class Aves; order Passeriformes; family Melanocharitidae; genus Melanocharis; species Melanocharis versteri. The sequence continues at coordinate 9,308 of VZTG01009170.1, read as the reverse complement.
AAAGATTGTTTGTGGTGTGACTTCTCTGCTGTTTGCAGAGCAAACCGATGAAATACGGACGTGTTTATGAAATATTGCTCAGGAGAGATCATTTCAGGCATTCCTGTCAAATCTTTCTATTTGCCACAGTAGTTGCTCTTTTACAATAACACTTGTAAAAGAACAATTGGAAAATTGGCGGTTGGAAAAGAATAGTTTGGTTGCTGAAGATTGATTTTTGGATTGGAGGATTTTTTCCTCTGATAATCACAGAATCTTGTGACTTTTGCCCGATGCCCACCTTGTCCCCAGCCCAGAGCTCTGAGTGCCACCTCCAGGATTTCCTGGGCACCTCCAGGGATGGGCACTCCAAACCTCCCTGGGCAGTTCCAAGGCCTGAGCACCCTTTCCATGGGGAAATTCCTGCTGATTGCACCCTGAGCCTCCCCTGGCCCAGCCTGAGGCCGTTCCCTCTCCTCCTGTCCCTGTTCCCTGGGAGCAGAGCCTGATTTCCCCCCCGGCTGCCCCCTCCTGTCAGGGAGCTGTGCAGAGCCACAAGGTCCCCTGAGCCTCCTTTGCTCCAGGCTGAGCCCCTTCCCAGCTCCCTCAGGAATTCTGCAGCCCCTTCCCAGCTCCCTCAGGAATTCTGCAGCCCCTTCCCAGCTCCCTCAGGAATTCTCCAGCCCTTTCCCAGCTCCCTCAGGAGTTCTTCAGCCCTTTCCCAGCTCCCTCAGGAATTCTGCAGCCCCTTTCCAGCTCCCTCAGGAATTCTGCAGCCCCTTTCCCAGCTCCCTCAGGAATTCTGCAGCTGCTTCCCAGCTCCCTCAGGAATTCTCCAGCCCCTTCCCAGCTCCATTCCCTGCCCTGGACACGCTCCAGCCCCTCAGTGTCCTCTTTGAGGGGTCAGAACTGGACACTGTGACCTCCCCAGCGCCCGGCACAGAGGGACAATCCCCACCCTGCTCCTGCTGGCCGCACTATTTTTGATACAAATATTCTGATTTTTAGGCAGATGGCATTCTGGCTTGTCCACAAAGGTGAGCTCAGTTCCTGCAGATGGCTCAGCCTGAGGGAAACGATGGATTTTTAACAAATTGTGATTGCAGCACGCATTTCCATGGCAGAGAGCTCAGTTCAGTGCCTGAAGACATTTTCTGATTTTAGTTCGTATTTTGATAACTCTCTTTTGCAGCTCCAAATGCACAACACTGAAAATCCTTCCAAACAGGATAACAAGAAATGCTCTCCCCACACGACTTTGGTCACTGGTGAGTTTTATTGACTGAGTGGCATTTTGGGCATGAGGAGGGTCTTGCATTCATTTAAAACCCCAAACACATCCCAGTGCGGTGCGTCCTGAGCTGACCTGCTAATTTTACTTTTTGTCTCTTTTTGGGAAATGGGAATCATGGGGGCAGCAAAAGCAACTTCTTTTGTTCTGTTTAGTTCAGCATTTGCTAAATTCCAACATAATTCCTGCCAGGTATTGCCAGAGAACCTGGATCTGCCCGCGTGTGCAGATGTTCCAGGCTCTGCTTGCCAACTTGCTGGAAGATTTTTCTCTCTCGGACTGGGTTACTAAGACAACAGCTCCACTCGATTCTCTGAAGCCAATTCATTATTTGAACGAACAGAACGAGTCCTTCTGCCACTCCTTGCGTTTCTCCAGTCATTTTTAGCTCTCGCATTGCCTCGGGGTGGTTGCAGGGTGCTGGCTCGTTCATTATGCAGCCTCTCTGTTCTCTGAAACTCCTCAGAACGTGCTGGCAGGTGCTGCTGCACCAGTTCTCAGCGAGATCCTGGGCTGGGATGCTGCTGTGTGACAGCCACGGGAGCATCAGCTCGGGCCCAAAAGGCAAATTCTGGGTTTCTGGTACATATTCATGCACAAATCCATCAAAAGGAGGTGGCAGCACGTTGTGGTTTCAAATTATTGTGATTTATTCGCTGTAACGTGATCTTTGTAACTGGACTGAGAATCAAACAGTGGGAGGAGAAGAGATACATTTAGCTTGACAAGAATTTCCTTAAATGTCCTTAAAAATATAAATGAATGGTCCTTGAGGAACCCAGGAATGTGGCTGAGCTGCAGCATTTCAGAAATTCAGTGTTCCCACAGTGCTGTCAGTGCTCTCTGTGATGGATCAGAGGCATCCATGGATTGATTTAAGATCAGTCCTTCCAACATTTTTAAGACTGAGCAGTGAAATAATTTTGTTGTCTTCATTCCTTAATTTGAGGCACTTCTAAAAAAAAAAAAATACTGAACACGAGCTTCCTAGAGATTTGATCATTGCCATAAATTTTGCATTATCCAGTATAATGAAGATGGTTGGAAAACCTGGAAAAACAGAGAGAGCTTAGCTGAAGGAAACATCCTAATTGCATAAATCATTACTCCAGGGCAAAATCTAATGAGAATTTTTTAAAACATGAGCTGTCTGCACTCAGACATCTCTTTAACCTCGTGCCATCATGCCGCACCAATAATTGTTAATTTTAAATTGATTCCTCTTCCCCCTCCACATCACTGATGCTTTTGATTATTCTGAAGGAATCACAACAATCCTGAGGATTGATTTCCCTATAAAAACAGCTCCTGGTCCCCTGGTGGGAGCAGGTGACACTTGTGGCCATGCAGATCTCACATTGAAGGGCTGCTCTGGTGTGACTGTCACCATTAACAGGTGTCCTGTGGTGTGAATCACTTGGTGACAGTCCATCCTAATTCTGCCACGTTAAATACCTGTAGGAAATCCAGATTTGGGGTTAAATCCCCCCATTGCACATCATCCCCCTCAGTGACAGCTGGGTTTGGCACAAAGGGGTCACCAACAGTGTGCAGATGCTCCACTGAGAGACTTCCCTGGGTCTGGGCCACCTCTGACTCCAGAGCAGCAATAAAAACCTCCCACACAGTGATTTCAGCTTTTCTATTTTTTATATATTTGTAATCCTGCAATTCTTTAGTGTATAACTCTAAACTCCATACACAGTGTCAGCTGCTGCTTTCCCATTTTGGTTAAATAAAACAATTCCTCTCTAGGAATCAAGGACACCTCACTGTCTCAGGCCCTGAGAAATGTAAACAAAAGTGAGTTGAGGGAGAGCAAATGTGGAGTAAATGACTTCATTACCTGAAGCTCTAATTGGAAGATTAACCCCCAATATGCAAATGGACCAAACTTATAAAAGTGTGAAAACCCATGACCCATTGTCCATTTTTGGGTGCAGCCCCTGGGTGGGCTTCGTCTGCCCTAAATGTACCTGAAGGCCCTTCAATAAAAATAACCACTTTTTATTCCCTTAATTCTGTCTGGCCTCTGTTTTCAGGTAGCCCAAAAAGGCATCAACAGGGCGCGGTGGTGGGAATTTCTTTGCAGTCACAGGTGAAAAACTGGAGCAAGACTAAAGGAAGGTTTTTATTCAGTAACGGCCTCGTTTCAAAGAGAGATTGCGAGGCAGGGCTGGCTGGGAGAGACCCCATCCCTCCCCGTGATGCCTCCGTGTGGATGCTCACACTTCCAGAGGAAAAATCCTCTGCCACCTTCAGCCTTTCCCTCGGCCCCGGGGAAATGCAGATCTGCATTTAGCTCACTAAAACACGGCCAGCTTTGGGACTGCTCACACCTTCACCCCCTGAACCCCCATTCTGAACCTGCTCCTCAACACCAGCGTCGTCATCGCCGGAATCCTGTTCCTTCCCCGTGGGGAGCAGGGCTTTTCCTCACTTCCAGAGACAAACGAAGCTCTTTGTCTTGTTGTTTTCTCTTTGGTTCGGGTTGGATCATCCTCCTCTCGCTGCTCTGCTTTGCCTTCTGGTCCTTTTGGGAGAGGTGAGAGCCTCCCCCAGCTGCTGCCTGGGCTGGGTGCCGTGCTCCTGATGCTCCTTGTCCCCTGGCCAGCACCATTTGCAGAGCTGGGATGATGCCAAAAGTGGGAAATTGTACTTTAAAAAAAGGTGATTTTTACATTTCACCTGCATTTTAGTAAATTAAAACCAACCACCCAAACCAAACCAAACCCCACAACCCCAATACCTGCACGGCAGAGGATTATGGGGCTCAATGCAATTATGGGGCTTTAACAAATGGTGCTTTTAATTGGCTTGTGCTCCTTTATCTGGCAGCGATCCAGGCAAGGATATTCCTTGCAATCAAACCTGCTCTGAAGCACAAACCAGGCACGTCTCCCTCGGGGCAGGCTCCCACCAGGAGTGCTGGAGGGAGGCAGTGGACATTTCCAGCCTCTGGATGCCCAGGAAGCCTCTTTGCAGGGAAGTTTTGGGGTGGCAAATCCCAAAAGTTGCCTCCTCCTGGCTCCCGTGAGCTGCTGTGCTGGACCAGAAGTGCTTTTGGCACAGCACAAAAGGGCAGCGCCGTTTTTGTTGGAATTTGGGCCGTTTTTGTTGGAATTTGGGCCGTTTTTTGACGTGTCAGGGGCAGGAGAAGAGCCAAGATTCCACCACTTAATGGTAAAAAAATTACAGCGTTGTGAGGGTGGCTGCTGGAAGGGAAGGCAGAGGGGTTTGGGGCTCATTTCAGCTCCTGCAAATCCTGCTGCCTCTGGAATACTGGAGATGCTGAGGGGTCTTCTCACAGCTCTTCCCAACCCTGACTGTGACACTGAAGCAGAGTTACAGGGAGGGATGTGAACCACAAATACGATTTTTTGACTGGGTTAGTAGTTTTTTTTCTTTTTAATTCCTATTTTTCCCCAGAGCCATGAAGATTGATCAGCTCCACAATGCCAGGGGACATCAAACTGCACGGTTCCATTGCAACTGCAGTGGCTTCATCTTCCAAATGACTGCTTTTATCCTACTTCTTTTTCTTTTTTTTTTTTAAAGTAATTTCTGACTGATTCTAAAGTTCTTGTCACTGAAAGACTGAGGAGTTGTGAGCAGCACTGTAATATTTGCTTTTATCTGTCATGGATGTTTTCACTTGCTTTGAGTTAATTTGTCACACATTTTATAATTACCATTAACCATCTGAAACCTTCTCTAGATGAAATGCTCTGCCAGCGTGGCCGTTTGCAGCTCCTCACTTTCAATTAAGCAGATTTTTAAATAAACCTGAAACCCTCTTTTGATCTTTTTTCATATTTTCAGGACCTGCTTTTAAGCTTCACCACACTGGATTTTGGTATTTCATGAGTTCTGAGCAACATTTTTGCCCAAATATCCTTGGAAATACTCTAAAGTTCAAATAGGATGATTTAATTTAGACTTTTTGTGTCTGTTAAATTATATTCTTGAACTGTCAGGAGTTTTCTCCCCCCTTTCCTGTATTTATCAGTAAAAATATTTCCCAACTCAATGAATCCTTTGCATTAAGCCACAAGGAGCTATTTAGTTTCCATATGTGCAAGTTACATTTCATTTAATACTGATTTATTTTTTTTAAATGTGTGGTTTTTACTTCCTTAAAGCCTGAATTACTTTTTTTTTTACTGACTCAGCTCCAAAAGTGCACCCAGAGTTTATTTTATTTGCCTTTCAGTCCCGCAGTGCAATTGTTTATGTTCTGGAATGTTTGGGAAATCTCTCCCTGCCAGATAAGGCCACATCAAAGCTTTAATAGTTTATTTTACAAGGGTATTTTGGAGTCTTTCTAATCTGCTGCCACGATTGCTTATCTCCTGCACTGCCACTTGTTGAGTGAGAGGATAATCTTCCTTTTGGATTCGTTTAGGAATTTTAGAGCAAAAAGTGCCCATGTGACAGCAATTTATTGTTGCTCTGCTGAAGTTCAGGGAAGTTACTGGGAGCAGATCAGGTTTTCATCCTGCTTAGCTGCCAGCATTAACTGCAACTCCCCAAAAAAGAGTCAGTAATGGAAAATCAACAGAATTACAGAGAAGAAATTTTCTGCCTTTCTTCTAGAAATGAAGGTACAAGCAAAAAATGACTGAATCGGCTGCAAAACGTTTTCTGGGATTACTGAGGCTGGCTGGGCTGAGGTGGCCACAGCCTGAGTGCTGGTGGGAGCCTCACACCTTTTCTAGACAAGGCTGCGAGGTTTAGATTCCTACAGAATGCCCTTAAAAATGTCAGACACCATCAAATACAGGCCCTGCCTTAAACATTTCCACGAGTGCCATTAAAACTTTCCCAGCTGAGCTCCTTTGTGAACATACAACAGGCAAAGCACTCACGCATGGCAGGAATTCTACACCTTTGGCTGCTGAATCTCCCAGCTTGACGTTGGCAATTCCAGCCCCTGAGAAAAAGGGAAAACGCTGGTTATCCCAAAGATTTTGCTGTTGCCATCAGCAGGGGCAGGTCCTGTTTGGAAGGATCCCTCTCGGGAGTTATCCCGGGTGCTGGAGGGCAGTGAAATCCTGCTCCAGAGGCAGCCCGGTGAAATCCCAAACGTCCAAACTTGCTGAGAAGCCACTTGAAGTGGCTCTGTCATTTCTTCCCTGCTACTGATGTGCGCAGGCACACGGGTGTGGACGTGCAGTCCTAAGAATTTTCTCCTTCCCACGAACTCTGTAGGAAAACAAAGATAAACCGGGACATTTTCACTCTCTTTCTAATCTTATGTTTTGCTAACTGGAGCTGTAAGGCTTCACCCAATCCCCCTGAAGGGTGGGATGACACTGTGCAATCACTATTATGTATATATCTCTATATAAAAGTTAGAATCAAAATAAAGTCTGTCACACTTTTGCTTTCCTGGCGTGGTTCTGCTGTCCTTACCGCCGCTCACAGCGACACACGGGGATGCTCAGGCTCCAGCCCCGGCTGGGCTCCGAGCCCAGGCTGCGCTCACAGATTT
>VZTG01009169.1:279543-343055 GCA_013397845.1 Melanocharis versteri | reverse complement strand
CGCCATCTTCAGAGGGGCGCCAGGCCGCCTGTGCTCCGGCCCTGCTCACCCCCCCCGCCGCCCCCTGCCCCCGGCGCGGCGCTTTTACAGGGAAAAGGCCGGCGTTCGTGCCCAGCGCCCCGTGGCCGGCAGCCGGCTGCCAACCCCGAAAATTCCGGACGGCGCAGGATTCCTCCCCGTGTCAGTGTTAAGCTAAAAGTCAGAGGATTAGTTCTTTGATATTGCTGAATGCTAATGGACTCTATTCCTTGTATATTCACTGCAGGAACAGGATAGTCCGTTCAGGTTGTATGGACCGACCATGAACCTACATCATCACAAGAGTTGTCATCCTCCCTGCTCTCTCAGGAGTTGTCAGTGGCCCGCTAGAATTCAATATCAAGAGTAAATGTACAAACTGACAAGAACAGCTCTGGGGTCACTTCTGTACCATGGCCAAATTCCTCCTGTCCAAGCAGAGAGGCCTGGGTTTGCATGGGGAATTCAGAGACCAGAACATGCTGGGTGAGTCTCCATCTCCCTGAACCAGTGTTGGGGGGAAGGACAGGGCTCACCTCAGTTTCAGTTCTCTTCAAGTCAAGCTGTGAGAATCCAGGGTTCCTTCCTTTTATCCCAGTCCTCCCGTGGCTCATCCTGAAACTGGAGCTCACTGAGCAGAGCAGCACCGGCAAGGGACACTGAGTCTATAGATCTACAGATGAAGAACATGCGGACCTAAGGCTCAGGCCCAAACTCACTCTGTCTCTTTGCAGTTACAGAAAACTAAACGCATGAACCGACACAGAACATCAGCCCTAGGCACGTCCACCAGACACCAGAGAAGAGAACCAGCCATGTGGGCAGAAAGAAAAAAAAGGATGGAAATCTATCGTTACAATTTTTAAATAGATTCTCAGTGTATGTATCAGAAGTCTTCCTTCTGCTTTATTGTTCTACAATATCCAGAATGCACTGGCCTCATCAGAGATGTCATCCCATGGCATGCACAGAAAAACTGGATTAATGGGGCCAAATCCTGGCAGCTAGCACTGAAACCCGTAGGAACTGGTGTGGGACATCAAACACTAAAGCCATACAAGAGCTGCAGCTGGTACTAAATTGTTTACAGCTATTTTCTGCACCAGGAAAAGTTGTGAGATGTAAAAGGAGATGATGATTTTATATAGCAAAATGTACAAATAAACCTACAGGACAAGTACTTCATCATTGTACTGTTTCTACAGGACTTAATGATTTTTATACTATCTTTGCCAAACATTTGGGTTCATTGAACAGGGTATCAAGGACTTCCGATAATAAACTGCATTTATTTTCCAGGAGAGCAGCACGTTTGTGGGTAAAACCGGGATCACACCCCTGAAAGCCAACCAAGAACCCGGTTTAGACAGTGCAAAACCAACAGGCCATGAACTGGAGTTTGTTTTTAATATCTATATAAAAAATAATGAGCGATTTACAGGTCTCTCTCTAGTCAGAACCTCAGAAGTCTGTATAAAGGTGCTGTACAATATATAAACATTTACACCCAGTACATCCATACATTGCGTAGCATTCCAAGGCCACATGGCTAAGTCTGATACAGGAAGTGCAGATACAAGGTCTATGGAAGGAGAAATCACACGCAGGTGAGACATTATCAGGTCACATTAACATATAGAAAAATAGAGGGGAGTTGATGGCAGGGAAATCATGTCAGTGGTGCTAATTCATCTGGAATTAAAGGACTGGATTTGTCACTGTACTCAGTGGTCGGGCCGAGTGCACACAGCTCAACATAAACCAACTTCTGGGGACGAACACAGGGTAATATCTACACAGGCTACTTCAGAGTATTAAATATTTCACAGTCATATTCCACCCAGGGAGTATTCGTACATGTTATGCTACACAGCAAACCTCAATGGCTCACCCGGCATCGAGCAGGTGAGCACACTCCAGAGCTGCTTTAAAGCCTTTTGGATTCCCAAAGCCTTTGTTTAAAAGCTGTTTGAGCAGGCAGCTGTACTTGTGAAGAATTCCACTCAGAACTGCCTCACTGTGCTTCGTTAGCCTTTAAAAACACTTAATGTTTCAAAGCCAAAATGAGATATTCACTTGCAAAGAGCAAATCCTGTTTGCATTTTGAGTAAGTAAAGCTCAATCATATACTCTTCTTTCTCCTGCAAACTGGACCAAGGGCCTCCTTTTACCACTTTTCTGCAGTCATTAAAAATCTCAGATGTCAGGAAATAATCACTGGAACTGTCAATAAAATGAACTCCTTCCCTTTCTGTTGTTCTTACAGCCCTGGGACTGATGTGTCAGTAGGTTTCGGTGGTAACATCCCTCTTTAAAATACCTCTGCCAGCCCAAACCATAGCTGGTGTGTCTCCCATATCCTGTTTGTCATCAACACTCCTTGATCATACATTCACAGTAAATAGGGGAGACTTCTAAAATATACAGGCAAGAACTTCACTGAAAAAGCTGCTCTGGCAGCTGAGTCTGTCCTAGGATCAGTTCTTACCTCTACAGAGGGGAAAAACCCCAGTTTCTAAGTAGCATTAAATAATTAAAGATGGGACTTCAGTATCAGCTCCACACCGAGGCTGAGGGTGTCATGGTGCCACAAGTGAAACCAAAGGAATTGTGTTATTTAACAGAACCCAGAACTTTCTTTCCTCTCACGGATGTTTGCAACCTAAATGCCTGTGAATCAAGGAACTGAAGCGATTTTGCTGCATCAGAAAAAGCAAAATTAAAAAATTATGTCAAATACCATATTTAGCTACAGGGTTTTGTATTAGGTATAAAAATTCCAGGAAAGGTATGAACTGAGCAGCATCAGCAGCTCATTTGCTGCCCTAGAACTGACAGAACCGACTCGCCCGTGTTCTCCCTGACCCAGCAAGAACACGTGGGTTTCCTGATGTAAACATGCAACATGCTCTAGAGAAAACACCCACTTCAGCCCAAACCTGCCTTGTCTGTGGACTGCAATCCACGTGGGAAGGATTAGATTGACTGGATACAGCAGATAGCTTGGCACAAGAACAGGAAGTGAGTCAGGATCACATTGGCAATAGAGGCATTAAATAACTTTGTTCAGAGTTCACAACACTCGGGGAAGCTGCAGCAGTGCAACACTGGGAGCAGCAGACATGGCCTGCAAAGGGACACGGGGACAGCAGCTCATGGCAGAGTGTCACTGAAGCAATCTGAAAGGTCCTTCATGCAGCTTAGATAATTTAAGAACAAATCTAATACTTTCCCCCCTCTAACCAGTTTCTGAGGAAAAAAAAAAAAAAAAAAGACAACTGTGTGAGAACAACCAATGCTTTAAATGAACCTTACTGGAAAATTGATCAAAACATGTTCTAAAAAGCAGTGTCAATCAGTCACACCCGTTTTCCAGGCACTCCTGCTGCTGGGGTGCCCTTACAGCCACTGGGGACCCTCCATGGCCCGGGAGTTATCAGTATTTTCCTTACTGGAGAATTCCTCTCAGGTTGGGAAGTTCCATCTTTGGTTTTATTTGGCAGCTCCACATGTCTCTCTCCATGGTGTCTGTTCAGAGTAAGGGCCTCCTGTGTTTCCATCCTCCTTTGTTTCTCCATGGAAAGCAGTGGGATATTGGAAAGGCTGCAGGTTTTGAATCTGCTGGAACCTGCATCTCCAGAGCTGGACTTGGTTAATAAATCATCCTCAGAGGCATTTCTCCTGGAGTCCCTGAAGGGAAGGTTATTCCCACCAAACACTGGGTAATGTTCGTCTGCAGAACACCCTTCTGTCTTCCCTGGGGTCTTCGGCTTCATCTCTTTCCTGGTGACTCCTGGTTTACCACTCCCACTTTTCGACTGCTCAACGGTTGCCTTATCACCACTGGATGTTCTACGTTGGATCCTTCCCACCGTTTCTGCGCTTCCTGGCTTGCTGAGATGCCTTCCGGGACTGGCTGACCCTCCTCGATTTCCACTGGAACGCTCCTTTTTGTCACTATTCTTCATCTCTGTTTCTGTGGTTTTACTCTCACTCCTGGAATTGTCAGATTTATGTGAGAGATTGTTTTTCTCAGGATCCCCTTTCCTAGAGCTGTGGAATCCCATGCGAGGGTATCCTTCAGCAGCCCCTGACTTTGCTGGACTGGCAGATCTGTCCCTGCTGGTCCCTGCTTCTGAACTACCCTTAGTGACTCCAAACCCAGGACCTGAGGGACATTCCCATCTGTTCTTTGTTCTCTGGGGAGAAGACTGAGGCTTCCTCTCACACTGGTTTTCAGTTAAAGTGCTTATCTTGTCAGGCAGAGTGTTCTCTGCTTGTGCCAGTTCCTCAGACAGCTGAACTCTGGTTAGAGCTTCTCCTGGTACTGCTAAATAACACATTTCAGATGGGGAAGCAGAATGGAAAGATGAAGATAATAATGGTGGCTGTTCTTCATATATTACATTTGATGAAGCAGGATTGTAGCTATCCCAATCACCTGGAAGCGAACAGCAAGAGATTTGACTAAATACACAAAAAGTAATCATCAGCAAACTACTGAGTTCAATTCAAAAATAATTACAGAGTGGCATATTCTCAAAGCTTTATTTAGCCAGATTTCCGTATTGCCTTGTTCTACAACCCACAACAACCCTGAGGATGTGATTTTGGAAAAAAAATCTAGTGCTCAGAATGCTGGATCCCTGCAGGACTGACAGGGTCTTGGATCAAAACAATTTTAGAGCCTACACAGCAGAATTTCAAATTAAAAACTCCCTGGCCTACATTGTTTAATAAAACTGAACAAACTACAACTGTTATGCCTGAAGAAATCTGAAACAGTGAAAAGTTGGGGTTATTCACAGCTTTGCACTTTAATAATAGGAAGAGATGAAACAAGACATGCAGATTTACCAAGTCTTTAAGGAAAAACCAAGAAAAGCACTGAAAGCCCTTAATGTTGCTCAGGTTTCACGTAGGGACACAGACTGGAGGGAGCCAAACCTGAAGGAGGAAGAGAAAAAGCCCAGAAGTACATACTAAAAAAAAAAAAAAAAATCACAGAATACAGCAAGCAAGATTTCAATCAGAAATGTGGGATTAACAGCAAGGCAAGAGGCAATAAACCCTTCCCCACTCTACCGCTTCCTCCACCTCATCCCAGGCCCCACTCTAGACAGAGGCCTGGACATGCTCCAGAGGTTCCTTTTTGTCTGATTCCGTTTATCCCTCAAGCTCAAGGAATTTCTGTGACTAGCGGGGCCTGGAGTGATGCTCAGGACCCTTTTCTAGCTCTCAGGAGGAAAGAAATGGAGACAGTTCTGAGCAGGTTTTACCCTTTGAGTGAATGCCAGTAAGTGACTGAACACACCAAGTATTTGGTAGTTCAAACTGTGTGTTTGGGATTTTGAAAGGATAAACTCGGGGTTGGTCACTGTGACTGAAAAACTCCTCGTCAGAAAAAGTGACCCTACAATTTAGAAGTTCAACCATCAGCACCTTGCTGTCAGCATCAGGGGTTACAAAGACTAAAATGCATATTTAGGAAATGAAATGTTCTTTGCTTTAAAATGCTGCCCCTGTCACAAGTCTCTGATTTGCAGTTTTGGGGCTGAGTCACACCCAAAGTCATCAGTTCTGAACTCTGTGGCTCCTGCAAGCATTTACTCTGCTGTCCTTCCTTCTTTTTTTTGGCCTAAAAAGTTGTGTTTTCCTTTTGTAGATGCAGAAATCCCCTTGAATCAAACCGAATCCCTCTGGAGAGTAAAGTTGTCCCTTTCCTGCTTCCTGAAGTTTTGGCTTTGAAAAACAAAGCATTCTGTAATTTAGAAGGCTAAAACCAGAAGTAAATATGTACAGAAACAAAATTTTAACAATATTGTAGCACAGAGAACTTTCATTTAAATTAAAAGGCAATCAGAGTTAATCAGCATATTTTTACAGAAAAACTTGATTAGCTTGGACAGAGCTGAGAAACTAAATAGAAATATGGAATAATTTCAGATTGTGCAATACTCCTACATACTTGTCCTGGGTTAATTTTACCCCAAATTTTCCTCGTATTTGAAAAGAAATATTTTAATTTTAAATTTTTATATTTTAATTTTTAATTTAATTCAATAATAAATGCACAGCTGTCACAAAGGCAACTGCCAGCTACTGCAGTGAACAAGCAACAGAATCTCCTTATTTCACTTCCCTTCCTTGCACCCTCAACACCTAACAGCCTTTGAGACAACGTACTGTGATCTGGTATCAATCCAGTCCCTGGTCTCAGCAGCAGCAAAACTTTATTTCCTCCAGCCTGAATCAGCTCAATGGCTCGTGTGTGAGTGATTCCTTGGGTAGGTTCTCCATTAATCTCCACAATTTGGTCACCGACCTGAGGAAAAAAGAGCAGCAGATTAGTCTTTGGGAATCTCTGACACTGTGAACTGGTTTTTAATTTAGAAAGAAAAAATAATACAGGCAGATGCTTCTGTTTTCCCTCTCGTGCTAAAGTCCAGTGGGCATTAGTGACACCATTCTGTGGATGACAAGCAGGATGTGACCCCAGGGTCTGGGGGTTCAGAGGTGCACAGAGGTTGTCTGCTCAGGAAAAGATTCCAAAGATCTTAACCACATCTTCTATTTATTTAGAAGTGATGAGGCAGATTCTTGAATGTATTTTCATTCTGGATCATGGTGTGGAGGGAGCACATGGATCAACCACATCACACCTGTCTCAGGTCACCTTATCCACGGGAGGACGCAGCACTTTCCCAACACTCACTGCAGAGCTGAACACCACACAACTGGTTTGATGTAGGGAAAGGAATTGATATTTCAGGTTGGAGAGATCAGCGGTGAGGTCTCGGAGCCAGTAAACGACTTTCACAGGTACCAGGCAGGTAATTTCAGCTCGCGCTAACCTCCGCGGCTGCTGGAAAGGGGCTGGAATAGCATACCCCAAAAAGAGTTCTCTATTAGGGGAAATTGGGAAGGGAAATGGGAAAAAGGGGAGGGGGAGCCCATTTGGCACTGCACACAGCAGCCAACAGATGTCACTGGTGTGTAACACCAGCAGCTTAAAGAGGCTTCCTGGACTTTGTTGAAGACACTCTGTCAAAGGAGGTGCTGGCTCCTCATGGACAGGCTGGGACAGGGACACACCAGAACAACTCAGCTAGCTGGATGAGAAATTCCTCCTCACGCTGTTAAAGTACAGCCAGAAAGTGACACCACATTCGGATGACAAGAAATGAAAAGTGCGAATAACCACAGGCTGGGCAAGCTCAGCCCATCCATGCCCTGGGCTGGGCTGGGGACTTGGCACATCCCAGCACTTAGAAGGGCTTAGTGCCAAGGGTGGGAAGGGACCCCCAAGGATCATCCAGTCCAACTCCTGGCTCTGCACAGGACAACCCCAATAATCCCATCCTGCGCCTGAAAGCGTTGTCCAAACACTCTTTGAGCTCTGGCAGCCTCAGGGCTGTGACCATTCCCTGGGTAGCCTGTTCCACTGCCTGACCACCCTCAGGGGGAAGAACCTTTTCCCAATATCCAACCTGACCCTCCTCTGACACAGCTCCAGCCATTCCCCCAGGGCCTGTCACTGTTCCTGCCTCGGGAGGAAGCTGCACACTCCGGTGAGGTCTGACCTCCGGCTCCTCTTCACTGGGCTGAACTATTTTTTGGTTACTTTGCTCAAAAAGCAAAGCCCTGGAGCTCAGTGTGAGACCACTTGGAGCACTATGAGAAAAAATATTAGCACTGAATACTACACTCGTGTTGTCTCTCAAGCTTTGGGGAAAAATGCTAATTACTGTGAAGAACAGGGTAAGAGAAGTTAAGAATACTAAGAATTCCACATCCACTTGAGCCTCACAGCAAGTATCTGTGCCAGCCCCACTCTGCAAATATGGAACAAAGAGAGGCAGAGCCATGTGCCAGCGGCAGGGAAGCACAAGGGCTGCAAGGGATGGCATCTCATGGCACCTGGCTCAGCTCCATGCTCCAGCCTCTGAAAATCCAGCTCTGGGCAGTAGCCACAGGGTCTCACCTACCATCGCTCCTTCTGTTGTACCCATGTACTTTGCTTTTATTACAATATCTGAGAGTGAATTCCTTACACAAAGATAAGAATTAACATAATCTTTGGAAAAAAGTCAGGTTTGTATCTCCAGAAATGGCACAGAACAGCAGCAGCCCAATGTACACGCAAACATTCCTTAAAAATTAACTGAGTTGGACAGTGATTCTCCCCCCAGCTCTCTGCTCCACTGTGCAATCTCTTGTTGGGGCTCCTAAAATACCCCCGAGTAGCTGCTGCTCATACCCAGGGATGCTACCAGCAAGGTGGACAAATCCTTTGGAATGGCCAGAACTGTTCGTGGATCTCTCATCCAAAAGCCCAGGGCCACAGGGACAGCTGGAAGAAGGGCAGAGGCCCAGATGCTATTCTGGGACCCTGTGCTTGTGAAAATCCAAGTTTGTTGCCACTCTGGGTAAATTAATGTATCAACTGCATCAACAAATTGATTAGAGAAGCCAAACTCACATGGACTCTTCCATCCTTGACTGCCGGCCCATCCTCAGCGAGACGGAGGATGAATAAGCCCATGTTGTATTCCTTTCCTCCTCGGAGGCTGAATCCAAACCCTCGAGGGCCCCTTTCCAACTCCACTGGGAAACAGCCAGGATTCTGTGCAGGAAGTCAGAGGGAAAAAAAAAATAAAGAGGACCTGTAGGCAGATTTAACCTTCTGTTTTTCTAGAAAAACATTTCAATATTTCTGTATTTTGAGCATTTAAACTGCATTCATCCCAACTCTGGGGTGACTCAGGGTAATGGTTCTAATCTAAGTCTAAACATTCAGAACATCTTTCCTTCTGAGTCTGAGATAGGCAAAAAGTTCTCAAAGAAACTTTGCAAAGGGTCTGTAGTAGCTCCATTACAAGCATTTTCTGGTTTTTCCATAACTATAATGAGTGTTCAACTACCCTAAGGAGATAATCACATTTAAAACATGAGCAAAAACATTCTGTGAGACACTTCAGTATGTTTTTATACACAACTCTCCTACCCAACAGGGAAATGTTTTAACGTTCTGCTTTTGAGAACTCTGTGGCAATGCCACTAGAGTGCCTTGGTGGATGAGTATTCCCCATGTCTTCACACCCTCTGGATGGATTTCTGTACCTGGGAATGACGGCTGCCAACACCCGAAGCAATGTCCAACTGGGCCACGTGCTTGTGCTCGGGCCAGGACAGCCGGTAACTACTAGACACTTCTTTTCCAGCTTCACCTTCTGTAGCTCCCCTACAGAAAGGTGAAAGGATGTGGATGTTACCTTCACATTAATCCCTCTGGCCAAGCTTTTCCCACCACTCCCAGCCCCTTTTCCCAACCTGTCGGGGTTGATTGGTGCCAATCCCAGCGGTCGGTGCTGTGGGGCTGGGCTTTGCCTGGCCGAGTTTGTTCCTGATGGAGGACCACGTTGCTCTAAAATCCAAACAAAACCAACAGTCACAACTTCACAAATCCACAGCCAGGACAATGGCCACCGCTAGTGCTGGGGCTGCTGCTCCCAAGGAACCACAGCCGCAACACCTCGGGCTGGGCTGAGCTGAGCTCATGCGGGCACAAGGCAAGAGAGGATTTTCCAAGCCAGGAATACAAGTACAGCTCATTAGTTCCATGGAATAAATTCTTAACAGTTTTATTCTTTTTTTTTATTCTTTTACTCTGCTTTTCCTCAGGAAAAACCAACACAATTGTACGGATCCTGACATGAACAGAAGGATTTTAACCTGTCTGCAACTTGAGAAACGTCAGAGGGAATCAGGGCTGATCAGATCCATGAAATTGGTTCAGATATTCAATATCATAAAATTTTGTAACAGATGAAGAACAATGTCCATTTGAGAAATACCCCCCTGTAAAGGTAAGGGAATGACGATCTGCAGGAGAAATGAGGATTTGGAGGTGAAGGCCCCATGAAATGAAGGGAAATTGACAATTCATTTAAGGCACAACAGAGTTTTCCACTGCCCAGCTCCAGGAAAGGTAAGGAACTGGTCCTATAGCCACACTGGGGGGAGGAGTTCACTGGTAGGCAATCAAGAGGAATTTTAAAGTGTTTTGCCTTCTCCCAAAAGCTAAGTAAAAAATAATGTTTTAATAAAACCATTTAAAATAACTTCCTATTATTTTCCCCTCCACGGAAAATACTGTTAGTGTGCACTTTACAATAAATCCAGTGCATTTCTGGAAAAAAAAAAAGTTTCAGGATACAAAAGGACATTGTCACTTAAGAATAAAGAACCACAGTCTATGCAAAAAGCTGCCTCTTCACTAGAACCTGAATGGCAAACAGTGGCCCAAGATGGACTTTTGTGCTGAAATACAAACTCATAACTTCTTTTCCCTGAAAGGGCTAAAAAAAAAAAAAAATCATTCCCAGCACCAAAACTAGAGATGTTCCAGCCCCACTAGGTGCAGCACATTACTGCATTTCTCAATTAAGAACAAACAAATTCCACTAAAATACAAAAAGTGCTCAAGAATGTTAAGGGAAGGGAAATTTAAAGCATATTACACTGAATTTCTCAGGTATGTGAACCTTCCCTAACCCTCCACAGAACTGCTCGATGCTGTTCCCATGACATGCCTTAAAAAGGTTTTTCTCTAGAGACGAAATGTCAACATTTACTCCTGGTTTACCCTCAGATTTTTAATTTAGAAGCATAGGCAAGAAAAACGCCATCTGTTTGTACAAATCTCGCAGCCCTCTCTGCAGCCTCCTCTCGTGTGTTCCCAGCGAATACATGACAAAAGCTGACAGGCTCCTGCTTTTGTGAAAAATGTTAAAGAATCTCTTCTGGCGCATGAAGGGAATCCATTTATTCCCATGAAAAGAAAAGATCACAGGTCTGTGAAAGCTTGGGGGGAGGGAAGGGCACCAGGCAGAGGTTTTGTTGCCAGTCTCAGAGGACAAAGCTGGGGAACAGCAAACTCTATCAGGGTTTGTGCTTTGTGACGCTCAACAGCTTCCAGCAGAAAGGGCATTTTGTGTTTTTGCAGCTGTATCCTGGATTTTCCTGGGTGTGAACCAGCCCTGTGAGGCTCAGCTCCCTCCCTGAGTGCCTGAAGCCCTGACTCGCCCACATCCATGCTGGATTCCCCCACTACACAGGGTTCTACTGTGAGCTAAACTCTATTTCTTCAGCTACATCAAGGGGAATTTTAAAGTGGAGATATATTCCTACTCCAGTGGAACCGGTTCTGCTTCTTTCTCCTTCATTGTCTCAAAATTCTTTACATCTGAAACACGCCAACTCCAGCTCCTCTGAGCCACAGATTTTTTTCTGACTGATCTTCACTCTGGTTTTACCACCTGCTACTGAGGGTTTTTTTCCTCTCTTTGTTGAGTCTCCCCAGGTTCTGGATTTATCTCTACATTTTGGCTCCAAATCTGTAATTGAGGCAGTGGGAAAGGTTTGTACGCAGAGTCCACGTAAGGTCATGCATAAATAATGGGTAGAAATATGATATTCAGAAAACTTATTTTGAAAACAAGTGGAAGGTGTTCCTGCCACGGCAGGGAGTGGAATGAAATGAGTGGGCTTTCAGGTCCTGCCAACCCAAACCAGTCTGGGATTTGATGACTAAAAGCTGCAGAGAAAACAAATCTAATTCAACCAACTCAAACTTCAGTTGCTTTATAAACAGCACCTGTGGCAACTGCTTTGAAGTGTGCCCCTTCAAACTGGAATGAATCGGATTTGATAAAAATAAAATCTGAATAGAAAAATAACTTACAGAGGTCTCTACTTCAAGCATTCACAAAAAGGAACATTAGGTCTTTGAAATTCTGTGTTACAGGCTGAGATGGCATGTTAAATATTTGCAACGAATGTGAAATTAGAGAATCATCTGCTGGCTTTATTCACAGCCTGGCTCTAGGTATTTCTCATTCAAAAGGTGAAGAAAGCCAACTTTTGGACAAAATAATGATAGGGAATTTAATTAAACCTGTAAGCAGTGTTCAAGAAAAATGCAGGGTTGGAAAACAGCTTTTCTCTCCAAATTACTGTATTTTATGTATTTACATTTTTGTTTAGAAACAATACCACAGTGCATGCAGTGTTATATGGGAGCTGTCATTAAGTCACAGTCTCTGAAGACGGGACTTTGCAGTCCCTAGCGCTCACTTTGCTGCTCAGGTGACACGGCAGGTTTTGCAGGTGCAAGATCTGCAGGAAAATCCTGTCAAGGTTTGTTCCCCATGTGGTGGGATGTGACCCTTGTCCAAAGGGGAGCTTTGGCAGACAGAACCGCAGCACGTTTCTGCTGCAAAGATGCAGCATTAGAGAATTTGTGAGTTTTAACGTGGGAGAAAGGAAAACTCAGGGTTTAAATGGAGAGATTCGAAAAGCAGGAGTCCCTGAGGCCTTAGAGCAGGGACAGAGCATCCTGGCAGCACCCGTCTCATTGGGAAAAGAGCTCTGGCAGCACCTCCAGCTGGGAGCAGGAGCAGGGCCCTGAGCTGGGGTTAGAAGATTTTCTCACTAAGCATCACCCTGTGGCTGCTGCAGCCCCCTGAGGAGAGGTCATTTCTCTTTGCCTGGAGAATACAAGGTCTGAACAGGACGTTGCTATGTCAGCAGCACGTTCTCTCTCTCTCACACATGAGAATTTCTCTCACTCTTCATTGTGTTGTTAATACTTCTAGCTCCTTTTTGGGTACAACCACCTTGGCAGCTCCCTCTCTCTGTCCCACCTGCCTTCAGCTCTTCCAGATCAAACACGTCAGCTTCCAACTTATTCAACCTCCAGGAGCTGATGATCCCCAGGGGCCCCACCCAACTCAGGATACCCTAAGAATCACTCTCCTTAATTTCCAAACATCTTCAAATACTCCATTTAAGCCAATAAACTTCATAATGATAAATACCCAACTTTGATAGTGTGGTGGCACCTTCCTTACCTTCCTCAGCTACCACCGTGAGGGTCACCACGTTGCCTGCATCCTTGATGAGCTGCACAATGCTGTCATGAGAGAGCTCCACGATGGACTGGCTGTTCACTGCTGAGATTCGATCGCCCACCTTCAGCTTCCCACACTGGTCAGCTGGGCTTCCCTCGATAACCCGCCCGATCTTGTGAGGAATCACTAGGAAACAAGAACGGGCACAGCAACACCATAAGTATTCACAGAATTACGGAATATCCCGAGTGGGAAGGGATCCACAAGGATCAAAGTCCAGCTCCTGGCCCTGCACAGGGCAATCTCAAGAATCCTACAACGCGCACATCAGATAAGCATCACATAGACCCAGAATTGCCAGTCACAGAATCACAAAATATGCTGAGCTGGAGAGACCCACAAGGATCATCAACTTCTGGCACGGCAGAGGACATCCCAAAATCCAAACAAATCCCACCCTGTGCCTGAAGACCATTGTCCAAACAGTCCTTCAGCTCTGGCAGCCTCGGGCCTGTGACCACTTCCCTGAGGAGCCCGTTCAGTGTCCCACCACCCTCTGGGGGAATAACCTTTTCCTAATACTCAGCCTAACCCTCCCCGGCACAGCTCCAGCCATTCTCTTGGGTCCTGTCACTGGTCATTACAGAGTAGAGATCAGTGTTTGTCCCTCCTCTCCTGCTCCAAAGGATGGCACTGCTTGTACAGGACAAACCTGCAAATAACGAGGAATGCTTCACTGTGAGTGAATGGAGATGGCAACCCAACAGCATGGCCTTGTCACGTACAGGGTGTTGTGCCTGAAGGAAAACATGGGAAGGAAATGGGTCACATCTGCAAAGGGATGAGTGAGAACGTGTGGCCCTGGAGCGCCCTGGAACAGTTGGTTTTGCCATATATAATGAAATTTTCCATTTCATGCATCGGCCCTGAAGGACAGCGTGGGCTCAGAGTGAGTTACGGCCATCCACTGTAACGCAGAGATTCAGATGCATGGGTGAACTCTTCCTACTTGCAAACAAAAATTAACCCTTGAACACACTTTAAAAAGATATCAAACTTCTCCTGCCAGGGACTGATTCCGTAAGGTG
Organism: Melanocharis versteri; assembly: GCA_013397845.1. NCBI lineage: Eukaryota > Metazoa > Chordata > Aves > Passeriformes > Melanocharitidae > Melanocharis > Melanocharis versteri. The sequence goes on along the minus strand of VZTG01009169.1, from coordinate 329,035 downwards.
AGGACCTGAGCAGGGACCCTGTGCAAAGCCAGCAAGGTGCTACATCAGCTCTGCACAGACTGGACGCCTTTTCCTGGTCTCTGAGATGAACATGCACTTGTAATAATTGTCTCAAATTTCTTCCAGCTCTCCCAGCTTGGTTCCCTCAGTTCACCCCAGAATGGCACTGAGCCTGGCACAGACTCCTCCAGAAGCCAAAGCTATGGGGCCAAAACAGACAGAATGGAGAAAAGAATAAATTTTATGAGGAGTAGAAGGAAAAAAGACTGGTTTCAGTTCCTTTCCCAGAGACGAACACAGAGGCAGAACTAGAGACAACTATGCCTGAGCCATGTCCGTATCTCACAATTGCAATACCAGACCAAGCTACTTTTTCATTTTGATGATCTTTCTAGACAAACACACTCAATGACAGTAACAACTTCATTGCTTTCCACCAAATACTGTACACTCTACTTCCTCAGATCCTCAAAATAAGGAATTGTACCTGATTAGGTAATATAAGCCCAAGGTTGAAACTATGCTTCCATTAAAATGCCAATGAATTAATGCATCATCACCACGGTCTGACAAATATCTACACCCCAAATGCTGCCCCGTGACAAATGCACACTCCTGGGTATGGGTTGTGTGGGATATACATTCCCTGTTCCCCACTTACGTCACAGCTGGGTGAAAAAGAGCATAAACATGAAGCAAGACAGACCAAGACTCAGCAGGCTGGGTTGTGCCAGTGTGAGTGAAAGGTCACTGTGAGGGAAACGCCAGCACTGCACACGAAGACATATCCCTGGAGAAGCCCCAGTGAGGCCAGGCAGGGGCAGAGCCACCAGGACACCGCACTTACCCCCAGGAGGAGGTTTATTCTTGGAGGTGAGGATGACGAAGCCAAATCCTTCGTTCTCCTTCCGCTGCAGACGGACATCGTAGACCTCCGGGCACGGTTGGTTGGCAAAGTCGACACGGTTCAGCCGGGGAGAGCCGTTCTGTGTCAGGACAGGCTGAGGCTCCTCCTCCTCTGCCTGCTTGTCCCCTTGCAGGCAGGGAACAGACAAACAAGAAATAAGGAACAAATCACACCCAGCAACTTCAACACAACCATGAAGCTTGGTTGTCAGTGCCAGCATGAGGTGGCAACAGCAGTTGCTAATCAGAGCAGGGGACCCTTGTCAGCTCCAAATACCATCCCAGCTTTGTCATTCATGGAGTCACAGACTAATCTCTAAACTGTTGATCTGGACGCTGATCTAAAACTGCAGCATCTCAAGATGCTGCCCTGAAACAGCTCTCGTTTGAATACAGTTAATCTTGCTACACACTGATGCCAAAAGACTTGAGAATACAGCACGTTCGGAAAGTGCCCCTGCCCATGGCAGGGCGTGGGACAAAATGAGCTTTAAGATCCCTTCCAATGCAAATCATTCTGGGATGCAGAGAAAACAGACTGCATTATTATGCGATTTCCATAGCACTAATGGCTGTTCTAACTACTACTTGCAAAAAGGTTTGAAGAAACCACTCCTGCATCATAATTTTCAGAGCCGCCTTACCTGTGCAAGCAGTGCAAGTTAGCAAGCGACAGAGCCCAAGCTTATTTAATTCTGCTTTTCTCCGTTTAAGAGTTATAGCTGACCCTCCTCAATCTCAGGCTGCTCAGCCCCAGTGCAGTAATTAAGTTCCAGAGCAGCTTCAGTGGATTTGATTACAAGCCCTAAGTGCTCCTCCTGGGCAAGCAGACACCTACCACTGAAGAAGATCTTCCTCCGGACAGTGAGAAGCACCTGCCCATTCCGTGCGGCACTGGTCATTAAATCCAGAACTTGCTTGTGTGACTTCCCTTTCACAGGGACTCCATCGATGCACATCAGCTCATCTGCTGCACGCAGCCTCCCGTCCTTTTCTGCTGCTCCCAATGGGATTATGGCTCCGATATAAATCTGTGAGCAGAGTCCGGGGGTTTGAATGGAAACATGAATTCATCAGAACACAGAGTAGTTGGAATCCAGGTGAATCTGTGCAGATGAGGTCTTTTGGGAAGACTCTTCTAAGGATTATCTATCTCACTGTCCAGCTTTAGCAGAAATGCAGCCAGCAAGTGTACTCTGCACAAGCTGACCTAGTGGAGGCAATCTGGGTCTCAAAGCATTCAGTAAATACTTAAAAAATCTTTAATCCATATTTTTGTCAGTTCTGCTCTCTTGAGCATGTCTGTCCGTTTATTAAAAAACTCAGCTTTTGAAATGAGCACACACCATGTACTTACTACCTATATGATTTCCCAGACATTAATGACACAAAAGCCGCTGTCATTCATTCTACTTTATTTTTTTTTTACCGAGACTGAGGCAGAATGACTGGGGAAGAAATAAAAGCTTTTGAAAGAACTCAAATTTATTTCTGAAAAGTTGCTTATATTCAGTTCCACACTTCAAGTTGCTTCAGTTCTCAGCTTTTGGTGATTAAATGAACGAATGAAATGAATTCAAACATCATCAGTTCTGCCTACCCCCACCTCAAAAAGTGCTACTAAATATAACACAGATAAGAACACCACACTCTATTTCATATGCTAGAATCACTTTCAGATTAAATGGAAGATTAAGAATAACTACAGCTAGTAGTTAACTGCTGGAGGTTAAGCAATGGTGGGCAGCTCATCAGTACACAGCACTCAAGACATCAGCTCCACACTTCCTAACAGCTATGGCTGTTATGGAAACCAAACACCACAAATGCTATGAAATGCAACAGAAGTAACATTCTCTGGGTTTGCTCTTTACTTTAAATGCATGTTAGTGAGGGAGGAAGAAAAAAAAAAGGCTAGCACTGGATCACAGCTGGGAATGGAAAAAACTGAATTCCTTCACTGTAACCAGAGAACAATCTATGCAGATCTATTTCAAAAGTTTTTTCTCTCCACTTAACAGCTTAAAGAAAGGTCTCTGATATACAGTACAAGTCTTAGTGCTTCCTCCCAGAAAGAAATTTATGCATGTTTGAAAATACAGGGGAGTCTCCTAAAACCTGCCCTTGGAAAACAGACTACCCAGGGGTGTCTGTGCTGGCATTTTCCCAGCTGCCTCCAACTCAATGCACGCTTAAAAATCCAGTGGGAGAAGCAGGGAATAAAGGGGTGTGACACCATCTCAAACCTCGTTTCACTGGGCTGCACGAAAAGGAACAGCCTAATGAAATTCTGACAGGAAGAGCAACCGCTTCCTTCCACTCAGCTCCTTCCCAGGATGAGCCGCTGTGCACAGCGCACCAATCACTGAATCTGGGCACATCCTGTGCCAAGGCCACCACCGGGATGAGGTGGCAATGGGCAAAGGCTGGGCACCAGCACGGCCCTTCCGAGGGCTCCGAGACACAGAAACAGCTGTAGAAACACCACCAGTGTCCTCAGCCCGACAAAAAACTGTGGCCAAGGACGGGTTCGGTAGTGGGAAGGGCACAGAACCTTGGAGACTGGAGTCCACAAAGAAGGGAAAAAATAAAGGTAATCTGGACCAATTCCTGATCTCTGAAAGGCAGGTAGTGAATTGATCAATTTTGCCATCACTGAACTGCCTGGATGAGACGATAGGAAATGAGGATGACAGAGCAGGATCATTCCAACAGCAATACTATGAGATAACTGCGAGCAGTTTCACTTACAGGCTGATCCGGTCCGTCCCCTCCAAGCACCCGGAAACCAAAGCCTGACTCTTGTTTTCTCAGGAAAACATCTAAATCTCTTGTGTTTGGAGCTAAGAGAAAAAAAAAAAACAGTATTTCAAAACATTTAAGGAGCTATCTTGGATTATTGAAGGATTATGCTTTGGTGGTACACTCTGAGTCTTCTAGTGACAAAACACAGTAACTAGAAATACAGTGATATTCCCTTTCCAAAATGGTATAATTAATTTTCAAAGCAGAAATCACAACTATATTTGTGCAGTAGACCAGGATAAAAGCCAGTCTGTGACACAACTCAGAGCTACTTTCATAAACTCTGAAATGAGCAGGTCTGCTCCAGTTTACTTCAGAACCGTCCTTGAGATTATTTCTGCAATTAACTGTTTTATTGAAAATATGATTGAAACATATTTTATCTTTTTTGTTTTTCTAATTGCCGTTTGAATTATGCACTACTTGAAATGTTTTATCCACAGCAGGTTAACAAACTTAGCAACAAAGTCTCAGTAGTTTTACTGCACATACAAAAAAAGAAAAAATTCCTTCATAATTGAGTATTTTCAAGTTGAAGATGATGTACTTACGTTTGTCCTCATAAATTGTCTTAGACTTCAGGTAGACTTCGGAAGGGTCCAGTTTAGGAGAGCCTGGTCGCACAGCAGAGGGTGGGAAGGGCATCGGCTGAGGAATGGTATCGCTGACAGCTTCCAAACTCCCTGAACTGTCCTGCTTGTCCTTCTGAAACAGCCCACAGACACAAAATCCATATTAAATAAAGGCGTGACTCCACTTGTGGATGCAAAGACAATGAACACCATGCAGAGAAAAACACAGGAAGGAAGGAACAAAATTACAACTTTTCCAGTGGATGTGTCTGACCAGAGTACTGAGGTCTTCCTCACTGGTACATGAATTTCTACTGGAGACAGGGCTTGGAAAGGGTTTGAAGTGACTGATGCTCAGAGAGGAGTGAAGCTGGGCAGATGCTGGTGGTTACCAACACATGGGATGAAGTGGGGCAAAGGACCGATCACGTTTGGAGAAGACACCGAATCCTTATCAGGTGCCTGCCAGGCTCTGGACCACAGTCCAGCACCATGGGCACATGCTGCTCCACAGGCACTGCCTCCTGCCCTCTGCCAAGCTCTTCCCCACAAGCACCAGAGGTGCTCCCAGCACAAGCTGTTTGCTGGAGCAATATATATACAGGACAGGAGGACACATCGGGGTACTGCGAGGCATTAACAACACAGTATTTGCCTTTTCATGATCTGATAGCTGCAACACTCCTGTCCACGAGGAAAGGACACCAAACATCCTTGTGGTCTCTCATCTAAATTCCCAATCAATTATGCACTAAAATAAGTCTAAATACTTCTCTTGGGCTGAAACCCAGCCTGGAAAACTGGCACGTGGCAGTGCATGCTGAACCACAGCAGGAGCAGAACAGACGTAGATCTGCCCTTTCACCAAGAGCAGAAGAAACTGCCCAGAGCCATTTAGCAGTTTAACACTTCTTGTATGTTTATAAACACAAGAACTTGCCCTTTTTAAGTGAATTATTTTGCCACGCTGCTTAATGCCACTGAGCATCGAGCGCTCTGTGGGCTGTTGCTCCTGTATGTGTGCTGGAATAGAATGCCAGTCCCCAAGTCCAAATTATTTTTAGCACATTGCCATGGGATCCGTGCTGACAGGGCTGGTGCCCTACAACTGCAGGGATTTCTGCTCTGATTTATTCAGTGTGGGCAGCTGGATGCTTGCAAGGAACAGAATCTGAAGATCTTATTGAGCACAGTCGTCTTTGAGCATGCTGAACACGTGTACTTGTGTCATCCCACTGCTGGGATACGACTAAGTTTGCACTCAAACGGCAGGATAAAGACAGAAAGAGAAGTTACACCTATGTTCGGCTAATGGGGTTTTCCTAAATTGCCCTGATTTGTTCTGTACAAGAAGCATTTTTAAAGAAGTATCTGTGTTCAACCAGCCTAATTTACAACAGAAACCTTCACAACAAACATAAGCATTAATATCAGCGTTATTAAATCAGAGGTTGCTTTATTAAGACCAAGGATTCTTTACTGAGCTAATATATATCAAAGATGTCCCGACAGATCAAACTTCCAAGAGTAATGAGTATCGAGCTAAAAATGTACAGCTCCATAGAGACTTGCTGAAAATATGGATACAAAGATAAGCATTTCCAGAAAGGAGCACTAACCAGTCCATTAATTCTATGTGAGGATTGAGAAGAATCAAAGGAACATCAGCTTCCTTTAGAAATCCCATTTCACTTTAATAATTAGCAATGAAAAAAACAGATACTGTATTTTGTTTCCCTTTTAATGGGTACTCTGACAGCAGCTACTTAGACAAAGAATTTATGCCTACCAAGCAGATGTGGTTTTGCTAAACCATCTTGCAGGTTATCACAGGGACTAAAATCCAGAGGAAATGAGATTACAAAGCAGGTCAGAAACCAAGTTAAATGCATCACCAATACTCACCCCTTTGGCAGCTTTAGTAGGTGAGGGTGGACCTGAAGAAAATAGAAAGTAATTTTAATAGCAGATTACAAAAAGTTTCAACAACATTACAGCAATATAATCAGCTGCTCCTGGGGTGAAAATAACAGGGGCTGATTAACTTCGCTTTTAAATGGCAAAGTGACCAAAACCATCACTTTAGAGAAGTCTCAATCAGAATTGAAAGCTGTAAAACAACAAAAAATATCTATTTCTCTTTTTGCTAGAAATTGGTCAACCAAGTCACCCCACAGTTCATGTGATAAGGAGACTTATGAATTTGTCTGAAGGAATTTCACTTGCCGCAAAGAAATCTAATTATTTCCCTAGCTGATTAAGGCATAGTAGCACTTATACAGGAAGAGATCTGGAGATTTTTGCAAATGCCAGTGGCTGAAGTCAGGGTTACAATAAAGCCTGAAGGGACACAGAGCAGCTACGAGCTGCTTCATAATCCATCCAGCTTCCTCTGAAAGACACACACTACCTACTACAGTTTTTGGGGAGAAGATGCATTCTGGTCTCTGACTGACAATCAAGGAAGAGGTATGAATATGCAAAAGAAAAATCTGAATTTTTCTGCTATTGCCAGTGATCAGCCCCACCTCTTTGCTAATGCTTCTTCCTGTCTTCTGCAATCCCCTGTTCATTACGGACACAGTTACTGGAATACATTTGGAGAACCTCACAAAACTCAGCCCATCACATGCCTTGCATTATGCTGGAGACCACGTGTTTGCTTTAGCATTCCCCAGACACTTGGAAGAGACAGTGCATAAACATATCACCATATAATTTTTGAGGAAAAAAAAACACAAAGAAAAACCTAACTAAAAGCCCCAACAAAACCCCAGCAACATGCTCTCACCTTAAATAGTCAGGAGTATAAATCGAACTTATTAGAACATAATGGCTCGGAGATATAATGAACTGCTGCTTAGCTGTCAAGACTGGACACGATATAGATATCACACTAAAATGGGACTTTAAAAAGCTTATAACCAACATGACAACTGCAAATTTGTCTGTACCTCCTCTTAAGATAAGCAGGGGAACCTCTGCTCCTACTGGAAACTGCTTGAGCACCTCCACCACCTGCAAGTGGGTCAAGCTCTGCACATTCTGATGGCAAATCTCCTTGATGACATCCCCTTTCTGTAGGCCTTGGCACCACTGGCTGTCCAAAATCATCTTCACCTTCTGGCCTGTGGGACTGTCCGCAATGGCAAACCCAAAGCCTTTAGGCCCTTTGACCAGAGGGATGGTGACCAGCTCCGGCTGAGAGCCTCCTGAGGAGGCAAAGGAGACCCTCTGCTCTGCCAAATCCACGGAAGGGCCGTTCAGGCGACCGTTGACCAACATTTTCCCATTCTGGTCCAACACAACTGTTCCTGCTACTGAATCTTGGCTGGACATGGAAGCATCTCCCTTGGCCACCGGCGGGCCGTTAATGACAGGTGTGGCTGTCACGATATCCACCACAGGGTCTTCACTGTCATCAGGAAGAGGGTACCCACGACACAAAGTCATGTTCACATACTGATTGACGGGAATGAGCTGAAACATCTGGACAACATCTGCATGGGTATGGCCAAGGACACAACTTCCATTTATGTCCACGATTACGTCACCTGTTACAAAAGAAAGGTCAACAGTGTCAGAAACAGAAGCTAAACGTTCAACAAAAGCCTACCTCGAGGAAATCACAGCGCTGTCTTCAAGCTTATAACCAGTGTCTGGGATATTACCTCATGGCGAATATTGCCAAAAAGCATAAGGGATTTCCTCTTTGCATTTATTTCATCTCAGGACATAGCATACTAAATATACAAAGTTTAATCTGCAGCAGATTTAAAAAATGACACTGTACAGCCATGGGAGATGAAGCAGAGCACGCACACTACAGCAAGCAGATGTCTTCTACTTTAATTCGTATTGCGCAGCATCCTAAACCCAATGCAGAATAAATCGGATTTTTTTGGCCCTGTGTTTATTTTAGGACTGGCTGAACTTAAGCTAGGATTGCACACACACACATGCTCCACACTCTTACCCTGCTGCCACATGTGACTAAGAATACATTTTCAAAATGAAGTGATGTGGGCTTCAGATCCCAAAACCTTGTTTCGTGTTTCCACCATTTTGATGTGAAACTTCGCATGTGCGGTACAATATGCCCTGCAAACTGTCCTATCCCTTTAATGCCCAGGCACCAGTAAAACAGGATCTCTCTTATTCCATGAACTACAACCGGAATAGCTGTGCGTCTTTTCATTCCAACAGTTCCGCAGGATTGTTTTCGTTTTTGCAGAGGTGAAAAACGAACCACGCACAAACAAGTTCAAACAATACATCAGCAACAAAACAGGCAATTGTTCCATTTCGTAAGTAAATAGTATTAATCATTCACAGTATGAATTCTTTTACTCATCTGAAGAGTAAGAGTTTATGTTATACGTAAAGAAGTGTTTTGCCTTTTCTAAGATGCAAACCCTAGGTTATAGTAAGGTTATCAGTAACTTAATTACACATGTAATAACCATGAAGAAATGTGCAAGTCTTCGTGGATTGCAGGAACCCTCATCCCTCTTCTCTCCTCACTTGTCCAGCTCACACAACTTTGCTTCCTCATTCCTGCTGTGGACTTTTTGCAGTTTTAATAACTGGTGTCATGGTTTTTGGCAGCAACAAGGCAAAACAGACCAGGACTCAAACACTATTTTTACTTTACATACAGAGACAGAAACCATTCTAGGAATAAGCATAAAGACAAGTGTCTTTGCTAAAGCAGAAGTACTGAAACTGTCAGAAGTGCCCTTAAAGTCCATTTTTATCTAGAATGTTGCTTCTTTTCCTTTTCAGCCACTGCTCTTTCACAAATCTGAAAGTATTTAATTTAGTGAGGATGTGGATGGAGTCATCCAACCTCCTGTGCCTCAAGCTGTGTTCTCCAAAGTACCCCAGGAAATGGAAGTTTAGGGAAATTATACTTGACCTGGAGCAATTCTCCCATCCTGCGCAGCGGGTCCATCTTTTAACACATTCTTCACCTGGAGAAACTCATCAGGCCTGTCCCCTCCGATGATTGTAAAGCCAAATCCCATGGTACTTTTTTTCAGGGATGTCCTTATAAGTGCTCCAGTAAGCTGGGATGGATCTCGAGTGAAGGCAGACCTCCCTGGTCCTTTGGAATTATGGAATACAGAGACAGGAAGGCGGGAAACCAGGATTAGTTCCGGTAAGTTTTTTGTTTGTTTTTAAGGTGTCACAAAGGTTAATGATTTGGTCATTGTTGCTCAGCCTCTGAAGCACTCTTAAGGAATAAAGCAAACAGACAGGAAAGTGCTACACCCGTTTTCCAGCTGAATTCAGTGAATGGAAAAGTTGAGAGTTTTTTTGAACAGATTGCAACAGAGCTGTATGCAAACCTCCCACCTCGAATTCCCAACTTAAATCCTTGAACACCAAGCTTAAAGTAGATCAAAAGCATAAAAACTCCAGGTGTGGTTTTACCTGCACTTCCAGATGGCTCTCCTAACCCTCCATATATTCCAAAGCTGCTTATGACAACCAGCTTCAGAACAATCAAAATGATTTAAAAGCAGTCTTAGTGCCTCGGTTCAACTTTAACATGAAAAAATCCTTCAAAAAACCTTAAAGATCCGGGAGGGTAACACTGTAATGGCTAGCAAAAAGACAAGGCTGATGCCTTGATTAATTCCAGAATTGGGTTTTTATAAAGCATACCTGCAGATCAAGATGTATGTGACAAAGAACACAGTATTCAGTGATACCTGATTTGGAAGGGCCAGCATCAGTCTGTCCTAGCTGTTTTTTCCTTTTGGCTTCCAATACTGGATTTTCAAACTGAGTTTTCTGGTTAATATGACTGCAGGCATACAAAAGGTAGGTCAGGATTTCAACAGAAAACATTCTGACTGTTTTCCAAAAGAGACAACCCCAAAAAAATACATCTACAAACACTATTTTTCATTATCTCAGATGAATGCTCTGGAGGAATGAACAAAAAACTCTCAAAACCAATACTGAAAGCATGTTCGCTCTTCCAGCAGCTTATTTACTTTGAGGCAAATAAAATTTTACTCCCTTTAATCACTAGGTAGAGTTGTAATAGTTTAGAACTGGGCAAACCTGCTTTTTCTCTTGACCCATCTACCTAGAGTGTTTATAAACTCAGGCATCACCTTTTTCGTAGCAGATGCTAGAGCGGTACAGCACAGGAAGGGAAAGCCAACAAACTTGAGCATAATTCAAATACCTTGGCTTTGCAAAGTGAAAAATGTTAGCTTGCTCTCTGAAACTACATTTTCAACTCTACCATTTTTCTTCTCCATGGTTAAGGAAAGATTTAATTTCCTCTGGCCCAAAGGAGATTCACAAGAGCTCTTGCAGCAGTTTAGTGGTTATTGACTTGGCTCTTTGGAGACAGCAATGATCTGCAAGTTATTTTTGCTCTTTTAAAGTTATCAGGTGCCACTCTTCAGTCAAGTGAGTCTGTTTTTGTTAAAGCTAAAAAAAATGACATCAGCTCATTTCCATTTATAAATTATTTTGGTTGCTACTTGCTTTCCTTCCTCGAATGAAAAACACTCAACTAAGACTTTAAGGTCACCCTGTGGATTTTCCCACATGCCAGTGCTGCCAGAAGTTGGTGCTATGAGTTCACTGCCCCCAGAACTGTTTTTCTTGCATATACTTAATACTGTCACAGAATCACAGAATGGTTTGGACTGGAAGGAACCTTAAAGCCCATCCAGTTCCACCCCCTGCCATGAGCAGGGATACCTTCCACTAGACCAGGTTGCTTCAAGCCCTGTCCAACCTGGCCTTTCACTGCACTACAACCTCTACTTCTGGGGTATCAAGCACTTCAGAATTTCCTGCTCAATTTATAAGTATGCCAAATCAATAATTAGCACTTACTCAACGTAATATGTCCCATATTGAGGGTCTTCTATTTTCTCCCATCCATAAGGAAGTTCTGCAATCAGAAAGACCAAGTTCTCCATTACAGGGGAAAACTATCTGCAAATATCAGAGTTTTCATTAAAGAACACCTGGACTCATGAAAAACATGAGGAAAACACAGGTCCCATCTTCCTCCCCGATAGAAGGTATCAGCCTGTTCCAGGGAATCTGAAGCCCTGTCGCTCCTACTCTTTCTTCCACTAAATAATGAGACTTGTATTCAACGAAATCACACCACTTTAAACATATAATAAACTTAAAGACCTGTTTGTACTGAAAATTACATGCAAAAGGTTCCTTTTATGGCAAATTCAGCATCTGGTAAGAGGGTACCAGCAGCTCATGACTGACTGAAGGTGATAAGCAGTTACCACAGAGGTCAGGTTATCGAGTTTATTGTTCTAGTTATCTTCGCCATGGAAATTTAAAAATTAGAATAATGAATATAGTCAGTTAGCCAGACATTATAAGGATAAATTTGCCCTGCAATCTTGTTTGGGGCTGCCCTAAGTTTGACAGTAACAGGAATTTCCCTAGCATATGACAGCATGTTACCAATTACTAATACCAGCATTGCTCCACAGGGTCTGACTAAAGACCCAGTGGGTCTATTAATTTAAGTATTGTTCATTTGGATATCCTGCATCTCTGTTTAAAGTGCTCTTTTTTATCCTGTGGGGAGCTGCACATATGTTTAATAAGCAGCAGGACGCCGCCATTGCTCCAGCTGGCTTCATTATGGATACATGGCTGTTAGGCTGGGCAATTTTGGAGGATGACAGGTCATTCTGAGTCTGCTTCAGCTTTTAGAACATGTCAGGCATTTGCTGAAGACAGAGCTATCTGATACTCTTTTCTAGCAGACTAAATTGCCCAACTATGTAGGAAATGGTTGCAGGAATTGCCTGCAGGCTACTGACCTGGAAGTCTTGAAGGAATTGAAAGCAGTCAGATTGTTCCCCCAGCTTCTGCATTCAAATACTATGTCACATGCAATAGTTATCATTAGCAATATGTATTTTGCCACACCTTCTTTGTTATTTCTATATTCTGTTACTTACAGACCTTCTCCTTCTGCCATATTCCACCTATACAACAGTTTCCAGTGAAATCATCACTCACGTGAGCTTTCTCCTTAAGAATGGCACTTACTGGAACAAAACATCTCATATTCTGCTCAGGAACACAGACAAACCTTCCATTTAGCTAGATTCTACCACTCCAGGGAAAATACACCACAGACTTTCCCAGTCTTATGTAAATTCCTATTGCCACCAAACAGGGGACACTCAGCACTACACTGCCAGCTCCAGAGTCACATCTACGACAGAGAAGCTTCTACCACAGCAGTAATGGATTGTATCCAGCTGAGATAAACTCAGGCATTTATCAGTGAGAGGTGACAAATGCATTCTGAACATCTCACCTCCATCTTCACAGTCTTCAGGAGCTTTGGCCTTCTTACAGAGCCGGGGATCAAGCCACGTGGTTGTCTTGGTGTTGTGACTGTGGAGCAGAACACGTGCCAGTAAGAGAACTCCCTCACACTGAAGAAACTTTGCTGCACTTATTTACTATTGTAGGGAAACTGTAGACTTCAGATAATACAACCTTTATTTGTGCCTCAGTCACATCATAGAATACTAGAAAGAGAAGGCATCAGGCCACTGGAGACTCTCCAGGACACATGGGAAGTGTTAGAGGCACAGACCCTCTCCCCAGCCCCCAAAAGCTCATACGGGAACAGCAGCTGTTTCTACCTGATAGGAAAAAAATACTTTTAGCCTCCTCATATGCTTAACCCTCAGGAAGGTTTCTGTTTCATTTTTGTCTTAGAACTCATCAATAAGGCAGTTTCACACGTGCACACATGAGCTACTTTCCTATCCTGGGCTTTAGTCTGGGCTATTTGTATTTTGAAACATCCATTCCCAGCCAAGAAACACAAGCAGAGAAGAAAAAATAAACAAGGTCTCAAATTTCAGAGAAATTTGACATAGAGAAGGTTTCCATGTTATACTTCACTTAGCAATACCCAGCTAGCTTTGTATTTGTGAGATACAAAACAAACAAACTGACTTTGCAGGTGGAACCATAAGGCTTTCCTGCACGATGGCAATTGTACCGAGCGTGCAACATTGAGGACTATGAGTAAGGAACGTAACAGTAGGAATATATTAAATTTCATAAAGAAGTAGAAGTAGCAAAGAGCAGAAGAGAGGTGCAAGAGCAGCTTTCCAGACAGCAGCCACCAGCACTTCTCTCCTCCAAGGAGAGAGTTACTCACTCGATGAAGTAGATCATGCCAGTGTCCGTGTAGGCCATTTCCCAGTTCTTGGGTAGTGGTTCCAGGGTCTCATCCCTCGACAAATAATTTCTGAAGTCCATGTTGCTGCTTGTCTGGTTGTAGCTGGGAACAGGTTTCATCCAGTCAGGAGAATCTGAATGTTTTTCTTTGTTTTCTGCAGTTGTTCAGGGAAAGTGTTTGTCAGATGCTTATGTTGTTTCTCACAAAGAACCACCCTCTTAATCTGGCTACGAGTGGATGTCAAACACGTCCCTGTATGTGATGTGTATTTTTTCACTTTTTTTTTTCAGCTGTGAACTTTGAAAAGCTGACATGAAAACACTGAACTCTGCTCTTTCCCTGCCAAACAGAATTAACCTCGTATTATGTGTCTGAGCCTACTCTGAAAAATCAACGCTGGCAGAAATCCAAGTTGACTACGCTCTGCTGCCATTTCTACAGAGAGAACAATGTTTGTAATGCCATAAAATGACCCAAAAAATCCTGCTAATATTCCTGAAAGAATCAGAAGGAAATGTAAAGACCCAAACTGCCAGTAAAACAAACACCACCTTCCTACAGGCCACAGCTAGAAAAAAGATCCCAAAAATTCCTGCAGGAAACTTTAAATAGAAGCCTCCACCCTTCAGAACCGAGGTTACGCTTGGTACCCTCCGTGACATGATGATGACCGTGACCTTCACCCAACCACCAGGCTGACCGCTGGCCCCTCTGTGGTGTTGCCAGCCCTGAAGATGACAAGATTAGGTCAGGTCTGGTCAGTATAACTCTGTCCTAAACACTTACACACAGGATCAGCTGCAAATGCAATGTGACAGTTCCTCTCCATCATCAATTCTCCCCTCCTCGAGATGAGTAACCATGACAGCAGGAAAAGGGCATGCTGCCAATCCCAGAAAGGTCCTGTTGGACACCGCTCCAGCCTCAACACACTTGGCCTTATTTTTCTCCACAAGCTCCCCCTCAGGTGGTTTCAGGTTGTGCGATAGTTCCCCCATGCAAAATCATCTGAAAACTTCACAGTATGAGCCAACGCTGCCCCTTAAACCAATCACTTCCCTAAAATCGCCTGTGTACAAATTCAGTAATTGCCTCAAAATTAAACAGTAACATTTACAGGGTATGAATCCTACTCTGTGAAGGATTCTGTTATTTGAAGAGTGGATAAATTTTTCCTTCCTGCTCATGTAGCTGGCCCATATCCAGCACCACATGTTCTTGACCAAGCAGTGCATTTTATGATGCAATTGCACATCTGGCTGGGAGAACAGCTGGTTCTTTTTAAAAGGTCATTTCAAAATCGAGTAGAAGCACCAGCCTGAATAGAAACTGCCTTCAAACTTCACCAAAACCAAGGAAGTACGAATGTTATTTGTACAGTCCTTATCTATCCATACAATACTCCAGGAAATTTCTCCCCTTGTCAACCAACCTATCCCTCCGCTGCCATTAACTGCTTCCTTTTCCTCCTCTTCCTCCTCTTCAGGGAGAGAACTTTCCATCCTTTGCATTTTGCTGACAGATGTGGTTCTTTTCCTCTGCAATTCAGTATCAAAATCATTGTCAAAAAGAACTTGATCCACCGGATCAGGCTGAAAGGGGCTGGGCTCTGCTGGAGGCTTTGGAGTACCATAAAAATTACCTGAAAATGAGACAGAAATCAGGATCACTGAAGCACTGATACTTCTGGAGGCACTGGCAGTGGCTGCTATCATTTTACTGCCCACGCAAACATGTTTTGGTAAAAATTTAAAGCCTCAAAGAAGACATCAGCACTACCAAAACCCAATCAACAGTCAAAGCCTATTTATTCATACACTGACTTCTTGCCAATGAAGCACTAGTTGTCAGAAAACAAGAGGTTAACAGAAAACTTTCATCCTGCTGTAAGTTTTCTAAAGAAAAAGATGGATTTGTTACTTTGCCTGGAATTCACTAATACTCCATAAAGAGACTTAGGGAGCAATCCTAGAGGAGCAAAACAGTGAAAATCAATTACTCTTACTCTATATACTAATTAACAGACCAACAGAAAACTGAAGTCAAAAAGTAAATTAATTTTGTGCAGAAGCAAAGTATTTATTTCCATAAACCCAGCTGACAAGTAATTGATTTTCAACACTTGCAATTTTCTACTGACAATACACTTGCAAAACAAAGAGGTTTATATGGCTTCATCTAAAAAGAATTTTTTTTTACTTCTTTTACATTCTTTTTACTTCAGAAAAAGGAACAAATTTTTCCTTCAATATTTTAATCTGAAGCACAAAGGAATCATCTGCTGTTTTCTGGAAAAGAATTCAGCAACTGACCTCTCTCCTGACTGCTCATATGATTTTTATTAGGGAATTGAGCACAAAGCAAGGAAGCTTCCCAGAATTCCTGCGGGAGTAACTTTTGGTGCCTGGATATGGCTTTGACCATGTAAATAAAGTAAGAAAGAAGACCCTTCTGCAAATATCAAGCAAGGGCAAGCCTCAGAGAGGGGACAGCCAGAGAAAGTGCAGCTCAGGAATAAAAAAAAAAAAAAGTACTAGTTTAGCCTAAATTTGCTTAGGAGATTTCCACAGACGGGACAATATTAACAGATAGTGTGGGATACGGAAAACAAGAGGCACAGAGCCTTTCACAGGATTGTTTACTTTTGACATCATCTTTTTTTTTTTCACCACCTTCATTACAATGTTTTTCCCAACCACATTTAACAAACCCAATTTTACTACAGATTTGGACAGTCTGGTCTAGTGCTGTTCAATTTTTCATTGAAAAATGCTTTTGTTTCCCTGCTGGGTCAGAATTTCTCTTGCCTTCTGTCCCTTTGATGCACACCTGAGAGGAGAACATGGCTCTGTTCTCTGAGGTTTACACAAAATTGACTAAATTCTTTTAAATTTGTACCAGGCACAGACAAACCTTTTCAGAATGTTTCCCAAAAATGCAACAGTGAAAATAATCAGGTGGGATTAAAAGTGGTTGAAAGGACAATCTGTGGTTTATCAGAGAGCTTTAAAACAAGACTGCTCCTCCTCTTCACAGTAATCAAAAACTAGACTAAGTATTGTCTCACTACTACTGCCATGACCATCAAGTGAGCAGGAAAACTGGTACCATAAGGAGCTACACTTGGACTAAGATCCTGGACACAAGTACGGGGTCCTTATTCCCATTCCATTAAACATCACCGACATACCATCATACGTCCCACTTTCTAGTAAGGCTCCACTTTCTTCCAGCGCTTTAAACTGCTCAACAGGAATGAAATTATAGTCTACCCCAGGGACCTCCCCATCTCTGGGAGCTCTCGTAGTGCCTGCAAAGACAAAGAAAACACTCTTGTAAGATACTTAAGCGCTGCCTGTTACCAAATGCTGCCTGCTGTGCAGTTCAGTAAAAACAATGTATTTTCGCATCTTTATACAAAGATGATGTCACTCCAGTAAGCGTTGGAACAACTGGTGAGCAAGTGAACAATAACGTATAAAAACTGAGCCTATAAATTACATAGGAACAACAGTTCTGGTACTGGGGGAGGAGGAGAGAAAAAGTTGGGTGAGGTAGTAATTAAGAGAGAATTCTTTCTTACAGTCAGTGAACCAGAAACAACTTTTGTGGCAGCTGACAAGGCCTGGGCCAGGCAATCCTAGTCTGGGATTCTGGGAACAGCTGTGATATTTTATTTTAACCCAGCTGTAAGGGTGCTGCATCTTTCCCTATTTCCACCAGCACCAACTCTCTAATTTGCAATGAGGTCATCATGACTAAGCACGTTTGATTTTTGGGCCACCAAATCCATAACTAGGCACAAAACTTATTTTTTAACCTACAATTCAGAGTATAATTCAGCCACACTCCAAACCCTGGCTGTAGGTAAACTTTATCAGTAAATTGCTGTGTTAATGCAGAGGTTCTCAAAGTGTTTTGTCTATGAAAACAGGCCTCCCATAGTTACAACAGCTTAATTAAAGCTCTCCTGAAAGGACTGCACTGATTCATTACTACTCATTACTGCCTACAACCTAACAGCATTTTAAAGGCGTATGTCAATTTTTTCAGGCAGCAGCATGAACGACAGCTAATAAATAAACACTAATAATAGTGAAATGCAGTTTAAGAAAGCCACAAACTCTCGGGTGTGCTCAGAGAGAAGAGAAGAATTCCTGTAGACACAAAAACATTACTTGACAAAGTATGTTTTTAGTGCAATGAATATTTAAACAGTCAATGATGAGCCTTTTTAATCAGTCATCTCAAGAAGAGCAGTTTGCCTGTACCTTCTGCCACTGCCACCCCTTCTGCACCCAATCCCTCCGGCCACCCTCCTTCCAGCTGCCCTGCTCTGCCTAATGCACTTGACACTCAAGGTCTCAGTTTGCTCTTTGCAAAGAAAAAAACTCCAACACATTGACAAAAATCAGGATGTTTTTGCACTGCTCAATCATGCTGTGAAAGATTTATTTCTTGTGGTGGCTGAGGTCATTCTAACAACAACTACTGATGAACTTGTGAAAAGCAATGAACAGATATTACTGAAACAATCTGAGCTTCGAATTCTCAAGTTTTTGCTGGTTTTCAGTCCATACTGGCTGTACCAATTCATGGCAACTTCAGATGTGAAACTATTGTAGCAAAGCCGGAAGTCCCTGCTGCAAGCTAAAACTCTAAATCAGATTAAGAGAGAAGGCATTTCAAGCTCACAAATGATGTGGGAGTTAGCAGGAACAGATCAAATGAGGCTGATCTTTACATACTTACAAGGGATGGTTCTCAAATAGAGATTGTCTCTGATCACTTGCTGGAGTTTGTGGTCTATCGAGCCCTTCTGGAACTGAAGGCTCAGGTAGTGGCGCAAGTCCTTGTTGATGACTTTTCCTTAAAAAGAAAAAAGAATGAATTAGAATAATTTGTACAGCAGGATCTCGCAACAAGAATTGTGTTTCACTGCTATAGAAGTTGCAGAAAAAGCAAGCAGTTG
Source organism: Melanocharis versteri (assembly GCA_013397845.1). Classification (NCBI taxonomy): domain Eukaryota; kingdom Metazoa; phylum Chordata; class Aves; order Passeriformes; family Melanocharitidae; genus Melanocharis; species Melanocharis versteri. Next base: position 310,560 of record VZTG01009169.1, on the reverse strand, counting down.
GAAGAGCTGGGATGTTTTAAATACAACAACCTTGATGGAAAAACCATTTTGTGCTATCAAATCACACAATCCCAGAACGGTTTGTGTCGGAAAGGAACCTTAAAGCTCATGTCATTTCACCCCCTGCCACGGGCAGGGACACCTTTCACTATCCCACGTTGCTCCAAGCCCCATCCAACTTGGCATTGAACTGTGGCTGCCCCATCCCCGGCTGCCAGGGATGGGGCAGCCACAGCTTCGGTGGGCACCCTGTGCCAGGGCCTCACCACTCTCACAGGGAAGAATTTATTCTGGCACAGTGATTTTAAGCCAAGCTAACTAACAACCATCCCCCCCTCATCTCCCGAACAAGACAGTGACAATATTCTGGAATTGTTTGAAAACCAATATAAAGTATTAAAATACAAAACCTATTACCAAAATTCAAAATCTCTACAGACAAGAAACTATTTCACTGTATTTTGAAGCAGTTTCCATTCAATTTACACCTACTCACTAGTCACCTGAGTTCAATATTTTGTCACATGGGGACCTGCATTCTTCAAATTATAAAAAGAAAATATTTCCTTCTTAAAAACATTGCATAATAGAAGAGAGTTGGGGTTTTTTACAATTACTCCTTTGCAATACTTCTGTCAGGTATCATTAGTGAATCTGTCACATCACTGGAGAACCACAGCCCCTTCAGCACACAAATAACTGAGCTCTTGTATTACTGCCTTATCCTTCTGACAGGAGGGTACAAACCAATTTTTTGTACCCTGTCAGCCTCTCAGAAAGCACATTAAATAGGGTTCAGTGACCTCGGTAAATTTAAGTCACGTACTACAGCAGAACACTCAGGGCTTTAGGGAAAAAGCTCAACCTTTGTCTCCAAACCTAGAGCAGGAGATGGGCAGCAGCAGACGGATGCTGGTGTAGTGCAACAGAAGAAACAAAGGCTGGAACAGGTAACTGCTCCTGTTAAATTACATCACCAACAAGTTATGAAATGCATAAACCTGCCCCAGAAGTGTTTCTGACCGGAGGTTTGAAGCCTGTGAGCTCAAAGCTGCTGAGGAGACCACCTCAAACAGGTCACAGACCCACAGCAGTCCTCATACAAGGCCCACTCACCTACATCTTCAACCATTTACTGTACTTACATATATGTCAAATTTGGAAAAATTCCCAAACCATCAAAACCTTCCCACCACTAACCAAGTTTTCCCAATCATGTGTCACTTCTGCAAAGCTGGCTGCATGATTTGGTTGTGGCAAGTTTATACTTTCCCTTCCCTTTTAGCCAAGGTGAGGGCATTTCACACTTTACTCTCAACCCTCAAACATGACCTCAGCAACCACCGCTCACCAACAGCAAACAGAATTTCAATCTGCACCCTCCTCCCTCCAAACAAAACCATGGCACAATGAGTATTTCAAAGTGGAACCAAGATTACCTATCAGACCTTCAGAGAGGCCGGTGATGTCCACAGATTAACCAAAACAGACACAAAACCACCTTAAACCCTCAAGCCAGGACAGAAGAAGCCCAGCACACCCTCCAAACAGGCAGCACATCCTGCGCCGAACATGAGCCCTGAGCTCCAAATGAAGTCAACTTCTCACCTGCTTTAACACTGTCATTTATTTAAAAATTACTTCCAAACACACAAAAAGCATTTTGCAGTGCTGGGACAACACAGCAGCATTGTCCTCGTGGCTGTCTGGTAGTTACACAAGCAACAGTAATTCCCACTAACGCAGTTCTCCACACAACCCCTTCCCAGGAATGCACAGCAACTCTTCAGCCCCCACCTCAATTCCCTATTTTACCAGCATGAACTCTTCCTTATAAAACTTTGGATTCGCTTCCTGCAGCATAATGAGCAAAACATGTCATGGAAAATGGAAACAAATGGGGTAATCTCCAGCAAGAAAAGTATTTTCCATTTGTTACTACAAATTACTTTATTCTTTGTAGACAAGAGAGTTCCTCAACATTAAAAAAATGTTTTTCTGCTAAAATGGTCCATCCATCTCCTCGTCAAAGCCAGATCTGCACTTCAGCAATTCCAGCATATTTCACTTAGGCAGATCAATACACTCATACTTCACTGAAGCGGATGAATCTGGTCATAAGCTACTTTCAGAGCACTCCATGTTAGAAAAAACAGGCAGTATGTGAAAATCTGCTCTAGATGTAGAATTACAGACTTTATTTACTCACTGATCTTTCCCTCTTCATATTTAAAATTTTAAAAGCTCATAAAACCCTTTCAATAAATATCAACTGAGTTTAAAGACAAAATAAAGGCAAGGCTGCTACTAAGGATACGCCAATATTGCGGGGTTAATCTTAGTATTAAAAGCTTAGAGACTGGACTACACTCTGAGACCAAGATAACTAAATTGAAGATTGACAGGATTGCCTGGGGAAAACAGAGGAAAGTCAAACAAAATAGTGGGCAGAGGAAAAATTAAAGAAATTCACATAGATAATGGTGTGCATTAGAAAGCAGAAAAATAAAGTAATAGTAAGGACGCTTTAGGCAACCTCTGGCAAAAGCCAGATTATTTTCCCTCCAAGAGCTGAACATGCTTCTTTTACATTGTTTCATGCAGGCCCTTAGGAAAACTTCATGTATCAGCCTCTCCAAAATGACCCGATAAATGCTGGGTTGGTGTTCGTTGTGCTGCTGAGCCGCCTCTAAAGGATGACACAGGCAACACAGGGACCAGTCAAGAGGAATAATGTACTTTACACCACTCAGGTTCTGCAAGATGAACAGGCACAAGCCTCTTGTTTTCAATTTTAATTTAAATTAACCACAAATGAACTGCTTAGATGAGGATATGCACACTGGAGTTGGGGAAGGAGAATTAAGTGACTGCAGGAAGAAAAAGGCTCAAGTGCAAAAAAAAAGGCAAATAGGAGTGATGGCTATCACGAAAATGAGGGTGGCGGTTCTTACAAATTGCACTGGTGAAGTGGCCTTTGCTGCTGTACCTAAGCAGGACAAAAACCAGCTATTTATATATCCAACCTGTCATGGAAATGCTCAAGAATACATGTTGCAGTTACAAACAGAAGAGCATTGCCATGGTGCCCCCAGAACTCAACACGAAACCGCATTTCTAGATCAGCAATGCTGGTAACACAGCAAAATTGAACACTGAAAGATACAAACAAATTCTAAGAATTCAGTCTGCGTAGTTTTTATGTTGCTGTCTGGTAATAACGTCCTGAATACCTCTGGCTAATGCTGCTGGCATACAGAGTATCGGCGACATCCCCATCAAATCACTCTCAAGACCACGTGGAAATTTTCCATCTTGTTTTGGTGAACATTTTACACAGACACAGGTGACAACTTGTCAGAGTCATGGTATTCCCTGCCCTAAGTTTCCATGCCAACACCTTCTGGAGACAGTGGCAGCTACGCACTACCAAGGAGCTGCAGTGCTCATAGGTGATTCAATAAGCAGAAGATGATTTCATTTCAAACTTTTCAAAAAATACTTCACTGTTCACTATAAAAGCAATTTTTCAAATTAGCAGTTTATTAAAAGCAAGCTGGTTTCCTATTAAATTATGTAATTCATTACCAGGGCTTACACCTTCATTACAGCCTTTTGCACAAAAATATATTTTAAGTGAACAGATGAGAAAATGGAATCGCGTTCCCTTGTTTTCAGAGGAAATTTTTTAAAAAACAGCTGAAGTCCTGGTGTGCTCTACTGGTGAACAGAAGGGTAAAAATCACAGAATTCTACAATGGTTTGGGTTGGAAGAGACCTTCAAGTTCATCCAGCCCTATCCCCCTGCCATGGGCAGGGACACCTCCCACTATCCCAGGTTGCTCCAAGCCCTGTCCAACCTGGCCTTGGACACTTCCAGGGATGGAGCAGCCACAGCTGCTCTGGGCACCCTGTGCCAGGGCCTCACCACCCTCACAGCCAAGATTTCCTTCCCAATATCCCATCTAATCCTGCCGTCTGGCAGTGGGAAGCCACTCCCCCTTGTCTTGTCTCCTTGTTCAAAGTCCCTCTCCAGCTCTCTTGGAGCCCCTTTAGGCGCTGGAAGGGGCTCTGAGATCTCCCCAGTGCCTTCTTTTCTCCAGGCTGAACACCCTCAGCTCTCCCAGCCTGGATCCAAAGCAGAGGGGCTGCAGCCCTTGGAGCATCTCCACAGTCTCCTCTGGACTTGCTCCAGCAGCTCCACATCTTTCTGATGTTGGTCCTCAGAGCTGGAGGCAGCTCTGCAGGTGGGGTGTCACCTGAGCAGGGCAGAATCCCCCCCTCCCCTGCTGCCCACACTGTGCAATCAGTCCAGGACTCGGGGGGGTATGGCGGGGTAGGGTTGGTTTCTGGGTCCCAGTGCACGCGGCCAGGGCACGTCCTGCCTCTCATCCACCAAAAAACAGCCCCTACAATCCGAGGGCTGGGCAGGCAGGAGCTCTCCCGGCCCAGCCCGCAGTGATCTGCCGCCACCTTCTGGCACCTTCCTGCTGATCCCCCTAATTCCGCCCCCAAGTCCCCTCATTCCCCTCCCCAGGGGAGTTTGAACACCACAGGGTGAATACTGCAGATATTACATACCGCCACGCAATTTTGTTTCCTCACTTAGAACAAAACAGAGAAGAAATGTAACCAGACTTACATCATGTACATTCAGAATTCCACATACGTGAACAGAATCCCAGCGTCCAACGGCTCCACTCAGCTGTATGATGTGTTACATAAGCTGTGATTGCAGAAGGCCACCGACTGTGAAAATCCCAGTGAAACACACGTTAAGAGCTATAGAACAGCTCCATGGCTTCGCTCACAGTCTAACTAAAACAGGAATTCTCAGGGCTCATCAAGTGGAAAACAGTTACCGTTTAATTAAACTAGGCTGTCAGTACACACACTATGTAATTTTTGATGTGACTAAGCAAAAGTTGTTTAAAGAAACGTTCAGCTCCACAAATCAGGGACGCAGTGTTAGGAAACCCAAGTTAGAATTAATGTGTAACACATTAACTTTATTACATTCCCCAGCAACTATTAACATATGATGATTCCACACAAGTTTCAGATCTGAACACATGCATTCACTGAGCACAATGACTGATTTCCAAGCACGTAAGAAAATCACTGTATTAATGAAACATGGAGAGGATGGAAAAGCCCACTGGGTGACACAGCCCCCAGTACCTGCTGTACTTCACCGTGACCGGGCAAATACGCACCTGTGCTCTCAGCACAAGGAGAAGGCAGGCAGGTTCAAATTATTACAACTAATATAGAAAAGAGACTAGATCATTTTGAGAATGTCCAACCCAGTCAGCAGGTGCTTCCTTAGCTTGCAGGGGTAGAAGCATAGATGGATTCCTGTGCAGAAACCTGCTTTTCCTTCAGGGAAGGGGACCCACAGCCCTGGGATTTCTGAGGAAGGCTGAGAGTAGCAGCACAGCCTGGCAGCTCGTGTTCCAGTCCAACAAGGGCTCCACGGCATGCTCACACTCAACACGTCCCTGTCTCCCTTCCAGGTGATGAAGGCAGGAATCCAAGCTGGGACTCTGCCTGTGGAAGAGAGGAATTCCCTAAGAAAATCCAGGCCACCTGGGGAGGTGAGATGACAACCATGCCTGAGCCAGTGACCCATCTGGGAAAAGAGATCCTGGTCCCGTTATGGACTCAGGGTAACTTCTGCTCATTCCCTGAAAAATTGCAGCTTCTTCAATGTGCAGGCAAGCTCCCTCTCAGGCGAAGCATTACTTTCCAAGAGACCGATTAAGGAAAGGGCTGTGTCCTGTCCACAGGCCTCAATAAGCATCCATCGATTATCAGCTGCTTTAGAGTCAAGTTGCTGCAAGGATGTTGAAAAGACCAAGAGCAGATAATCATCTCAGGAATGTGACAAGCACTTCTGCTCAACTGCCTTTTAATGAGACTCGAACAGCTGTACGTCTACACTTACTGCTCCCCTCCCAAAGTCTGAATTAATCACATCTTTTCACTGTTAGACCCTCCACCAGAAAAGGCCAACCTTTGGCTAATTCAGCGGAGGTTCTCCAAAGCGGGCAGGTTCTGGCGAGGAGACCTAAGGGCATCTTGATCTGCTGTATCACTGGTAGGTAGCAACATTTGTCTTAAACCAGGAAGCTGTCACAAGAAACTGAATTCTTCCCTGACAATGAACAGAACAGACAAGGTAAAGAATGAAACTTGATTCCCTAGAACAAACGTGGGAGAAAAGCCAAATACATTAGCAGTATATTTTGGGATGTGAAATGCCAATGATGTATTTCACAAAGACAAGGGAAAAACCCCAAAACCTTGAACGATTAAAGGGCATGAAAAAGAAAAGCAAAAGTATTATGGTAATCTGGTCTGGCCATACTGACAGATTTCTCACCTCCTCCCTCAACCCAGCACCATTTGCAAAGCTTTGGGTTGAGAGCAGACCGACACATGTCAAGAACCAAACTCTTCTACAATTAACAACACTTTCATCAGCAGAGGACAAATTCAGGAATGACTTGGGAAAGTTGTTCAGTGAAGGAAGGGAAGGTCCTGAAGATAAGAAGCAGATGAGTGCAGATACAACTGAGCTGGACTATTTGGGAACAGGTATCAAAGGAGGTATTACAATTGAGAACAGGGCCGTAAGGAGAAAATATTTTCAAAATATATTTTAAATTCATTTTTAACAACAGCCTTCAAACATTCACTAACAGAATCTCACTAAAACCTGCTAGGCTGTGTGAATTTTCCTTTACTAAGTGTCTGCAAGGAATATTTGACTGAAGATAGGGACAGCAAAAACATTTTCATTAAGCCATGCTGCACTCACACTTGTTATTCCAGCATCTGGAGAAAACACGTTATAAGGAACAAGGGGTAGTTGAGAAATCATCAAACTTTCAGGCAAAGAATGATTTGAGAGAAGGGCCTTTACCCTATTCTTCCTTTGGGATGAGCTTTTGTACACAGCCCTGACAAGAACATCTCAGCTTTCCCAAAGCTTGGAAGAGATTGCTAACCATTTGCTTTACTTTACACCATGCATTTTAATTGCACCATAAAGACATTTAGGAAACATTAGCCATATGGAAGTCTTTACCCTCCTGATGCCACTGTCCCACGGAGACAGATGCAGGAGAGGTTCAGAATGGGATAAAGTTTTGCAGGTGAACCTGACCCACTCTGTGTTCTCCCCAGCTGTCCTGCCCACTCTTTTTTCAATGCAGTACATCCAAGAATCGCACATCTAGTAGATACTGAAGACTTAAAACAGCTACATTTACATTTTACAAACCCGTACCAAATACTCCAAGGCACAGAGTAACCCCAAGACCGACCAGGGTGGGTGGCAAGTCCCAGAACATCGGCGTGGAAGGAAGGAAGCAGGACTGGAGGAGCACTCCCTGACGAGCAGCAGGGCCTGCCCAAGCAGCAAAGAAGGAATTAATTTCTTCTAAGTAACTCAACTTAAACTTAAACTTCTAACTACAATAGCAAACCTTCTTTCTTTGTTCTGAAGAGAAATCATGGTGCAGAGCATTTGCAGATTACCCTGCTGTGAAATAAAGGCTGTTAAGTGGCTAAGTGTTACTAGTGTCAGTCTGCTTTGAAGTAAATTGAATTAAGCATATTTCATGTAGCCGAACTACAGCTGTGTCATTAAAGATATTCCGCAATTTTATGGGAAGCAAAGTATGTCAGATCCACATAATTACATTAACATGGTAGATGCAGAGCAATTCACGGACGAGTTTACATAGAGCCTATTGCACAGAAAAAATCTCAAGGCTCTTCATAGCCACAATAATTCATTAAACCAAACTCATTTACTACCTGAAAACTGAGAAATATTAGACAGGTTTACTTTGAAAGGCTTGTTCAGTCATAGTTTGCTACATGCCATCCAATAAATTCTTGGTAATGTAGCTGATTTACGGAAATTATGGTAGAGATAAGCCTTACAGTATTAATAAATCATTTACCAGAGTGCTCAAAATACTGGCAGGGTGTTTAGAGTACTAGCGAAAGAAATGAAAACCTGTTTATCCAGATTCAAGAAATAAGGTTACCACAAACTCCATTACAGAATGTACATCCCGCTTGACTTTGCGGATTTCCTTACTTTTGTCAGTAACACAAAATCGACTCCAGAACCACCAATAACTATGAATTTTGACTTTTTAAGCCTCCAGATTTAGATCACTCATTACTAAAAACTAACTAAGAGGTGTTCAACACCAGCCTTCACAGGATAATGCCTTCAGATCCTCAGTCAAGGTGGTGACTGATTCACAGAGACAAAGTTTCTCATTCTACATTCTTGAATATCCCAGCATTCTGTGCTGTACTGTTTCCTTGAAATCTTACAGGGTTGGAAAGATTCTCCCAATAAACCAGGCCACTGTTAAAACCTGTTGAAAACTAATATGACTTTGTGTTTGCTCGTGAACTTCCATCATTAAAGCTTTTCAAGTTCTGAAGATAACTAAAATATATTTTGGAAGGCACATGCCCAACATGTATTTGAGAAACACAAAAAGGACTGGCAAATCATGCATTGTTTATTCCAAAATATACTAGGAGCTGAGAGGAACAACATGTGAAATGTAAACAGTGGGAGCTTGGATGCAATCCTCCTGGATTTTAGTTCTGGCTGTATAGAAACAGCAAAGTCAACTGTAACAGAGGGCTCTGGAGTGTGAATATCCATGGCTGGGTTCCTGATCTGGAATGAAAAAAAAAAAAATCTAGCTAGAGCTGTCAGTGCCATTTGGGCAGTGTATGAAAATAACACTTGGTACCCAGTTAACACTTGCCATTGCTCACAGATGCACCAGAACCACTGAAGCTCGGAAGTGAAGAATAAGCCTGGAGTGCAGGACAAAGGGCAATGACTTCCCACTGCCAGAGGGTGCTGAGGCCCTGGCACAGGTTGTCCAGAGAAACTGGGGCTGTCCCGTCCCTGAAAGTGTTAAAAGGCCAGGTTAGACTGGGCTTCGAGCAACCTGGTCTAGTGGAAGGTGTCCCTGCCCATGTAATGAGACAATCCTTAAGGTCCCTTTCAACCTGAACCATTTTGGGATTCTGTGATCCAGCACTGCGAAACCAAGAGGTTTTTAACCTTCTGCCACCTACCCTGAGCTCATTTCCCTGCCAGCTCCAGAGTATACATGGGCAGGGTGGAGGGACACTCCCCTGCACTTCCAGAGGGCAGCTCCGGTCTAACCACAACCAACAGCTTTCTTTTAAAACCACCTAAAAGCACAAGCACTCAGCTCACATGCCAGAACACATTCTGAGCATGGAGAGCATCAGCAGAGCTCTGGGCAGATGCCTGCCCCTTCCCTTCCATCTGCTCCTGGGACATGGCCATGTCTCTGCAGGGCATCCCCAGCCAGCACATGGCAGAGTGGGGTCATGCACCACTTTGGAACTAAGGAAAAAGCAGGAAATTGAGACCAGCTGCATTTGGAAACCCGTATGTAGGGCACCAATACTACTCAGTTACACCGTTCTAGCATGGCTCTCTACTTTTACTCTCTGTATCTTGTTACATCTGTAGACATTTCTCAACCTGTGCATGATCTCCACAGAAAGGCAACATTTTAAGTTGGTTTTATGCCCTGCACTGGCAGCAAAAAAACTTGCATAGCCTAATGAATTGCCTACAACCTTAAGGATTTTTAAAATGAAAATCCTTTTGAGTAAAGTAGTTCCAACTTTCAGACTCCAGCTTCACACACACCAGTATTATCAGATATGATTACAGTAATACACTGCATGCACACAAAAATCCATTAACCATGGGAATACAGCCAGGAGAATTACCAGTGAGCAGAGTTTACTCTGATAATGCCAAGTATTTTAATACTCCATTATTAAATAGGAGAATAGCAAGGCTCAAAGGCCTGTGCAGCTGTTTCTGATATAAGATCAGACACTGAAGGAGATATAAGCAGAACTCAAGTAATTTAAAATAATGAATAGGTTTAAAATAAAATGCAAACATAACCATTTCCTTCAGCTTAAGAGTGGGGAGGAAAAATGTGAAAGAACTTTCCACAAGAGAAGTTTGACCTTTTTTATTATATATGGAGACTTTCCTTTCTTCTCTTTAATTCGGTATTTTCTTGAGAAGTGAAGAAACACTGAGTAGATTAACAATGTTTTCCCATTTATACACATCTGTTGTATTTTCAAAAATGGGGTAAACTGGCCCATGATTTCCATTTCAAGTCAGATGCGTTGACAGTGATGATAAAGAACAAGAATCCAGATAAACTGCACCCTGTGAGCTTCTGCCACTGTCAGGTTTGAGACAGAGAAAAGGATTTACAGGGATGCCTGGAAAAATCACTGAGCCCAGCCTGGGAGCCTGAAACACCTCACAAAAACCAAATGTGATTTGTGAGAGCTAATTATGACTCTCAAAGTGAGAAAGGGACATAAAGCACAAGAGGAAACAGCAGATGAATCAAATACACTGACCAGAATAGAATACGGAATTGTTAAATTTGGAAAAGACCTCTAAGGTCATCAAGTCCGACCATCAACCAGCACCCACTTATGTTCACCACTAAACCATGCCCTCAAGTGCCACACCCACACGTTTGTTTGAATGCTTCCAGGGAGGGTGACTCCACCACTTCCCTGGGCAGCCTGTTGCAAAGCTTTACAACGCTTTTCATGAAAAAAAAATTCCTAATACCTAATCTAAACCCCACCCCTTGTGTAACTTGAGGCCATTTCCTGATCATGATCTACTCAAACCACCACACAAGTGATGGAGCTGGTACAGCAACACACCAATGGGCTCAAACACGTTAAAAGGGTGTTACAACACCCTAAAGGGTCAAAACAACATTCAGAACTTGTAATACACAAACACGTTAAAAAAATTAAAATACAAAATTGTTTTAATAATAGCACTTTATTAAAACGTCTTAATTATGCACTCAAGGTCTTGCTGAGTTTTAATCACTGTGCAGCTCAATACACTACAGAGGCTATTCCGGGTAAGTAGTATCTGTCGCTGCAACACTTGTACTGTGAAGTCGAATACAGATGCTTACAGCCATGAAATAAGAGTCCTCTGTAGCTGCCACAGGTTACAATAATACATAAATCATTTAGTCTGCTCTTAATTGAAAAGTGGAGCACTAAAACAAAGACAAGTAACCTGAACAATGGAGATGATTTTCCTAGGGCTAACTATGGCTTGTTTTTCCTAATTTATAAACAATTCTCCATTCATTCCCTTAAATTTACAATGCGAGGTTTTAATTTATTCACACTAGAGAAAATGCTTTACTGAGACAGCAAATGAACCCGTTTAGTCTGGAAAGCACAATTAACACATCCAACTGAACAAAATGTTACTTCAGTCCCCAAACTGTTCTAATATTAATGCTTCCCTTTAGAAATCTCCAGCTTATGTGCATATTCAAACTTACTGACATTTAGTATTATTCCATGTCACACTGCAACAAGGGACCGCACACAGGTTAACCTGTCGTAGTGTTTGGCAGAAGCTGCCAATCCTTCTGTTTGCTCAGAGAGAGCATCATGCTTCAGATGTGACGTATGTCTAACATACCATATCTCATTGCTTAAGCAGCGTGCAGCTCTACAGAATGACACATTTCAGCCACATCCCCAAAGAAAAATGTCCTTGCAGCTGCTCTCTGTTACACAAGCCATTTAATCTACTTGGGACTTGGCATCGCTTTCCTCAGCAGAAGGGTATGTGTTCATATGCCAAGACCTTTTTTTTTTTTTTTTTTAGTGTTCAGATCAGAATAGAATTTATGCAAATCACAGACAGGTTTATTTTTAGCTGGCTTTCCATAGGAAGCAAGATATGCAATTACACTCTACATAATTTCTAGACCCACTAACCTATTTCAGTCTGGAGTTTGGCACAGCAGGAGTCTGACAAAGATACTCTATCGACAAAGATGCTGCATGCCTGTTCTCCTGAAGCAGACAAACCTCTGGGGTGACCACCCACCACGGAAAACAGAAAATGTTCCCAGCAGAGGTGTCCTCTAGCTGTGTCAGCGAGCAGCAGCGCGTGGTCTGTTGTAGCTGGACCTATAAACTAATTTACACGACAGCAGATTGGGCTTTTAAATACCAGCCCCATCCTGAATATCCCTGCTTTGCACTGCCTGCAAGTATAACACCTCTTGTAACAGATCATTCCCACACAGAAATGTCAGCCAAGGGCTTTTAAGTGGCTCCTCAATTCTACTTTCCCACGAGGCCCCCCAAGGTCCCACCAGCACAGAGACCCCCTGAGCACATGGGTAAAGGAGCAATTCCTGCTCTGACAAACACGAGTCATTACGCGACTTTTATGAAGGAATTAGAGCTTCCTGAAAGCAGCTTTTCAAGGAGCCTGGGAAATCCCAGCACTGCTGGAGGGTGGGCTGCAGCATTCCCAAGGGAGAGCTGATGCTTCAGGCTGCAGATTGCACTGCTATGACTCACCACACTCCGAAGGACTCCCAGGAACCTGGAATCACCAAGATCTACGTGCCAGGCCAGCACTCCTGTGATCAAACCCATAGAAGTGCTGTGTCACAGCGGTATGGATTAGAGACATCTCACAGTTTAATTGGAAAACAACCCCCTGCCCCCTGCAGTGCTCACTGCACAACATGGGCAGTCAGCGAAATCACTAGAACTCCAGATGCGCACCAGCCATGGCTAATGTCAGCGCCTGACTCACACAGTTCACACAGCAATTCTACACCGAGGGATCCTTTACTCAGTCTGCTGCAACACCCAAGGACTGGGGGCACACCAGCGTGCAGCACAGTATCCCAGAAAGAGCAGAGACATTGATCCACATTGATCTGTCACACCCATGAATCTCTCTGGTGTCACCGCATGAACTCCAATTCTATTATGACCCAATTTTGCAGTGAAGCTTCTGTTTATAATCTTTATCACAGGCTGTTGTTGAAGTAATCATGTGAGAGAAGACCATTTCCCTACATGTTCAATTAATCATAACATAATATTAAAAATTAAAGGAATTTCTCTTTCTGCTTGCACAGGATATCCTATTATTTCATCACCATTCATTTAATAGTATTTATTTTTAGTTACGGAACCCAGGATTTTCAATTAACTGTGAAAGAGTGCTTCCTCCAAAGAGTGCACATGTGAGGAACTGGATGACAGCAGAGAGGAACTGCTCAGCCTCTGAGATCCAGCTGCTTTCTAGTGAAGTACAAGCAGGCTGGACTTGCCCAGGCACTGCTGGCACATCCCATCACAGCCCTTCCCTGCAGGAACCCAGGTCACAGCAGCCAACCTAGCACAAATGAACCAGAGGTGCTGACTGATGAGCTCCAAAGCCTGTGTGGGAGCGGTGCAGGATCCCACTGACAGCCACAGCTCATTCAAAGAGCTGGCAGAGGTGCTCACCTCACCATTTGGCACAGTGATTGGAATTTCTAACAAACCCAGCCAGTTGAGGCCGACAGACTCCTCCTCATTACTGACGCAGCGTTTGAGTTGAAAATCCATGCACCTCCCCATCACCAGTTTACAGGAAAACATGTCTAAAACCAGTTCTAAAATCAGCTCGACTGACCCTGGTCTTAGCAGCACAATACAGTCAGCTCTTCAGCAACACATATGGTTGAACCGATGCTGCCAATGTTTAACGTTCAGAAATTTCTTTTTTTTTTTCCTAAATTAATATTATTATTTCCCCATGCTGTGTTTACTGTTTTACATATGCCTCTGCCTGCCAAGGAATTGTTAACTAATCACCATGAGATTCATTTTGTTAGTACACAGCTGGGTACTTGGTCTTGCAACATCTGTTTCTCAGCATTTCTTCTTTTTCTTATCTATCTATAGTTAGTAACAGAAGTGTCTCAACAGAGGACGTTAGTATGTGAAAAAAGAAGCTGGTAACCAACAGCTATCAAAACATAAACCTTCAGATTAATAATCAACTCATAGAATCATAGGATATCCTGAGCTGGAAGGGACCAACAAGGATCGTGAAGTCCAACTCCTGGCCATGCACACAACCACCCCAATATAACAGCAATATGATGATCTTCTTTCAAGAAATACTCCTGCAATGAAGCGTTCAGAACATCTGCATTCAAGAGACTGGCAGATGAAAAATGGTCAAATAACCCATTCATTAAAAGGATAAATTCGATTTTCATAATCAGAATTTACTGAACATTAAAAGAAAACTTGCTCTTTCAGTGGTCAATCGTACAGCAGATTCAGTTCTAGCTGGCACGTATCAGTATTTGCTCACCTATGGAGAGGTCATTCTGCATGGGGATCACCGCAGCTGTATTTCCAATTATTTTTAACTTCAGAGCAAACTTCTTCCACTACTCTGTATGATAAACTAGAACTAGTTGAAGCAGAGAGAAAGAACACGGGCAATGACTCCACAGTAACCTCATTTTTACTCTATGATTTCCAGCATAAGCAATGTACAAACACACTTCAAAAACCTAAACCATCTGATTTTAGGAAGTCCTGCAGGGCCGTGGCTGTAGTCAGGGTACAAATGGCACAATCACTCGTGGCCAGCTTCAAAGATACCTACTAGCCCTTCTCCAAGTACAATAAATGACAAAATAAACATTTCAGCAGTGAACAAGAATCAAAGTCTAGAGAACAGGGCAGCAAACAACTGCTCCCCAGCAGACGTCTGTGACAACTGTCTGGCTGATAAGCCATTAAATTCAGTGATTAACTTGCACCAGTTGCTTTCAGTTTCAATTAAGACTGCCCAGGGAACTGCTGGAGTCACCATCCCTGGAGGTGCTTAAATAACATGTTGATTTAGCACTTCAGGACGTGGTTTAGTGGTGCTGGTTGATGGCTGGACTTGGGGACCTTAAAGGTCTTTTCCAACCTTAACAATTCCGCGATTTTATAACTTAGTGTTTGCCCAATAAAGTTTGGCACAAGGTGAATGTTGCAAGCAAAATAATAATGTTGTCTAGGTAATGAGACAGAAAGAGTCCTCCATTACAATAACAGAAGTTTCAATGCATTCGGAGCTCTCAGACTGCAGTGCATTCCACTTGGGAAACTTGCCAGCCAGCATCTGTATGGAGCTGTCTCCAAAGGCTGGAGTCATTCATATTTGCTTAAAGAGCTCACTAAATTCAAGACCGACACAGAAATGGAATCCTTGTAAGAAAGCACTTCAAATAAAGAGACAGCTTTGAAGGCAAAGCCAAATCCAATTTCTGTTCACAATTCGCAATCAACCTGAAGGCAGCTATGGCTGTGCACCCCAACAGGAACACCCAAACTGACAGCACAGAGTTTGTTCCTGTATTCATCGCATGATTCCTTTTCTATCATCCTTGTCTGACTGTATAGGTTCTAGAGTAATCTCTCTGAAATGCTCTACTATCGCTAGAGCACAGAGCTTGTTACCCACAGTAGATGGTTCTTATTAAAACACTCCCTTTTCTCCTCACTTCCAGGACACATACGAACCTGAAGTTAACAGTTTTAAAAGGTTACATTTTTGTCTGAATACCAGTATATGATATGTATCAATTGACCAATGTAATAAAACATTCAGCTACGTGATGAAAACCCACCCTGCACCTATGAGCGTAAGAATTACATCAGGCAAATCTAACAGCAGGCACCTGTCCTAACCATGTTCACCATCTCACAAAACTGTGATTGGAATGTAGCCAAAATCCTTCCCAATTTTACTCTTTGTATTGCATCAGAATCAGGCAGCAATTACATAGCAAGCACTTGATTGTTACTACATAAATCCATTTAAATTCCCAAATTCATTGTTCAGTCCCCATTGGCAGCTCTACAGTAACAGCAAAGAAAAGGAACCAGACATCTTGCTGTTGAAATAAATCATGGGATGAAGCAGAGATTAGCTTGTCTTTACCTGCCAGTTTAATTTCTTATCAAGAGACTAACGGGGCTTTCCCAGAGGCACTGTCAGAGCAATCAGATAAAGCCAAGGCTGTGCTGTGTGTGCAGCACATCCTCACCCACCCGGCACGGTGGGCACCTGGAAGGTTCATGGTGCCAGGAGGGTCTGACTGGAGAGGGCCAACTGCATCATTAGTTACTCTAAAAAATACCAGTACAAGTCCAGCATGCAGGTTAAGAATAGTCTTTGCACAGCAAAATTCCAAATATTCTCTGCTTCTCAATGTAATTTGCCATAGCACTGAGGTCCAGCTAAGTTTGCAGGCATCACTCAAATTTCCTGCATTTGAACCAGATGCGCATGGTTACCTCAAAAAGCAGATTTCATTTTTATCTCCACTTATTTGTTAAATAAAGGACAGCCTTGCACTTTGCATTTAGAACTTGAGCAAAGCCTTGCATTTTTCATTTAAAATTTAGACTGCCAGGTAACAACAAATGCTAAATCTTTACAGATCACTGCAGTCTGAAGTGAGCACCCAGTTCTCGTGTCCCAATTTCAAATTCTTTAGATAACACAGGGAGTTCTGTCAAAGACCTCGGTGTTTTTTTGAAAACACTGTTTTTCTCCTTGCCATTTCCTTAATATCCACAACATCTCTGCAGCCCCACACCATGAAGAGCAGCAGACCTCTTAAAAACATAGTTCAAACCAAAAAAAATCATATGTATTTGCCAAAAGGCAATAAATAAGGATTTCAGAACAAATTTTATGCCACCCAAAGGCATAATTCAATAAAGCAGAAAGTGATTCAAGTCCTTTTTCTTTTTGCTGCATTTCACCCACTGTAAGAAACAGCTCACAGAAAGAACTTCCTCATGTAAAAGCTCTTTTACTATTCCTACAGCATGACGCCTCACATTACAGATCGGGTTTTGATGTCTGAATGGAAGAACATCCTATTTTTAGTAGACTTTTCACTGAGAGAAGAATTGGCAGTTCTGAATACTTTGCAACTTCCCTGTGGACACACTACCCACACTTGTGTACAAATACAGACTGATGAAAAGGTTAATGAAGACCCCAAAGATCCCGTCCTCCACTGCCCCCGAACAGCTGCCAATACCTCATGAAAATAACTCCATTTGAAGCAGTGTCCAACACCACAGTTTAAATAGTGGCTCATCCACACAACAGTTTTCATGCTCATTCCAGGTTCCCTCCCTCTGCAAAGGCCAGAGAAAGTCAATAACCTCCTGCTTCCTACCGGACACACCTGTCTCGCCTGTATTTTGTTACAGAATTTGTGCTAAAATCTGACTGTTGCATGGGCAAAATCTATTAAAGCTATGCAAATCACAGCATGGTAACAGAGTTTTCCAGTATCCACAGAGTTCCAGTTCTCAGTATTTCTGATAAGGAATTGCTGGAGTAACACATATGTGTCCAATGCTTCTTTAGGAGGCAACTGCCAGCTCCAGGGTCAGACAGCTAACAGCTGGAAATGAAGAGCTGTGCAAATAACCTCAGTTTTAAAAAAATGTGCTAAGAATGTTGTTTCAACAATAAAAATACCTCTGATTTACAAATATTTGTAGCTTCAGGTTCAAACCACAACTTGAGTTTAAAAAAATGTGGGGCAGACCCTGAACCCACCAGATCTGACCAACACTCACCAATGGGGAGACATGAAAGGCCAACCTGAGCTGTGGCCACAGGGCATCTCACCTGCTCTCTGGGCTGCTCTGGGAGGGAAGTTCAAGGGTATTTCCAACCCAAGACATTCAAACCTGCATGTGAGCTTACAGGTGATGTTATTTCTGCGCTCCTGTTGGCACTACAGAGGGGCCCTGGAGCGCAAGACAAATTGTCACCATGCTCTCAACATCTTCTGCGAGACATTTACTACGGTAGAAAGATTAGCATAAAATACTCAAATGAATAAGGCCATTCAGCCACCCAAATGAAGTGACAGTGAAGCATTCCCAGTGTGGTACCTTACGGCTGAGAAGACATATGTAGCTTTTCTCTTAAGTTCCTCAATTCCATATTGACAAAGTGACAGGAGATTTAGAGAGTTATGCTATGAATCCAAACTTCATTTTGAATCTGGACACTTTAAAAAGGTTAAAAGACATCCTTGGCTGTGGAGGACCCACATATTCTGAAACATTTTGCAGAACAGAAAAATATACCACACAGTAGAGCATAAATAACATTCACTCCACTGCATTTATTTGCTATTCTGGTGAACATTACGAGTCTCACCCTAATGAATTCCTTTAGATACTAGCAGCTTCTTCTAATGAGCATCAATTAAACTTTTCCAGCATCTCTACCTTCACCAGAGAAAAGTAATTACTCACTACTGCCCTACAGAGAGGGAAATAAAATCCACAGGATTAGGTTTTTTTAGACTGAGTAAGTAGGGCAGAGAGGAAAGCCTGCAATTTAGAGGCAAGTTGTGTAGTCCGTAATTCCACAACATGACCAATACTTCAGCCCTTGGATTGAGTAAAACTGTTTTCCTGCTGCCTGTAAATAAACTGCTAAATAGGGTTTGATAAGGTCTGTCAAGGACGTAACTATTTACCTTTTTCAAAATGTGTAAGAGGACACAGCACAAGCTATTACCTCAGCTGTTCTGCATGGTTTAACCCCCAGCTGCACACACCCATCCACAGTTCATACCTTATCTAGCATGGAATACATTTTAAAAATATTTCAGTTGTATATATGGCATATTATTGCTACGTAAAACAAAAAGTGTGTGCATAAGTGGCACCTGAATATGTCAGATATTAAGTCATAGAACCACAGGATCATCACAGAATAGTCTGGGTTACAATAATTTTTATTTTTAAAAATGGTGGTTTTTTAACAGGGACCAACACTCACCATGAAAGAAAAGCAATTTTTTTGTCACGCTTATGTCATGAGTATTTTTGGTATATGCCAAACACAATTAATTGAAGTTCACATTCCAAACATCATCTTCCAAGGAAGCACTGTCAACTAGAAGGAAAGCCAAGGCAATACGTTTCTCAATATATGCCTTAGCACTGGAACACCACATTTGACTACCACATTTGATTTGGTACTTCCCCTCGATGGCACTCACAGTACCAAGCAGTTTTCACAAACAAGTCCGCCCTGCACCAAAGCATTTCCAATCTAATCTCACTGCAAAGAAGATTAGTGAAATTACTGAGAGATAATAGTTGCAGCAACAGAGGTAAAAATACTTCCCTGGCACTTTTGGTCAGCTGATTTTTGAGGAATTCTTTAGATCAATAAAGGATGAAACAAGCCATTAAACATAATTCTCTGGGATTAATACAGGGCTCTGCCTCTCTTTTACATAACAGGATTCTGAAATTCCTCCACTGCCCCCCCAAGTACATGCATTAGGAGGAAATCATTTCTACAAACCTAAAACTTTAGGGCTTAGTTATTTCCTGATAGTTCTGTGGTTTTAGAGGAAATAAACTAGATGTTAATCCTCTTGCATTTAATGAACAGTACCAGCACACTCCGCTGCTTTTTGCTGCAACAAGGTCATGGCAAACCTGGCGTATAACCAAAGCAAAGTTGCATCTCTGGGCAACGAAACCTCAAAGAAGGGGATGACTTAAGTGGTTTGGGTGTTATTGTTGTCTATTTGGGAAAACATTATGTCAAAATAATTTTTTAAACCAAAGAATTAAAATCATAGAAATCACTTACTACAGGAGGGAAGTACTTAATCAGCATATCAACTTACACCAAGTTCAAATTATTTATCAATGGGTTTATGCTTTGATTTTTAATAATGTCAGCAAAAGAAAAAGTAAGTTACATACATGCACCTCTATACTCAGCTGTGGTACAAAGCTGGTAGGCAAAACCAGCTGCACAAACACCAGAAACGTGCCAGACACAGCACATGGCCCTCACTTCTGCTTCAGTTACACTTTTGCTGTGATCTTCCAAAAAATCTTGCAGGGAAAAGAAATCTTACATGAAAACAGGCACTTCTGCTTTGTGTTTCAACTCATTTTTAAAAGAGTCATTTTCTTGCCCAGACTCACTAAGTTTTATGCTGAACATCCCTCCCCTGCTACATGATGTGTGTCCAGAATCCACAGTGCACACCCAGAACACCACGCATGCTTTTTCCCAAAGTCTGGCTAAACTACAGGAACAACTGAAGAGACACAATACTTTTAAAGGAGTTACTAAACTAGGCAGCAAACCACCCAGTCATCTAAAGATCACACCACAGAATCCCAAAAGTGTTTGGGTCAGAAGGGACATTAAAGCTCATCCAGCTCCACCCCCTGCCATGGGCAGGGACACCTTCCACTAGACCAGACTGCTCAAATACATACTTCATTTTTTAATCTTCAAGTTAACTTTGTTAAAAACATCTTACAAAGAAAAGCGCAAAGTTGCCTAGCAGTTGCTTTGTCTCTTTCTTTCTAACTTTTACTAAGAGTCTTAACCACCACAGGAATTTCATTCTCAACGACTTACAATAGTACTTTCTTTATACTTAAAACCAAATCAGATAATTTTTTCTAAGAATACCAAGAACTAAAACTCATTTAATTATTTGGATTCACCCAGCTGCCTGATTTCAAGAGCTAAGACAGACATATCTGCAAATACCCTAAGACCTACTCAAATACCTTAAGCCCCGTATTTTAAACTTCTTTCTGGGATTGTTTTTGGTCATTCACTAGAAGCTGCAGCACTGTCAGACACTCTGCAGCAGTGGGTCCCAGCTTGAAGCCACTGAAGACTGAGATGCCCCAAGTGACTCCCACGGTGTTAATGAAACATTTAGGAGGAGTAGACAGATTTCAAGCAGGCTTAAGTTTGCCACACAAAACTTGGTGACACTGGAAAATTCAGACAAACAAGTTGAAAGTTACTGCTCCAGAGGAAAAAACGCTTTCTACCCTAACTAACAACTTAATTTGATAAACTACATCACTGTATCAAACAGTAATTAAGCAGCCACTTCAGAGAGAATTTTTTCTCTCATCTGTTCTTTCATCAACATGAAAGAGGTATTTTTTAGTATGTTTCTTCTAGCTCAACACAACACCGGTGGTTATGACACTTTGCCCTGCTCCCACCTCGGCTGGGGGACCTGCTGAGAGGGCTCTGCTGGCATTCCAGACCCTTGGCGTTCCCCTTCAGCACCGAGAAGGACTAGGAAGGCACAGAAAGCCCATTCTTAGCCCACCACGAGCAGGATACAGAATTCCTGCATCGCAATGCCGCAGTCACTTCCCTTCTGACCCGGCCACTAGCTGCAGAAACAGGTCAAGAGATCTTTGCCAAGCCTAGGGGGGATCCAAGAAGACACCTTGAATCCTGAAGAGGATTCAAAACGTGTGTGGGTTTTTAGTGCAGTGGAAGGGAGCTGCTTCTTTTTTTCAAATGACTACAGTGTTTAGTCTGTGATGCATCTCAAGCTGAAAGCTTCTGAAAGTGTTTTTATGTAAACATGTAATGGTCTCTATTCAGCTACTGAGTGTTGTAAATCTGCAAGAATCCAATATGGAGTAAACATCACCCTGATTCACAGGGCAAGCCTGTCCTCACACCCTGTCTCTGACTTCCATACTCCTCCCAAACAGAAATAAAAGTCTATATAGTCCAACAAACGATGGGAGGACTGGAAGTGTTCCAGACCATGCTGGATGGGGCTGGGAGCAATCTGGTCTTGTGGAAGGTGTCCCTGGTCCCTTCCAACCCAAACCATTCTGTAATTCTATGATTGCCATGTTCCAACTTCGCCCAAAAAGCTCAGGACATGCTCCCACCTCAGCTGGGCACACCTGGAGAGGCAGAGGTGTCTGTAGGTGCAGGGCCTCCACCAGCTCCTACTTGGCTGAGATATAAGGCTGAGATATAAAAGATAAAACTGTAAATAACATACAGCACAAGAGAGAAGCATTTCCATGTCTCCAGTCTGAAGGTATACTGGTACCAAACTGGAAAAGCCCTGAACATCAGTGCCTTCCTGTTATTAAATCAGCACGTACAAGGCACTAGAATTGTAACTGCTACAAGCAAAGTTCAAACAACAACTGAACCCTGCTGAACCCAACTCCAGGGATAGCCTCTGCACATCACATGCCTGAAGACATTTCCTGCTATCAGGAATTGCCTGTTGTGGGCTATAGCCTGGTATTTGCACTGTGAGAGCAGAGCAACAAACTCCTAATCCTACTCTTTTGTGCTGTTCCTGCATACCCCCCACTTAATTCCTTTGTGTCATAATTCCACCTCTGTCTCACTACACAGGAGTTTTTCCAGGCTGGTGATATCTTTCTTCACATCTCCTCTACTTCTGTCTTGTTGACGTAAGGTGAGCAGTCATCCTCAAATACTCCCTAATACTCAGACACCAGTGCCACAGAAGAGACACAGTGATAGTTTCAGCTTCTCCCACCAGTGCCAGAGACAGTCCTGGATAGGTCCAGCCTTACCAAACCAACCCAGTTTTGTACAACTACAACTGTGGCTGTAGTCAAATTTTGTTAGGCTGCCATATCAGGGCAAACCAGTCTGGATTTCAACTTCACTAGCTCTGAATGCAGTGGATGTAAGAAGAGAAATACCGACAGACAATTCACACAATCACATTAACCCTGTTAATTGCCTCTACCACCTTTTTGAAAGAACACTTCATTACCATGCTCACGGAAAATCCATTTCCAGACTCCAAAACCCAGAATACTTCTGATGATCATATAGCAACCCCAATCCATACTCATCACTCACCAGCTGCCAGGCTGATTGTATTTATTACCAAAGGCAATAATGAAACAGCACTGAAGTAGAACACAGAAGTACCACTATTTGAGTGCACCATGATCTGACAGAGCTACAATTCAAGCTTTACTTTTTTTTTGTAAGTAACTGAAGAGACATGGCAATTCAGAGCTTAAATGATTTCACTTTTTAACTGTATCTCAGGAATATAATTTACAATGGATCAAGCTATACAAACTACACTATTCAGCAAGTGAAGAGCGAAACAGGATGGATAGTAAACACACTAGTGATTTTCAATTTGAAGAAGTTGCATTCAACTGAGAGCAATCACTAATTCATAAAAAATTACAGGCTTGAGAATCATACATATTGAAAAGTAGCTTTAAGCAAGCTTTTTTAAACGTAGCCCTGAGAACACACTTTAAAAGCTTCCTGTCAGAGAAAGCCCACAGTTACAACTAACAACCTAGCTGTGCTTTGCAAACAGGATCACATTTCCACAAAAAACCATTACTTTAACAGGTTGCATAAGCACAGTGATATAAGTCTGAACAAAAGATTGCTGTGATTGTGTTCCATATTGAAAGCTGCATCTGGACTAATGACTGAACACAGCTGTGCGTAACTACTTGCATCTGCACCTTAAACAACTGGGGACAGCTTTACACGGGTTTTACAACCCCCTTGTCACCATTAGTGCCTTTACCGTCTCCTGGACATACACCCTTCCTAAGATACTACCCTTTCCACCTGAAGTCCTTGCCCCTGCTTTTAAAGCTGATCAGATTGGAAGCCATCGTATCCAACCGCTGCTGAAACAGCACCTGGGAGAAGATACCATTCCCATCATGACCTGCAGAGGGCCCAAAAAAAGATCAATTTAACACAAATTCGACATTCACAATCAACAACTGAGATGACAAATTACTAAGAATTCTGATTTTTGTGACGATGTAGCAGATCAATCCAAATCTGCAATCTCCCTATCGCATTTTTCCCCTCGCCTTCTGTTCATCAGAACAACATAAGGAATTTACTCGCAAAGAGCTCCTATTTTTCTGAATTCAAATCTAGTATTCTCAAGAATACGGCTGCTTTGAAGAAGAAAATTGTTCCCGTTCAGGAAACAAGAAGCAATTTAACTAACAGCCCATGAACGCAACAAGGTATTTCTTAAAAGGAAGCATTGTGAATTAAAAACAAGAACCAGAAGAATGAATTTAAAGATCTTAAAACAGAGCAACAATGAAAACTAGAGTAATTTTTTCACCTGTCAATTTGAATGTGCAATCCTTGTCACATTTTAAGATGCTTCTTTTTTTAAGTTTTGCAGCTGGAAAATAACTTGAGGCAGATGCTTCAATAATAAAGGAGCACAGTGCATATAGCAAGTTACATGAGCACCCCTTGCTTACTTTAGAAAGTTTCCAAAAAGACAGGTCAGTTTCAAAGTGTCTTCGTTTTATCAAACCAAAATGAAACCTCCTTTAAAAACTTAAGGATATTGTATCTTCTGAGATAAAACACGGCATTTTCTACAACTGACTAGTATTTCATTAAAGCCAGCCAAGAACTGAAGAGTCTTGACCTAGACAAAAATCAGAGATTAAATCTGCTGTTGAAATCATGACTTCCAATAAAGGTTCATCTTTATTTCATTCTTGGCTTCATTCACAATTTAAAAAAACCTCCTGCCATTGCAGAGTAGCAGCAAAATTACACTTCAGGGATTTTAAGTAAGTTCTCTGCCGGCATGGACACCTAAAGTTGGTGCAGGCTTAGTAAAAACCCAACATAAACATATATGGAAGAATTTCAATCAAAACTGTCTACCTGCACAAGGAAAGTTCTTTCCAGGAATATCTGGAATACAAGTGCTTGATTGTACAGTCCCAGTGAAAATCTGATTCCCCTAAAACAGGGGACCGAAGAGGTGGGTTTGGAGAACACAGACAGCACCATGTGCCCTGCCACCAGTTCCAGATAAATGCACTATCCTACAGGGTCTCTCCTGAGAGGCATCAAGGATCGAAACAAGAAAGAGAACGTTTTGTTCCTGAAGGGAACAAAAAAGTACAAATTAGTCGCAAAAGCCACATGAGACCTCGTTATCATCTGAAATGACCACACCAAGAAAGAGCAGAATCATTAGAGGGCATTTCTGGTGTGATCATTACCACAGCACTCATTGCAGTGAAATTTAAACAAGGAAGTACGTGAAAGGGAAAGGCAATAAGGTCTATGTCAAGAGTACATTTATATAAAGAGGAATATTAGAAGCAAGATTATGAATTACAGGAACGTCCTAATACCCAGTGGTATTAGTGCTTGATAGTCCTCTGCATCCATGCATTTAAGGTGCAAGCTTTTTGTGCAAGGCAGCTCCCAAACTGATACAAGACACTCTTAGAGAGACAACAGCCTCCAGCAGAAAGCATTTCCCCTTCAGTTTTCTTTTTCAAGATAGCATCGTTTGATGAAACTGGGATAGCCCCATTCATTACAGCGTCCCTGTATGCTCTGGGCTTTTCATAGCATGGTCAAATGACACAACCTTTCCTCTGCAGTACAGAACAGGTTGGATCCCCATTAATCTCAAGCAGGGAGGGCAGCTTTCCACAGCAGAACCCAGCAGCCTCTGCCCAACACCCACCAAGGGCTGTGGGACCCAAGCTGGATGCTCAGTTCCTCAGGCTTCCCGAGCAACACATTCCTCTGTTCCATCATGGAGCTGGACCACTGCCAGCTTCCACAGAAGTGCAGAATTAGGGTAATGCCTTTCCTCTGAGAGGCAAAATTATCCTAGAGTATGTACTCTGATCTCTGTTTCAACATGGCACATTTAGAATTCATCTGATTTTGTGAAAACAGACAGGGAGTGCGGCTCGCCCGCCTCTCTGCCTTAATTGCTATACACGCAAATGTTTACCACCACATGGAGACTTTGTGCCTACCTCAAGCACAAGAGGAAATATAAATGAACCTCATACTCAGCTTCAAATATTGTGTCTCAAGTGCTGTATCCTGCTCTGAGTCACGGGATTTGTCACCATTTTCATTCATTCTGCTTCAGAGAAGGGACCCCCCCACCATGCACAAACCGAGTTATAACATTCCCATTAACTCCTGATAGTAACGGAGGCATTAGGGATCCAGGCATTAGGGATCTAAAGTAGTCATGTGAAAAAATGCATCCAGCAATAAGTTGTCTTCTTGTAAGCTTGTATTAGATTTTGATCAGGAAAGCTCTTTGGGAAGGTAAGGCGACAAACTCACAAAAAATCAGTTTGGTACAAGTATATCCACCTGTCAATCCTCTCATCCTCTGCACTAATGTACCATAATTCAAATAAAGCAGTAGATCTGAGGCACTTAGAGGTGTCACATCACAAAACTGCAGACAACAGTTGAGTGCACACAGAGCAGCAACACACATCAGCTTTGGACTGGGGTGTACTGAACCTATCGGAAACCACACGAAGGACTGGAAAAAGATCACATCAGTTCTGCAGGTATGAGCTGGGATGTCCTCCACATGTCCCACTTGAAGAAAAATATCAAAGCACAAATTGACACTCACCAGAGGCCAGGCAATCCTGACTAGAGACACAGAATAAATGCTCCAGCCATGAGTGAATGTCAACTCTGAACCAAATCTATAGTAAATCACGGTTTAATAGCTTTAAGAGCACTGAAAAAAAAAGTTAGTCTGAAGAAGACTTTTCATGCTTTTACATCTTGCTGCATTTTTTGATTAAAGATCAGTTTTGACACAACGGAGCCAATGTGCATTCACTCCAAAACCAAGGGACAAAACTATGTGCTCTGGAAACATTCCTCCAGTGGAAGAGCTCTAAGACTCTGCCCATTTCCTCCCACATCCTCCTTATAGTGGCCATGAAACAATAATAATTGCCACAGAGTAGCTCTGTTCATCAAAGCTCCTTAGTCTGGAAGGAGAACACATTCCTTCCTACACACTATCTGGCAACTCAGTCTGCAGAAAGAGGAACTTGTAGGTAACAGTATTTTTCTTACTTTAAATCTGAAGTCTAGTTTTGATGTATTTTGATTACCATGCTGCTATGAAGAAAGAAGGCACTCAAGGTTGTACTGATGCAATCTCATTTACACATACAAACATCTTTCTGCCTAATTCTGAATCATCATAGAATCACCATCCTAGAATGGTTTGTTTCGGAAGGGATCTTAAAGACCATCCAGCTTCAATCACCCCACCACAAGCAGCGATGCCACTCCTAGATCAGGTTGCTCAGGGCCCTTGAATATGCATGCAACCATAGATTTTATGCAATCACAGAATCACAGATTGGTTTGGGTTGGAAGGGACCTTAAAGACCATCAAAGTTCTGTGCCTAAACCACATTTCTCCAAGCTCTGTCCAACCTGGCTTGGAACACTCCCAGGGATGGGGAAATCGCAGCTTCTCTGGACAACTTGTTTCAGTGCCTCACCAGCTTCAGAGTAAAGAATTTTTTCCTAATATCTAATCTAAACCTACTCTCTTCCAGTTTGAATCCATTCCCTTTTGTCCTATCACTACTTGTGCTTCTAAAAATTTCCTTCTATCTTTTTTGTAGGTTCCTTTCAGGTTCATCTACAGAGGATGAACTTAGCACTCAAATACCATGGATATGACCAGAACATTCTATTTCACTGATGGAAATAGAACACCCTGCAGCAGAACCAGCCAGTTACAAGGCTAACGCCCTAATCCAAGTAACACTGGACAGGGAAGGTCCTTGAGCACACAGCAGCCGTTGTTCGTATGCATGTAAGCAGGCAATTAGCTGAAAACCAGCACTTCCCAAGCGCGGCTAAAATACAAATGGACTCATTAGGATGAGCTGCCCCCTGGCAGCTTGCGTGCACATCCATACAGATATCCCACTGCACAAGCTGCCCTAGCTCTCTGTACAGCCGTTTTGCTCATCTGATCAAGAGGATGATGAACTCTACACAAACAAAAGTATGGTTATCATCTCAAAGCTCATCTAGAATTTAAGTTTTATTCAGATAGCTCAGATCCCAGCATCAGTCCCAAGTGCCACTGGCAGAGCGCTCAACACTGGCCTTCCACAGACTTTGCCGAGTCAATCCATATTGATATTGGATCTGTGGATTTTCTGGCTAGTCTGCACACGCCTCAGACCATCCTCACCTCGGACACGATACTCACCCCTGGCACACTGGTCTTGTTCTCCCTCCTCAGCTAATCAGGTTGGACATTAGGAAGAAGTTCGTCACAGAATGGGTGATTGGGCATTGGAATGGGCTGCCCAAGGACATGGTGGAGTCACCATCCCTGGAAGCATTTAAGAAAGACTGGACGTGGCACGTAGTGCCATGGCATTGGTTGACAAGGTGGTGTTAGGTCATAGGTTGTACTTGATGATCTCAAAGGTCTTTTCCAACCTAGCTGATTCTGTAATTCTGTAATAAAGACAGAACAAGAACGGGAAGGACAAATTTCTTCATCAACAAAATGGTCCATCATTTGTCATGTGCAGTTAACAGATGGCGCTCAAATTAACATTCATATCCTTCAAGTGTCTTATCAAACAAGCCTAAACAGCATCTTGAAATTTCCAGTTTAAGTTTTCTATGAGCTTGCAAGAAGTATCACAGACAGATTTTACTGCTGTCAACTAAAGCTGTTACTGCCTTTAACGAGGGACTGACTATATTATGACTTGAACTAAAGCAGTCCAGATCCTGCTGTTCAAGGCCACGGGGTCACCGGCACAGACTTCACCTGGAAGATGGAGCACCAAACTCGTCCTTCTAAAATGCAAGGGCAGACTATGAGCATCAAGACCTTACAAACGCCCTACAATTCACATTCAAGGAGACAAATTCCACACTGTCAACCCCTGACACTGGATCCCCTCAGACTTCTGTCCCAATAGCACCCAAGCCTGAAGAGCCATGGGGCACCCAAAGGTCTGCCGGCAGAGCACTCCATGCCTTTCAAATGATAGTTTGAGTTTTGACTGGGAAAAATCATGAAACACAGGACACTGAAATGCAGTAACACAATTACATGTCTTTGAGAATTCAGACATACTACGAGCCTACCAGGGACCATCAGCTCCTGGCCCTCACTCCCTTCATCTCAACCACCCACAAGGCCCCACACACCTTCGCAGATGCCTTCCAAAACCTGGCAGGTTTGGATGGCTCTGGATCACAAGAGAAGCCAAATTCAAAGTCATAGGTCTTCACAGAGAACGCCTTGTCAACAACTTTCCTAATTACATATACCCAGACTGGAAAACTGCCACTGAGCAGCTGTGGCAGCCTTGCAAAAAACAACCAAAAACCAGTACGTTTTAAAATACATAGTATTTAAGTACACTAAATCTAACAGAGAAAATGACTACAAAAATCATCTGATGTGGTAAGTATGTTCCAGTATGGGAAAAATTGCTGGAGCTGAAGATTCAGTTTGATGTGTTCCAAAAGTTATATAAAATCAGCATAAAAATGCTACTTCTCTTTGTACAACTCACCAGCACTGGGTTTACAAGCTCTGGATGACTATGCAAAACAGTACAGGTCCTTACAAGACTGCAGCAGCAGTTTCCTTCTGTTGAAAAAACCATTCCTCTGTTTTAACCAGTTACTAAGCCACAGGAGAATTCTGCTCTTGTAGTTTGGCAGCTACACTGCCACACCATGCTCACTCAGCTAGAGCCTCATCCAAGTCAGTGATACCTTACTGAAAGCCTATTTGAAAATCTACCTCACCAAAATACTCAGATTTGATTCAACCAGCCAGTGAAAGCAGGCCACTCTCCTCATTAGACGGTATTGGTTCACAAGTGCAATATTCTCCTTCTTAACCCAAATTTTAATCAACTTGCTGGAATCACCAGCCAACCTCTGTTGATCTTCTGGACCCTCTTCCCATCAGTACTCTATATTCCCCACACCTACCCCTTCCACACCACCCAGGATTTAAGGAATAGATAACACACTACTGTTAATACTTGATACCGGGAAGTCTCCACTAACATCATCTGGCTTTTGCCATTTTCTACTGCTAATTGCAGCAATTTCTTCTAAATCTTCTCTGCCAGTTTTGACAGTTTGACATCTATGTTATGGAAATTCCCAGCACAAGAATATCCCTATTTCCCTCCATAGTAAATACAAAAAAACCCCTTTGAACTATAGTTTCATCTTCCACAAGCTTTCTCTTTTAAAAAGAGATTATTTTCTATCTTAAACAATTTGTCCCTCTTTTTTTAAATCCTCTTAGTTCACATCTAACTTGCAGCTGTTTGTTCTTTTCTGTTTCCTCCCTTCAGAAAGGATTTCCAATTTTGTAAACCAAGACCTCTTTCAAAACCTACCAGTCTTCAGTAAGTGCTTTTAAGATGTGTGTCTGTTTCATTTTTTTGTTCTGTTGTTTTAATTTAGCAAGTTACATGAAACAGGACCAACAGCACAGTCTCTATATGGAAGATGACTTTTCATTAGTGGTGAAACAAGGAAAACCTGACTTAAAATACCTATTACATGAAGTCAAATAGCATCCAGCAGTTACAAAATAAGAACAAGACAAGTGTCCAGCAAAGAAACTCTATGAGAAATATTATAGACCCCACTCACAGAAATACTGATACCCATTGGGATTCAAAGAAAAATGGTTTTTCCCAAGACACTTTCTTATAAGGTAGCAGGCTCACACCTGGATTGCCTTACCAAGAAAGCGGTAGGTACCTCTGGAGCTCATGAATTAACTCATGTGGCTGCAGGTGCCACTATTTAGCATTAATTTGACATTTAACAGGCACGTTGATAAATATCATTTTACCAAAAGCATTAGTTAATTGAAGTGTACTCAAAAATAATACAAGTCTATGGAAAAAAGAACAGCTGGAGTTCGTTCTCAGGGTTTTTGTCTTTGCCAAATTAGAAACCAACAGGATGGAGCGATGGCACCCCGGTACTCCATCCCAGCCATTCCCCACCCGCCTTCGACCTCTGCAAGCAGGGGATTATATAAACACCATGGAAAACACTTCCTGCACCTCCGAGACGAGGACGCGGGCACTGGACCCTCCGGGGGCGATTGAGCCACTCGGAGCCCCGCGAGGGTCACACCCGCACAAACACCGCATCGCAGCGGCGCGAAGCCGAGCATTCCGGGCGGGGAGCGGACCCTCGGGAGAAGCCACTGGGACGGGCCGGGGGAGCGAGCACCGTCCCGGGGCCGCCCCGGGACTGCGGGACCGCCTCCCCTCCTCACATCACCCCCTCTCGGCCGTAGCGCCTTCCCGACCCCGCGGAAACTTTCCCAGCGCGGC
>VZTG01009169.1:222968-279403 GCA_013397845.1 Melanocharis versteri | reverse complement strand
CCAGGCCCCGCCCCCGGCTCCGCCGCGCCCTGCCTGCCTTACTGGCCGCGCCCCTCCAGTCCTGCCACGCCCCCGCCGCGCCCTGGCCCCGCCCCTGGCGCGGGGCTGCAGGTCACGGGCAGCGGGGCTGCCGGGCCGGCCAGGGCTCGGGCGTGTAGGGAACCTGGGTCCGGCCGCGCCGGGAACTCCCTAAGAGCCGCGGCACGTCCCGGATGTGGCCCCCTCGCCCGGAAAGAGGTCCTCAGGTAGTGCCCGCCTAGGCCGGGGTACTCCCTCAGCCAGGAGTCCCCCAGCCAGCGCCCGTTGCGGCAGGGTCCCCTCTCAGCCGGGGCTTGCGTTGTGTAGGACCTCTCCTCAGCCACGAGCCCCTCAGTCAGCGCCCATCCCAGGCAAGGTCTCCTGTCAGTCAGGATCTCTGTCAGGATCTCTCCTCAGCCAGGAGCCCCTATCAGCCAGGGCCTTCACTCAGCTAGGAGCCTGCAATCAGCTCCCACCTAAGGAATGGTTTACCTTCAGCCAGGATCACCCGTTAGCCAGGAGCCCCCCTTGGCAGCTGGGTTTGAGGTGGGTATGAGAGCTGAGGTGGGGTGTCCATGCTCCACTCTCATGTTTGCACAACCTAGTGCCTGCACAACCAGACAGGCAGAGACACTATTCCTGTGTATTCCCACCATTCCCATGGCCACTGCCCCTGGAACCAGTTGGTTCAAAGTAGCTTGAGCACTTCAGGCCAAAGCAGAGCTTGGAGCAGTGGGTACAATTTAGATATGAACATGCAGATACTTTTTCAACTGCAAAATACAAATCCAGGGGGTTTTCTCTTCACATGCGCCTTTTTATTTTGCTGTGATTCACTGATCTCAGCATAGCAATTAATTCATGTCCGGTGCAGATCACACGCCAGGTGTGTGCCACGCACATCCCAATATTTGGGAGCACAGCACAGCTGCTGAACAAATGAAACACTAAAAGGTACAAACCACAGGAAAGTTCATTCAAAATCAATGTCACTGCCACAAAAGCTGGAAATTAATCCTTTGAAAGCTTTCTCGTTCAAATTGCAAATTTCACTGCCCAGTCCTCAAATTTTTTTTCTCTTAATCAGAGGCTGAATTTCCACTGCAAATCTCTTTTGATGTCTACAATGTTTTAGGAGTATCTTGAAGGCTCCAGCTGTGCCCAGTGGGCTGAAGTCCTTAAGGAGCAGCGGGGCTGCAAAAAAACCTGAGTCCTGAGAAGGTATAGCCTTGCCACTGCAAATAAAGAGGTGTGACTCAAATACTGCTTTCCTTTCTGTAGGAGGAAGTGAAGAAGCCAGTGCCTGCAGAGTCTAAAGAATGTTTGCTGAGTCGTAAAACAACGTATTTTTGTTCCCGTTGCTGTGTCCCTGTGTTCACCTCAGTCTGGACAACACGGTGTGTTAAAAGTATCAGATTTCAACACTGAATTTTGCAATGGTAAATAGCAGCAAGTGAAACCACCAAGAAACTTGCTCATGACAAATACCAGTAACTTCTGCAACCAGGAATTTTCCAGTTCTTAGAGACTCATCTGCCATTAAGGCCTGTTAGTCTATGGCTTTTAGCAAAAAAAGCAAGAATGCTTATAAATACCATTAAATAAATAAATAAATAAATACTGTCACAGTTAGACACAGCCTGGGGAGAAAAGAGGCAGCCGAACTCAGGAAGAACAGGATAGAATGAATTTATTTATTTATATACAGATGGGTTTTATACCCTAGGTCGTTGGGATGGTATAAGGTCATTGGATCCTTGGTGATCCACCCCCCAGGTTTATTGGCCAGATCCTAAAACATCCATTCCCAAACAATTCCTCAGAATAACAACAAGGTGCAAAACATCTCACAGGTGCAAGATAGAAGAATTATTTACAAAAGCTCTCTAGCTGTTTTTCAGCTAGCCCCGTGAGAAAGTGAGAATGCTCATGGACACAGGCAGATACGGGAAAATCTCTCTGCCACCAAGCTTTCAGTGTCCACAAAATACCATAAATAAAACCATGCTTGCTGGAGTAAAACAATATAATCCAAACTTGTTTGGGGACATTAACCAAATGCTTCCGATACATCTGAGGTGTAGTGCCTCCGGCACTAATGGAGTTGCAACAAGCATAGGTTCAGCTCATTGTGTTCGATGCTATTTGAGGCACATTGGGCCGCCTGCCAACAGGCACAGAAAAAACTGCCAGAGATAACTTTCCTTTCACAATTGCAGAATGGAAGCAAGAAGGCTGAAAGCTTTGTGGTGCTTGTGAACTGGACATTAAAAGGGACACTGTCACATTGTTTAAAACCAGCCTTCCATTTTTCACATGGGAATTGTGACATCAGGCATGAGCTGTAATTTATGAGCTGCTGAAGTACCTTTTGCCAGATGTTCCAGAGAATACACAGAGTCCCGTGTATACAGCGTGGACATCTCAGGGAGGAGATGAGTGTCCTTTCGGCTCCAGGGTTGGAAGTTTGTCTATCCCCCTAAGCAGAAGGTTTGTCCACCCCTCACCTTAGGAAAATGCAGATCAGTCTTTTCACTGGCCAAGACTTCAAACCTTGGAGTGAAATGCCCACTGCATTTACACACCTGAAGTGGGGGGCAGCTCCAAAAATGCTGAGATGTGCCAGTTAATAACACTGGTAAAAAAAGCAAGTCATGAAACTGCTGTTCTGCAATGAAAATGCTGTTGTCTTTAACAGTATGCTTCCATATAAACTTAAAAGCCAAAACAAGCTGCCTAATCCTTGCAAATTTTATGATGCCAGTAAGTTGGGCAGGTTCACTGTACACCACATTAACCATAATCCTCTTCGGGAGCTGCACGTCTACCTGCCAGTCTCATTGTATTCTGAGAGAGAAAACAGTGCTGCTGAATGTATTTTCTCTGCATCACTTGCTGATCCCCCATATCCTCTTCAGCACCTGGTGTGTGGATGCTCTGGCACCACAGACTAATCCAGGAGATGTGTGACACTGCTCTCAGACAGTGAGCACAACCTGTGAGGCTCCTTGGAGCCCTGCCCCAGGATCCCCTCTGTCACCTCTGCTGGGCTGGACACTGCTGGAGCAGCCCCCCAAGATCACAGGGCGGTTTTGGGATAGCCCACCCTACACAGCACATCTCACCCCATGGGACCTGCTCTACTGTTCTCCATGAACAAACTTCGAAACATGTACAGGCTGCTTAGGGACTGGCTGACACTTTTAGTCTGTTTGTCCTGCTTTCATTCCTTGTTCCAGATTACTCATCATGGACCCCAGACACATGAAGTGTCTGCATAGCCTTGGATATGTTCAGAAGGGAATGTGCCCTGCACCACCACCAGTGCCAGCCTGCTAAGGGCTGAGGAATTGCTAGTGTTTGGAGCTCTCAGTGAGCTAAAAGGGGCCATCAAAGAAACATCAGAGCTCCAGCATTCCTGGTTCATCACCCATCACACTGTGGCAGCTGCCATTCCACTCTGCTGTTGGCATCAGCACACGTAGAATGCAACAGGAAGAGGGTGCTAAGCTCTGCCACATCAGAATGAAGGACATAAATTGCTTCAAGGCAGCACAACTTTTGGTAGGCAGGGAAGCAAAGTTTGTTTATCACACTGCCAAGGTTCAAAGGCAATCAAAACAGCAAAAACATGTCAAATTGCTGTCTAATTAGAGCATGAAAACACACTTCCTCAGAGTGGGTAGAAAAGGAATTGTGGTGTTGTGTTTGGACTCCTCTGAAGTCCTTTTCCTCGTGCCCAGTGCTTGCCATGCAAATCTTGGTGTGACGTGTAGGTCAGCAGTCCTGTGCTTACAGGGAAAAGACCCCCACAGAGTCAAAATACGCACAAAACATGCACAAACACAAAATAAGAACATCTTCATCCTCAGCAAGGATGACATGAAAGCCAGTTGCACCGATACAGAGCAGGCATTTGTTTATGCAGAAGTGTGTTATTTCCTATCTTCCTGGTGACTGGGCACACAGGAACTCTGACTGTCTCACAACACCACTACCTGACCACAATGCTGTTACAGCTTTTGGGAGAACTAACGGTGATGGTTAACTCCACTGCTTTAACTGAAAACAAAAACAGTTGCCAGGAAGCAGCAGTGGGCACAGTGTTCTTCCCTAACAGAGCCCTCATCTCAAACACGGGCTAACAAATTATTCGGGAAGCTCCATGCCTCTGAGGAAGCACAAACAAATCACAGTTGAATAAGAGTGGTTCAAAGCCAGGCACTCGCTGTTCTGTTGACAGACATATCCAGGACTGTCTTTTGGAAATTGGGTGACCCTAAGATACATTTATCTGAAGGCAAACTTTTAAACATGTCATACATTAACTTGTACAGGAGCAGAAGCCACCATGGAACCACACTTTACCACGGAATTTCATAAAGCTTAGAGAATAAACCCAAGCCTTAAGAGATGCCTGTGTCACCCTGGGCTGACTAATCCCTGGTGTCTACACTCCTCACCTGGGAATGGAGAATATATCAACCCAGCAGGCTGTAGATGGGGATCAATGCATGCTTCACCGATGCAAAGCTGCACCATAAATCTGCCTGTATTTCATAAACATATCAGCACAGCAGGCAAATGAGAGTACCAGCAGGAATAACATCCACACAGTGGTATGTCCTTCTTTGCTCCTCTTTCACAAATAAATAACCATTCTTGAGCAATACAGAACTACTGATCATTGCATATGATAGAATCAGAGAATCATAGAATATGATCATCAAGCCCACTCCTGGCCCTGCACAGAACAACCCCAAAATCCTACCATGTGCCTGAGAGTGTTGTCCAAACACTCGTTGAGCTCTGGCAGCCTTGGGGCCATGACAACTGCCCTGCCCTGGAGAGCCTTTTCAGTGCCCAACCACCCTCTGGGAAAAGAGCCATTTCCCAATATCCAGCTTCAATTCTATTACTGGTCACCAGAGAGCAGAGATTAGTGTTGAACATCTCCTCAGTAATCCTGTAAACAGCAAGAGTGTTGAGCTGGGAATTTTAGATGTTTCAACCAAGATTCTACAGTAAATCAGACAGTAAACCTAAATAAACCCTAATGCCTCAACTTTCCAGCTGCATATTCAACAGCATTTTGCACCTGAAACATCACAAATCCTTATAAAGTAGTGCTCATGAAATGAAAGACACCTCAATTGAAGGAAGCTCTGTAACCCTGCAACAGAGAATATGGGAAAAAACAGACACAAAATGGTTTGTTTGTTTGACACAAACGACTGCCAACAGGTTAAAAGCTTGGGCAAGGGACGAGTCTGCTCCTGACTTGTGTTGTATTGCTTTGCACAATGACAGCAGTGTTCAGTTATCCTCAAGCTGGTCAAAAAGAAAAAAAAAAGGGGGGGGAGGAGAACAACAAACAAGGCACTTCTGAAACAGGGAGAATAATTTCCAAGAGCAGGTGTCATGCAGAGATGTACAGGACACAGTCATATACTCTCAAGCACTTTTCATCTACTTTGCTGTTTCCTCTGTGCCTCACCCACAGGAGTCAAAACTTCCAGAATAAATTTAAAAAGTAACTACAGAGATTGCTCCACATGTGCCTGCTCCAAGTACGGCTGGATGCTGCAGTAGAGTTAATGAGATGAACTAAGAGGACTTGTCAATGTGAATAAAAAAGAAGCCTAAGCAAATACCCCTCCACTACTTGCTCCGGGACGCAGACAATGTGATCGAGCACCACCGATGCCAATGAATGCAAAGAGGGGATAAAGGCCCAGTCAAACAGTGAGTGGAAAGTCATGCAGTTGTACAGAATTACAGAATGGGTTTGAAGTCTACATATTGGATTTAGAACCTAAATGTAGTAATGGAGTGTTTAAGTCTAGATCTAGAGCTTAATGCTTTGCAGAATAAACAAGGCTGGAGGAAAGCAGTAAAATGCATAGCTGAGAGAGGCAAGCAGGACTGAGGTATTCAGGAAGCGAGGACTGAGCGTGACAGGACCAGGGGACCATTGGCAGGGAGCTGCAGTGTCTAAGCCACTGCTACTGAATTACAGAATCACAGATCACAGAATGGGTTAGGTTGGAAGGGACCACAGTGGGTCATCTGGTCCTACCTCTCTGCTTCATCAGGGTCATCCCAGATTACATGGCACAGGATTGTGTACAGACCATTCTTCATTATCTCCAGTGAGAAAGACTCCACACCCTCTCTAGGCAATCTGTTCCAGTGCTGCATCATTCACACATAAAGAAGTTCTTCTTCATATTCAGATGGATCTTCCTGTGCATCGGTTTCTGCCCACTGCCTCTTGTCCTATTGTTGGGCACCACTAAGCAGAGCCTGGTCCATCTTCTTCACAGCCCTCCTTTAAGCACTTACAGACATGGATGAGGTCCCCTCTCCATCACCCCTTCTTGAGGCTGAACAGGCCCAGCTCCCTCAGCCTTTCCTCATAAGAGAGATACTCCAGTCTCTTGATCAACTTTGT
Organism: Melanocharis versteri; assembly: GCA_013397845.1. Taxonomy (NCBI): domain Eukaryota; kingdom Metazoa; phylum Chordata; class Aves; order Passeriformes; family Melanocharitidae; genus Melanocharis; species Melanocharis versteri. The sequence goes on along the minus strand of VZTG01009169.1, from coordinate 272,931 downwards.
AGCTTTAAATTTAATAACTGGGAATGGTCTGTCCTGGGATAAAACCCTGGCTGATGGGTGTCACAGGCCAACTCTCCTCTGCATGTGGGACTGACTGGCAAAGTACGCTATTCATCCATTTACTAGGAATGGCAGAAGCTGTTGGTTTGGTGATGCTTTACCATTTTTGCCATCCATTCAGCCATTTCTCCCCAATTGGGTGTGTTTCTGATCATCACCCACTAAAATCCTTTGCTTGACCTTCCCCTTGCTGTCAGCCTCCTTCACCAGCAGTGAGTTAGCATCTGTAAGCGGTTCAACTCTGTCAGTGGTTTTACATCTTTAATAGGATCTGAAATATCTGTAGCAGCCTTGTCAAGTTTTATAACCCTGTTCACAGGGATTTGGGATAGCTGGCATGGTCCAAAAGCCTATCCCAGTCTCTGTCTGATAAAAGTAATTCCCAGCTCCTCTCTGATTCCTGCTCCTTTTCACCAGTCACTTTCTCTCTCTTCACTGAAAATCATCTCCTTGAGCAGCTGGGGAAACAAGGAGGACCAGTCAAAGCTCATAGAGCAGCACTACCAGCCCTCTGTGTCTGCGCACAAACTTCCCTGGAGAATGCAAAAGGAAAATCCATTTTCTTGAGAGTTGATGCCCACTCCTGTCAGTCATCGCCTCCCAGCCTGAGTCCTGCACATGAGGTCTGAGCTTGTCTTTCATAGACACCTTGAAATATCTGAGTGGACTGGAACCAGTGACAGAGGACTGAGGTGTCGTCCTGCCCTCTCCAGTTCTACCAGCCCTACTGACAGAGGAGAGGGGGTCTGAGCTGCAACAACACACTAACAATTCTCTTCACTTCTAGAAAAGAGGATGAAGGAGGAGCAGTGGAGTGTAGGAAGTGAAAACCAAGTCTCCTTCCCCCCTCTACATTTGGAGGGAGCACTCGGGTTACCTGTGTGTGCATCAGCCTTCTCCTGGGATTGCTCCCTGGTGTTCCAGGTGTGATTTCAGACTGACACAGCCAACCTTTCTTTGACTGCTATTAATGACATCACCGACTTTGTCACTTTATCAGTTTTCCAACTGATTGAACCTTCCAGAAAGCCTCATTTGAGCAGAACAGCCTCGCCCAGCTGAAGGACGACTGCCTTCGTTATTCTGAGCAAGAGCTCATGCAGATCTGGTTACATTACTTGTACAAATCTATATGATTAATATATTCCTTGTCTTTCCATGATTCGTATTTAAGCAGCAGCATGCAGGGGTTTACACAGACTTATTTAGAAAAGACTGTCCCCATTCTTCTTTTCAAATGTTAATAATGTAGCTAGAGTTTCAGTAGATCTGTCATAAAAAATATTATCAAAGGAACCAAGATAAGTGCAGAATTATTTGCTGTTTGGAAAATCCAGACACATCACAGAAAGCAATAATAACACAAAATAACTTTGATAAAAGTTTTACAGAGAGCATTTTTTAAAGCCCCAGCTGTAATTACACCTCATATTGAATAAGCTGCTTACAAAGGCTTTAAGTTAATTTACATTTTAGTACAAGAAGTAGAACAACACACTCTGACAGAAAAAAGTTCACCTCAAGGCAGAGGTCACCCAGGTGTGGCTACAATAGAAGCAGAACTTTGGAAAATATACATACCTGGGGTTCAGAGCCACCTTGGGCTGGGGCTGTACATGGCAACTCACTCAGAGCTCCCCACGCTTGAGATGCAAAAGTCTCCTTATTTTCTGTGGCTTCCACAACACCCTTGCTGAGAGGTGCCACAGCTGAGCATCCACTGAGAAATAAATTGTTGCCTTCCCACTGCACTGTGTCCGGTTCTGGATCGGGTTCCTCCCTTTCGCCATGGTTTTCAGCACATTGCAGAAGCAGTCTCAGAACCAGAGCTTATGTACCAATGTCACTGTTCCTCTGAAAGCACTGGTGAGACACCTTTCTCTATGTTATTTCTTTGTTATATTTTTCCTCCCATATCAGCCAGACAAAAATCCTCCCACTACGTTATGACATCCATAATTCTGGAGCTCCTGTTCTATTATAATTCAGTTTTTACATTATTGCTCTAAACACAGGGAATGAGTTTTCCTAGATTCTTTTTTCTCCTGGCAGTGTTTGTACAGCAACACATGTCACTGTAGCCAAAACCTGATTAATATTGCTGGGTTTCGTTAATAAGTTATTAACAAAGGACAGTTTGGCAGTAAATGGGATCTAATAGAAGCTTCATAGGTTTACCATTATACTCCACCATTATCATTTAGAGGTAGCTTCTTTTGTATTTTGTAGTTATTAATGAACAATGACAATATGATAATCTTCAAAGCTTACCATTCCAGCACCAGCCTTTCCTCTGACTTATAATTAAGATGTCAAAAGTTAATTTCCCTCTCACAAAGCAGGGACTTTTCTTTCTTTGCTGATGCATCTGTTTTACAGATATCACTTCTCAACTCCCACTGCTGGGCTCAACCTCACTGTGAAGGATGAGGGGAGGGAATACACAGTGCTTCATCTTTCACTCTCAGCCCTCAAAACCAGCTTCGTAAAAAAAGAAAAAAAGAGCGTGTCCTGTTGCTAGATGGCTCCTGTGGGTTTGGACACTATCTGTTATTGACATAAGGGTCAGGAATCATAAAATCATGAAATCATTTAGGTCAGAAAAAACCTTTATGACCATCAAGTCCAACTGTTTACCCAGGACTGCCAGGGCCACCACTAATCCTTGTCCTCAAGTGCCACATCTACACATCTTTTCATTCCCTCCAAGGATGGTTACTCCACCACTGCCCTGGGCAGCCTGTTCCAATGATGGACAACCCTTTTGGTGAAGAAATTTTCCCTAGTATCTCATATAAACCTCCCCTGGTGCAACTTGAGGTTGTTTCCTCTCATCCTGCTGCTTACTTGGAAGAAGAGAGAATAATTTAGGTTGGAAAAGACTTTTGAGATCCTTGAGTCAGGATCTTTCACTGGTCTCCAGAGTATGGTGTGATACTTTTCATTTTTAGGTGAATGAAGTAAGATCCCTGAGGCAAAGCTGTGCTCCCTGCATGTCAGACATACTGAAATGCTTCCATAGGCAGCCTTTTGATATGTCTGACACCCAGGGAGCCTCGCACTGGGCCTGCCTAAGTGTCATCCTCAAGAATGCCCTTGTCCCTTTAAACATTCATGTGCTCTTGCTTCTTCTCATGTATTTTTATTACTAACAGGTTTCCCAGCTGATAACACAGCAGTGAATACATTATTCAGCCTGGATTGCTGACTTTACTGCTGGCTGTCTCCATTACAGCAACATCCTCCAACACCTATGACTGGGGATCCCAAGATTCATCCGAGTGTCCTGGCAGAACGTGGCTGATGCTGCAGGGCTTAGTGGGGAGAGACAGTGGGATGGGACCAGAGCCAGGGATCTCTCTCCAGACTCCACTCAGCACCAGAGCACAGAAGCCCAGCTCCTCCAGCCCTCTGTGAGCCCCAGGAGATGCAGGGGAGGCAGGAGAAGCTTCTTGGGGCTGAAACGCCACTTGTGCTTCTTCTATTACATTACAGAGCTGCTACCACTGTGCCACATCCCCTTCCCTCTTCTCCCACATGAACCATGAACTGAGCATTACCTTTGCATCTCACAGGGGGGCTGTGAACCTTAATTAATTTGTGGGTTTCAGTTCTTTGCGCTCTCAAAATGCAGTGTGTTTAATTCCTTCGTTACTTCACAGTTAATAGCATTATTTATTTCAGTCAGGGTAGTCCCCTCCAAGCCTGTGCAATGTTGGGTTCCCAATTCCACTTGATAGACTGGGCAGGCACAGACTCCCTGTGCTCCCTAACACTAACTAAACCAGGAAGCAATTAGGTTAGATATTAGGAAGAAGTTCTTCCCTTGAGGGTGCTAAGGCCCTGGCACAGGTGGCCCAGAGAAGCTGTGGCTGCCCCATCCCTGGAAGTGTCCAAGGCCAGGTTGTACATGGCTTAGGGCAACCTGAGATAGTGGTAGAGGTTCCAGCCCATGGTGGGGGGTTTGGAATGAGATGAGCTTTTAGGTCCCTTCCAACCCAAACCATTCTAAGAGTCTGTTATCACCCACCAGTGGGCCTGGGGAGTCCCAGGGGTTTGTGTTCGTGCATAGCCGTAGGTTGGGGAAAGGACACAGGAACATGGCCATACCTGCATGAACTGTCATCCATGTGGAAGAGGAATCCGTGTTCGATGAGTGGGGTGGTACAAGAGGATGCTGAATCGCAGGCAGCCTTCATGTCCAGCTGCTTACAGAGACCAAGCAAGACAAAAATTAAACAGGCCATTAAGCAGCACTCCAGTGGACTAACATTTGTCTGTCTCGCTTACGCTGCAGGATTTCAAAATTCCTTTGAAGTCTGCATATTAGAAAATCACTTTCCAAGCCACATAACTTTGAGGAACAGCTGACTAATCCTTTAGGATTTAATGAGGTTAACTAACATGCACAGTTTTGTAGGGAGCTATAGTTTGTATTTTGGTAGCAAACACGAAAAACATTGACAATAAGTAATGTTCTGTAAAGAGCCATTATGGGATCATGGCATCAGTTTGGTAACTTTCGTAGAAGCTTCAGTTTTCTTCACAGAACACAGGCTGGGCTTCTGATCTTGTTCAATTATAACAATTAATAGTTAACAGAACTGTTTGCTTTTAACTCTTACTGAAGTCAATAGGATTACACTTTTCTGTTCTCTGGGTTAATTTATGGTTTTGTAGTTTCTTTTCTGACTCTCCAGGAACCCCTTCCATGGACTGGCAGAACATCAGCAGTGTTTTCCAGCAGCTGGGGCCAGTGGCAGGGGGTGCCCAGCACTGGTCTGGCACTGGAGCCACGTCCCGCTGTTTGCCCAGCAGAGCCAAACTCCATCCCTGGCAAGGTCTGGCACTGAGCCCTCCCTCAGTTGGGCTCCTGGAATAACTATAGAATAGAATCATAGAATCATTAAATTTGGAAAAGACCTCCAAGATCATGAAGTCCAGCCTTCTCCATTCGGGAGGTTGGTTGTGGAGTACTTGTGCCTCAGGTGCCTCAAGACTGAACGATGAACTTAATTTGGTATTTACAGAACACCAAAGTTGCATGTAACAAGCTGACACATAAATTCATTAGGATGCAATTACAGTGATCAGAATGTAGGCTACTCAATTATTTTAGCAAGAACACATAATTAACTGCAGGTTCATGTTGAATGCTGCCTGGTGTCATGAAACAGGTTCTGAGGATTGGCTTGCATGGGTAAACACAGCAGCAGGGCTTTTCCCAGAGCACAGCCTGCATCCCTCTGGCTGAGGGATGCAGACTGATGGAAAACAGCAGTGCCTGGATTGCTGGGAAACAAGCCCGCGTGAGAGAAGAGGAGCAGAGCATCTTGTCCATCACCTAGCAGCCCAGCTGACAGGGCTGGAGCCTCTAGGGATGTGAGCTCAGGGCATCAAAACTCATTGGGTATTATTGTTGCTGCACAGTTGCTGCCTCATGATTAAACAGCATAAATATTAATGAGCTCTTATAGCTTTTTTGGAAAGATCTGCCTGTTATGGCACATAGATCATAGTGGTACTGGGAGAAAATAAAACTATGTCAAACTGTTTGCCTGTTGCTTATTTGTAACTCTCTCCTTCAGCCCATGGGAGCCTGGACACTATTCTGGAGAAGTAGTTTCTTCAGCATCTCTTCCACTTGTGAATTATTTCATGGGAAGCTTTGTCCTAGAAATGAGTGGAAAAATTGGTGTGCAATTAATATCTCTGTTACCCTCGGGCCTTCACAACCCTTCTCAAAATATACATTACGCCAATAAAAATTCCATACAGAGCAGCAGGCAGACAGGTGGCTGTTCAGGGGCTGTGCCTGGGTAGGTGATGGGGGTGGGGAGAAATTTTCATTACCTCTCCAACCAGGAAACCATTTCCACTCCCCTTCATCCACCAGGTGCCCTCCTATTGCCTGACGGTGGGAGGCATGGGAGTCCTGGTGGGCCTCCCTCAAGGATGGAAGGGTGGAACTCTACCAATCTATTTCCCTTTCACTTTCCCTAATACTCCTTAGTCTTACTACTTCCTCCTTAAGGTCGGCCACCAGCGAAAAGAGCTCATTTACCTGTGCGCACCGCAGGCCGGCTTCTTTTGCAACGCCCCCTGGTACCACTGACAAGCTCAAACACTCCTCAGAGAAGGCATCTAGACAGACGCACCCTTCTTGGAGGGTTCTGTTTGGCTACATACACTTCTACTAATTGCAGCTTTTGACCGTGTAAANCTAATTCCAGCTTTTGCCCGGGAAAAAAATATTAAAAAAAAAAAAAAAAAAAATCCGAACCAACCAAACAACCAAACCACGACAAAAAATAATTAGAATCGCACCAGGAGGAGCAGAGCCGCAACCCAGTCTCCTTGGCCTGCTGCGCCAAGTGCNCTTTTCATCAGCCCCGCAGGAAAAGCCCGCCCTGCGCCTGCGTGGCTGCGGAGAGCCGTGGGCGTCCCTGTCCATGGCGGGGGTGGGGGAAAGAGCTTTGCGGGGCCGTGCAATCCAAACCATTCCGTGATTCTATGAAGTTAATTTTGTTAATTGCTGTCCCTCATTCCCAGGGCAGTGCCGTGGAGTGTACGCGTTCCATGTCCCTGCTCCTGTTCCACTGTTATAGGAGGAAGCGTCTGCAAAGAGCCTGGTCTTTCCACAACTCATTTCCAACTGGAATTTAACAGCCCCCTGTCTGCCAAATAATAAATAAGAACCTTTACGTGCAACACACAGTTCGTTAAGCAGAGCTATAAACAAAGCCTAAATAGCAGCTGATTTAGGGAACAAAGTCGGGAAGGCAATGCTGCCATAGCTGCAGCACGTGGATGGGATGAACCACCCAGCCCTGTATGGTCAGGTCCCCAAGAACCAAACCTACTACCCGGCTTAAAGCCACCACCAAGATCTTTCCCGTGTGGCAGTGAAGGGAAGGCTCTGAACGATTACAGAAAATGCCTTATTACAGCAAAGTAATGTAGCTCTGGGTTTCATTATCTCCACTCCGTGGGGAAAGCCCGATGTGGTGAAGCTGGTGGCATGGCAAGGGCAGGGCCAGTGCCGGCAGCTGTGTCTTTCCCAGGGAGAGCAGAGCCAGACATGCTCACAGAGTTCCCAGGCCAGCCTGGGAACCGGCATGCACCAAGCCGGGACAGGAGCCCGTGCGCCGACTTGCCGACAGCCGGAATGGGGCTGGCAGAGATTAGGAGAACCGCAGGGCTCGCAGCACCTCCGCACAGCAGATCCGTGGGCTGCTCCGAGCGCTTTACACACCACTAACTCATGTATTTCCCTGCTGCATAATTCATACCTTTTTATCAAAAGATAAAAACTTCATAACTGTTAATGTGCAAGTGTTTATTAACGTGAGTCTGCCAGACAGCCCTTGGATTTGGAAGGAGCTCTTGAGAAAGAGCCAAAGTCTGTCCTCTGTAAGCAGATTTTTTTTTGAAAGCTCAGAGCCTGTTGGGTACCAAGCTCCAAACAATTCTCCAGTGGCTGCTGAGCTGCTGCTTTATCCTGGTTCCCCTGAAGAATTTGGAGCATCACAGAAGCAGAAATAAATAAATAGATAATTTCCTTTACACAAGACCGGGTGCTGGATGTGCTGTATCGTTCATGTCCCTCTCCTGCACAGAGCAGTCAACCAAGCACGGAAAGGAGATAAGAGCATTTGTTCCCACAAGGAACGTGGAGAGGATGCAAAACAAGTTTTCTGTAGTGTTCCATGCAAGGTCGTTTATAATGCCTATGGCTAGTTTTAAGCCTGAGAAATGAAGGGCTGCCAACTGCAGCCAGCCCTTGAGGGAAGGTGCACTGTGTTCTGGAGCACTGTCAGGTGAACCAGAGCAGACACTTGTTACCTGGCAGCCAGCACGGGGACGTCGGTGACACCACCCTCCCCATCCCTGTCCTTGGCAGGGGCCTGGCTGCAGGCACTGGCCTGGCAGGTGGCACCGCGCACCTGCTGCTGGGGTGACACCAACATTCATGGGGACAACGTCACTGCAAAAAACCTTCCCAAAGACATTGCTGTGGGGAAAAGGCAATCTCTGGGTCTAGAGGAGGAGCAAGGTCTGCCGTTGCTGTTGCCTGTTCTGTAAGACTGTGTCTGGTGGGATGGGGACATGGGTGGGATGAAGGCACGGGCAGATGAAGGCATGAGCAGGATGGAGGCACAAATGGAAGGGAGGCACAAGCAGGCAGGAGTATCCTGCACCTGCTGGAGCAGGGCAAAGATAGCTGCCTGTGAGGCTGCCCCAGGGGCCAAGGATGGAGAGCAATGCAGAGAACACAGAACATACTCCAGCCCCTTTGGCAGAATGGGCAGTCAGCCCCTTCCAACCTCCTGCTCCACTGCTGGCACACAGCAACTCTGGGATGCTGACAGCAGCTATTTTGAACAATCTCTGACACAGTGAAGTGAGAAATCATTTCCCAGAGCCAGAATCTCTCTCTTGAGTGTTTTGGAGAGATCTGAGGCCACATAAACTCATGCTGTAGAGTATCATGGACACTGGAACAGGCTCCCCAGGGAAGCAGTCACAGCCCGAAGCCTGACAGAACTCAAGAAGCGTTTGGACAATGCTCTCAGGCAGATGCTAGGATTTTGGGGTTGTCCTCTGCAGAGCCAGGAGCTGAACTCAGTGATCCTTTTGGATCCCTTCCAGTTCAGCATTGTATGATTCCAGGATCACTGCAGTGCCCCAACCAAGCTGTAGCTCTGTAAAGAGCCTCCACATGGCAATCCCAGCCACCACCCACACAGCTCTACCATGGTCACAGCTCAGTCCTGGCTTCTCTGAGGAGCTACTCTGTCATTTCCTGGAGGTTTGATGTTTGTTCATCAAATTGAAAGGGATAAAAAAAGAAATTAGTATCATAAATACCTTAAACGAGTCAGATCTATATAGCATGCAGTCAATAATAACATTATTTAAATAATAAATTCAGAATTTTCGCCTGTAAATTAAAACATCTTATTGAAATATATGCTGATTACAAGGCAAATGTCTTTGTTCTAATTATCTTAATTATAGGCTTTTCATGTCAAGAATCTCTAGAAATAAAACCACTCATAAATGGCAGCATGTAACAGCAATAGCTACATCTGCTGGCACTTGGATTGGGCTGCCAGGGTGAGGAATGAACTGATTCCTGGGGAGGACATGGTGGGTGGTGGGTGTGCAGGGAGGCTGTAGGGCTCAGGACGGTGTCTGCACACACCTGTCACATGAAGTGACGATGGCAGCTTGGACAAACTCCATTCATCATCCCCATTTGTACAGCTCCTACCCCTGGGTACTGAACATGGGGGCGAGTGGCTGCTTGGGAGTGGGGGGAGCAGGAGCCTGGGCTGATGCATTTGTAATTAGTTAATAATTTAAGTAGTTGATTCATTTCTCATTGTTTTTGCCTACCTGGGGTGGAGCACAGCTGTGAGCGCTGCATTCCTGGAGGAGGGTTTGCCACGGACCAGCTCCGAGGAAGGCCCATCAGCTGCGCCCCTTCCACCAGTGAGTCCATCAGTGCTGAGGCAGAAGATCGCACAACCACGGGCTCCAAGCAGCTGCCTTCTGCAGCATGTGCCTCCTCACAGGGCACTGAGCTCAATCCATGGGCACTGGGACGTTGGCCAGGGCCATTTCCGAGCAGAGGAGCAAGGCTGGTCTCTGCTTCTCAGTGAACAGGCAGCGATTCCCACTCTGCAATGACACATGGAGAAGGAGAATTAACTTCCATTTTCTCTGATTCACCACTAGTGATTGTATTCTGCCTTTCAGGCTCCTGCTTCCACTCCCATTGCCTGTGCCTGAGAAACTAATGAATTTGCGCTGATTACTCATCTGTGCTCTATCTCCTACTTTTATTTTATTCTCATTTTAGCTTCTTATCTTTCTTCATACTCTTTTAACTTCAGTGAATGGCTTCACCCTTTCTAAATGAGGTTCTGTGCTGCTCACAGCTTCTTTCTTATCTCTGAGAGCACTAAAAGGAATCACCCACTTTGTTCCGTAGCTGGATGCCCCACAGCCCTCTTGGAGAGATGGGATGGAACTCACTGAGAATAACACCTGGCTGATTAGTGGGTAAAAAACCCAGCAATGGAAGACTGTGCTGAGGATGATGCCTGTGAACTATCCTCAGCAGCATGGCTGCCCCATCCTCCAGGCTCCCATGCCAGGACACAGCAGCTGGGAGATGCTGATGGATGCCATGTGGGATCCAGGCACAGGCAGCAAGTGGAGCCACACACATGTGGAGACACAAAATGGACTTCATTCTCATGGTAAATGAGCAGCCACGCGAGTAAAGGTGAAGGGGCTGGGGGAACACCTCCACATCCCCTGGTGCACCTGTGAGCACAAGGGGGCTGCCAGCTCCTGCCATAATCTATGATAGTGCTGGTATGGCTTCTGCAAAGCGAAAACTAAAAATAGACCAGAACCAAGTTTTACTTACTTCCAGATTTATGCAGGCATGACAGCTTTTGCTCTCCAGCTGTGCATTAACCTGCATAGCTTGGGAACATGAAGTTGTGCCCAAACAGTTGCAATGGTAGAATTTCTGATTGAATTCCCGGTCTCATGGCTGCAGATTATGAGACTCCACTTCTTTCCCAGCATTTGCTGGGTAACCTGCTCTCCTGTCCCAGGTTAGGTTTATTCTTGAATTACCAGAAGTACTTAACGTCATGCAGAAGAGCTCAGCACTACCTGTTTGCTCTCAGCTGAACAGGGACTTTTTTTTCCTGGTGAGGTATTTCAGCAGTGCAGGAAATCACACATGCAACAGGTTAAGGCTATTATTAATTTAAAAATAAACAAACAAACAAAAAACCACCACAACAACAAAAAAAAACCAAACCAAAAGAAAAAAAAAACCCAACAAAAAACCAACTAACACAAAAAAAACCAACCAAAACACACTGTGTTAAAAAAAAATCCAACACTCATAGCCTGGGGAGCCACTGATTTTGTCCTCAAGATGACTAAAGTCGAGGTGTCTGCAATATCACAGAGGATTTTCACATTTCCTTTCACAAGTAAAGCCATAAGTCATTTTTTATTATCATGGAATCACAGAATAGTTTGGGCTGGAAGGGACCTAAAAGCTCATCTTGTTCCACCCCCTGCCATGAGCAGGGGCACCTTCCACTAGACCAGGTTGCTCCAAGCCCCATCCAACATGACCTTGGACACTTCCAGGGCTAGGGCAGCTACAGCTGCTCTGGGCCACCTGTGCCAGGGCCTCACCACCCTCGCAGAGAGGAATTCCTTTCCAGTATCCCATCTAGCCGTGCCCTCTGGCAGTGGGAAGCCATTCCCCCTTGTCCTGTCACTCCGGGTCCTTGCCCAAAGTCCCTCCCCAGCTCTCTTGGAGCCCCTTTAGGTGCTGGAAGGGGCTCTAAGATCTCCCCAGTGCCTTCTTTTCTCCAGGCTGAACACCCTCAGCTCTCCCAGCCTGGATCCAAAGCAGAGGGGCTGCAGCCCTTGGAGCATCTCTGTGGCTTTCTCTGGACTTGCTCCAGCAGCTCCACATCTTTCTGATGTTGGTCCTCAGAGCTGGAGGCAGCTCTGCAGGTGGGGTGTCACCTGAGCAGGGCAGAATCCCCCCCTCCCCTGCTGCCCACACTTCGCGATCAGCCCAGGACCAGGGGGGTTTCTGGGTCCCAGCACATGTGGCCGGTGCATGCCCAGCTCCCACCCACCAGCATCCACAGGTCCTTTTCTCCAGGGCTGCTCCGTATTTTGTAGAGACACTCATTGGGATGGTGTGTCATTGGAGTGTCCTGCCTGATCCTCAGCACACCGTGCGCTCAGCTGTCCCACTGCCTTCCAAAATGCCCCTGGAGAGGGTCTCTGCTATGCTCCCAGCCTTGCAACCCATTTTGGAGAAAACCAGTGAGCTGAAGGGCAGACTGGCAGGCAGATTCAGGTTGTTTTTCTTTTCTAGCTGGACATATGAATACAGGAAACCTTTAGAGACCTTGAAGAGGAAAAGTACCTCCCTTTGAATTGCTAAACTGAAGGTGTGGCTAAGAATAGCCTCTGAAGGGAGAGGGAAGATGAATGACATGAGGCATTCAGCACCTTTTCTTATTCTGCAATAGTCTTGAAATTTAAAAAGTGAAATAAGGTGTGTGCAGGCGAAGGGGAATGGCCAGTCACGCCGAGGACATTTGGAGGAGTGTGCTATTATGTAAAGCAAACCGGGGAAAGGTTAGCAAATACCACTCCTTCCCTGGGGAGCCCTTCTCTTGCCAGAGTCATTAGTGCACTGGCAGGATAACAGATCCTCTCTGCTAATTCTCTAGGTCATAAGCAAATTAAGACAGAAAAGCTGATCTGCTATCAGTCTACATTAGGTACAGGAGCCCAGCTCACCTGTCCAGAAGCCGCTGGTTTACAGAAAGGTTAGGGCTGGAATATCAAAGTCTTGTCATGAAACCGAGCCCATTTTCCTCTCAGCTCGGCCAGGCTGGGCATGGTGCTCTGGGACAGGGCTGCACGGTTCTGGCACCCCTCGGTTGAGAGGACAGCGCAGGGAGAGCGGTTCCCCAGAGAGTGTCCCTGAATTTCCACCAGTGCTGCTTCATCCCTTCAGGGAAATCCATGGCCATGGTGTTGCAGCTTTGCTCCATGTCCGGGGGCTCTGGGGCTGCGGCCCCACAGGGAGGGCTTGGATTCAGCCAGCTCATGCTCACCTCAGAGTCTTGATGCCAGCTCACAGTAGTGCAGCTTGCAATTTGGAAAGGGACAGACCAGGGAAATGTTGCTCATGGGATGTGGGGAACTCCTTTCCTAGGGAGGAAGGGGTGAGTGAGGGCAGGAGGAGGCAGAGTTTTTGCTAGAAGCAGCCCAAGTATCTCCCAGCGTGGGCAGAAAGAGCTTTTGATAACCTCAATATAAACTGCTCAGTGAGATTAAAACAACCCACTCCCAGGGAGGCCTAAGCCCAGGTCTGGAGTCGCTCCTTCTGTGGACACACCGCTCTGTGGATGAGTACCCTGGGCATGGCAGGTGCTGGGAGAGTGATCTCCTCTGCCAGGGCCATTCCATGGGTGCAGAGGTTTAGGCTGGATGTTAGGACAAGGTTCTTCCCCCAGAGGGTGGCTGAGCACTGGAACAGGGTCCCCAGGGAATGGTCATGGCACCAAGGCTGCCAGAGCTCAAGAAGCATTTGGACAACGCTCTCAGGCACAGGGTAGATTTTGGGGTTCTCCTGTGCAGGGCCAGGAGATGATCCATGCAGGTCCCTTCCAGCTCAGGATATTCTGTGCTTCCATGATTCTGTGCTTTCCATGATTTCACCACCAGAAATGGTGCCTGCAAAACCTCCAGAGTCACATTTGCAGTGAACAAAAACATACACCTGCACAAAACACAGCATTTCAAATCCTGCCTTTAGTCTCAGGTTCCAGTAACAACCTTCTCCCCATCCAATTACTTGTCTTACAATTGACATCGAAATATTAAATTCCTAAGAACTAAAGCATTTTGAAAGTATAACCTACTTTTAAAGCAGACAAGATTTATAGTGGAAGCATTTACTTTCTAGTCCTTGACATTATCAAAATCACTGATGCCTCATCAGCAGCTCCATAAATGAGGCTTCCAAACACAATGTCTGATAGCCATTTGCTGGGCACTGTTTGCTGGCCGAGCTCTGCCAATGGCAGCCCGCCACAAGTCCAGACGTTTGCCCCAGAGGCGTTGGTATTGGGTTTGGTCAGGGTGTGATTTCAGTGCAGGAACCCCAGAAAAGGCCTTTGCCATTGCAGGGAAAGGAAGTCAAACAGCCATCCTGGAAGTGCTCCATCCCTGGAAGTGTTCAAGGCCAGGGTGAAGCAACCTGTCTTAGTGGAAAGTGTCCTTGCTCATGGCAGGGGTGGAACGAGATGAGCTTTAAAGTCACTTCCAACTCAAACCATTCTATGATTCCATGATCCTTCAGAAGCAGCCACAGCAAGACACAGCTGAGCAAAGAACAATTTGATAAATGCTGCTGTAGCAGGAGTCTTGACCCACAGATATCACCACAAAGTGACTGTCCCAGAGGAGGACTTCCCTGTAGGGTCACACCACTGCCCCACAGCCACATCCAGCCCCTTCTGCCTCCCTGGTGGCACCAGAGCTGGTCCTGACTGAGCCCCTTGGGCTGTGTGGCAGGTGACAGCCCTGTCACCGTCCCCTATACTCTGAAATCATGTGTGACTACAGTGTGCCCTTGGCACCCTTCTGCTGCCACACAGTGCCTGGCGCAATCAGGTCTGTCCTGCACACCTCTGACCATTGCTGAGTAGCAGAGGCAGCCGCTGGCACTGTGGGCTCACTGCTGCCAGCCACAGCATCCAGAAACAGCTCAAATGAAAACTGGGGGATCTTTGCACTGGAGCAAGCACCGGGCTTCTGGCAGCAGCAGCAGCAGCAGCAACAGCAGCAGCAGCAGCAACGGCAGCAGCATTGGTGCCCCTGGTCCCCACCTCTGCCTGGCCCCAGACCTCATCATAAATTGCTGCACTAACCTACATGGAGAGGCATTAACTTTCACTCCTGAAATTAGTTGGGCATAAAAGAACACCAAGTGATGCTAATTACCCTCTAAAAGATGAATAGAATTAAGCCAGAGAAGCAGAAAATTACCTTTGTGGGAAATCTGCTGCAGAGTTTAACTGAACAAGGATAGTAGCTGGATTGGCAATGAAGAATTTGTCTTTTAACATCAGTTCACAAGCACCTTGACTATCGTCTTTTGCTTGCTCCTGGAAATCATCCAGAGTTTTAATTAGTCATTAACTCTTCCCTACACATTCAGCAGTGTTCAAGGAGCTCATTGTACTGGTTTCACATCTCTCCCACAGGCTCCTCAGGCTGCCTCAAGGCACTTTGTTGTTCAGTAATTGATTCCAAAGCACATAATTCATCACCGACCAACTCTGCTCCTTGCAGCCTGCCCAAAGATCGTAGAATCACAGGGCGGTTTGCATTGGAAGCACCTTCAAGCTCATCCCATTCTGCCCCCTGCCATGAGAAGGGATGTCTTCTGCTAGACTAGGTTGCTCCAAGCCCTGTCCAACTTGGCCTTGAGCACTTCCAGGGATGGAGCAGCCACAGCTTCTCTGAGCAGCCTGTGCCACTGCCTGTTCCAGAGATGGGCAGCAGCCTTCCTGGGAAGCCGTAGTTCCTGGAGCTTTGCCACCAAACCACCAAGCTCCAGCTCCACCCCTGGGGTGTTTCCAATGGTGCTGCTCAGTGCCAGTGCTCCTACTTTGCAGAAGGTCCCAGATCCCCACCAGATGTGATGGTGACAGGACTCACAAAATGAACTGAGATCTGCCCAAGGTTTGCTCCCGGGCAGCCCTGAGGAAACCTGTTCATCAGGAAGCACTCCAGCTGCTACACAGTCCAAGTGCTTTCTGACTCCAAATCCTTCCCTTGCACAGGTCTCTTCTCTGGCTGCTGCACCCAACGAAACCTGAAGCATCTGTGGAGGAGCCAGAACCCAAACAGGTTTGGGGCTCTGTATGGCTAGCATGTGCACAGGGATGTGCCACGAGCAGCCAGTGACAGCCCTCAGCACAAGTGATTTTCAAGGCTGATCAGCCATGGCGAGTTGAAGCTCTCGCCCTTCAGATCACAGCACTGAGCTCAGGACTGCACCCAGGACAGACCCCCCCCCAGCACAGCCCACTCGGGTCTGGGCTTCCCCATAAAAAGCTGGAGGTAACAGGGAGTTTTATCCTGTGCAAAGCCATACGTATCTGAGACCTCTAGGAGTTTCTGCCCCGTCTATTCCAGGCAAGTAGGAAGCACACAGTTCTGTGCAGCTCCTGGGACTTTTAATAGTAGTTAACAACCTGGGCTAGGAAAAACTGTCTGCCAGGATCTGGAGCAAGAAGCCCACCAGGATGGCTCTGATGTGGCTGCAAATGCTCCTGAAATGAGAAAGATCCATCTCTCCCGAGGGCTATTGCCTCAAGAGCCTCCTGCTTTTCCTATTGCTCTCTGAAGTTCATGTATATAAAACCTTTTTGTTCCCATTAATGCTACTCCTGGATTTATGCTTATGGGAAAAGCTCATGGGATGCGCTGTGGGAACTGGAGACTTTAAAAAACAATTTGAGAAGCAGTTCAGGGAATGTGCTCCCAAGAACTGCTGCCACTGCTCTCCCTGCTGCGCAGGACTTGCTGTACCTGCAGCACTGGCTGCTTGCTGCAGCCTGGTTCCAGGTCTCTTCATTTACAAGATGCATTATTTACCAGCCTGACATGCAGCTCATTTAAAAATCAGATTTATCAGCAAAATAGTAGCACTTGCTATGGTGGCTTCCAACAAGAGTATTTTGCTGGGCTTGTGTTGACTCAGCAGTTTTCTGCCCAATTCATCACCAAAGGGCACTAGCACAGAGCCCTCAGCCCCTTCCCAGCCAGGGGGCTCTGCTCACAGTACCACTGGGATATGGACCACCTTAGACTTTGGACTTCCACCAGCAAGCCAAGCAGGTGGAGGCCCATGCCAAAGGAATGACCTTCATGGAAGCACAGTGAACTCAGTGCTGCAAAGAGCCTGGATCCACAACTGGATCCTGTTTGGGCAGCTGGATGCTGTGCTCGAAGGACCATCAGTCTGTCCTGCTCCACAGCACCCACAAAGCAGGGTTAACACAGTTTGTGACATGTGCCAGTGGTGGCAGCAGATCCTGGTGGAGGGTCCCAGGATGCAGCACTGGCACCAAGGGTGCCATCCCTGTGCCCACTGCTGGCAGGTCGCTTTGTGGCTGCCTGGGAGAAAGGCTAAAGGGACAGCTGAGAATTGGCCACACTCTTATGCGGCAATGGAGGGTATAAATATGTATGGGAAGATCCAGGCAGTTCCTGTAAAGCTGCATCCTGGAATGCACTGCCTGCCCTGTGCCTCATGGATCTCTGAGCTGCCACTTCCCACACCTGGGAGAGGGGTGTGCCCTGCTCCTCTTGTTCTGCAGCAGTCCAGCAGTGCCTAGTCTCTGCTACGGAGCTTTGGGGGTAGGAACAGCTCACACCAGCTGAACCACACTGCAGGAACCATTCTGATGCCAAGGACTTTTTAGCACATCATGGGAAGTATCAGTCACTTTGCAAAGGTGGGACTGTTCACCGAGCGAAGTGTAACTGGAGCTCCTTGGAGGCTCAAGGTCCACCCTGGAAAGGGGATACTAGTGCTCAGCAGAGCAGTGTCCTTCTCCTGTGTGCTCCCTTCCCAGCCAGCACTCTCTACCCTTTTCCTCCACCTCCACCTCCTGGGACCAGTTACCCCATTGGGCCATTAGCCAGTGCGAGTTTTGGGTGGGAACAATCCAAGACCATCCAAGAGCAGCAGCAGAGCCATGGGCACAGGAGCCAGAGCCAGGGCCAGTCATGCCTGGGTCACCCATGGCCGAGGGGCCCATGGCCACCTTGTCACACCTACGCCTTCACTCTGCAACATGTGTGTGGACACTTGCTGCTCCAAGCACCGCAGCCCCTCCTCTGCAGCCAGGAGCGGGAACATGCTGTAAACACACATAAATATTTAATGTTCAGAGAGAGAGTTTTTGCCATGACCCAGATTTCTTTCCCCCCTGACGCCCCACTAGGACCCAAGGGGATTGAATAGAATGAGAGCTTGGACATGGACATGCACGGCTTGCCTGTGTCCACAGCAGCCCCCAGCCCAAATCAGCCAGGATGGCACATTTTCCGTGCCCACTGTCCCATCCTCACAGGGCTTGTCTTTGAGTCAAGGTGGACACGCCTCCAGCTGCCACACTACCCGCCTGCAATGGGGACAAGGATTAAGTGGGGAGGTGGATGCCCTACTCCCTGTGAGGCACAGGAGGAGAAGCTGGGATGCTCCAAGCAGGATCAGCCCCTTTCCTGCAGCATGCTTCTGCTCCAGGAGAGGTGCCCGCCAAGAGTTTCCCAGCCTCAGACCTACCTTGCTGCAGCATTGCTTGGTTCTTTTCCCCACCTGCTCAGACCAGGGGCAGGTTGACTTCCCTGGGAGCACCCACTGGCACTGGCAGGGCCAAGTGTTGCTCCCCAGCTCCTGCTCCAGCTCACAGCAGTCACATCCTCCAAAGGCAGCGCTGCCTTATCAATAAATAAAATGCAATTTCCCCAGACAGAGCCAGGAGATTACTCAGTCCTTCATGCACCTCATCTGCAGCTGACAGGATGGGAAGTACTTTAAGAAGATGCAATTTGACAGTAACACAAAACAACAACAACAGCATTAAGGGAAGAATAACGGCAAAGTCAGCTGTCAAAAACCTCGTGTTCCTTAACCAGGAGCAAGAAATCAGAACAGTCAGACCCAAGAAGAGGCTGAAAGGGAGGGCAAGACTGCAGCAGGGAGCCAGGTACCACTGCCCATGGGACATCCTGGCCACTGTGGGATCTCAGCTTCAGGATGTGGACACAGGGAGGATGAGAGGACCCTGGTGTCACCTCAGCCAGCTCAGCAACTTGCCAGCTCCATGCCCACAGTCTGCTACACAGTCCAAGTGCTTTCTGACTCCAAATCCTTCCCTTGCACATGTCTCTTCTCTGGCTGCTGCACCCAAAGAAACCTGAAGCATCTGTGGAGAAGCTGGAACCCAAACAGGTTTGGGGCTCGGTATGGCTAGCATAGGGGAGGGAAAGGCACCACTGTGCATGAGGCAAGTAACCTTCCCCCTCCACCAGGGCAGGACCTGGTGCCATGAGCCCACAGCAGACACAGGGCATGGGGGGAGCCAGGCACCAGGGTTGCATGTGGCATGGCTGCTGCAGGCTAGCTGCAGAGGGGCATGGAGCCAGGCCAGATGCTGCTGCTTCAGTCTCTATGAAAACAAGCCAGAGGATGTCTGATGGTGTTAGAGAGATGAAAGGTATCCAGAGGAGCTGGGCTTCTTGAGGTTGTGCCAGCTCAACAACCAGGGGTCTGCAGCCCAGAAGCTCACAGCAAGGGTTCAGGCATCTGCTGCCAAGAGGGGACTACTATCCCCATGGGGACAGCTCTGGTGACACTGGGGGAAGAGGGAACACGTTTTAGCTGGCAGCACTGGCAGCCCTTGGACCTCACCACAGTCATGAGAGCCGAGCAGCGTGCAGCAACTGGGGCTGGTAGGCAGTCTCCAGAACCCCCTTTTCCCCCAAATCCAGGAGCAGGGAGACGTGTCACTGCTGATACCGCAGTACAGCAGGGCTCAAGCTGCTGAGAGACCTGCCTGGATGAGGCTGGCCTGACCTTCCCTTAACAAGGGCACTGGATTTGTGGGTGTTTACGTGCCCTCCACATGTAATTTGAGCCCCTAATCAGTAATTCATCAAAGTTCAAGTCCCATCAATGGAGCTGCCATAGAGAGACCTGCCTGGCACAGCCAAAGCTCACAGGTCTTCCCCGGAGAGGAGTCAAGCGGCACCTCTCCAGTCTGTGGGAATGCTGGTGTCAAGCATGTAGAGCATGGCATGGCCCAGACAGGATCTCATTAAGAGTCTGTTATGCCTCAATACTCAAAAAATGAGGGTGTGAAAGAGAGATCTCCCAGTGAATGAGGATCTGATCCCTTTTTGAATATGGGCTGTGTGTCATGAACCACATGAACACATGAATACAAGAACCAGAACCATGACTCTAAGTGTGGTTGAGAGCACTTGCCTGGGAGAGAGGCAACGCTGCTGGAGCGTTTCAATGCACTATTGGGCTCTGCTGAGTGAGGGATTCTCATTAACCAGAAATGCTTCCATCCCGCCCCCTCACACAGACCTTCTCCTCCAGAGAGGGTGTCCCTGACTCTTGGTAAGGACCTCGGGGATCTCCCAGCGTTGGAATGAGGGTCCAACTGACAGCATGGTGGGTGCTGCCGGCAGACGCTCAGTGTGAGGGACTGGGGGGATGCTGCATGAAGCCTGTAATCCCCATCACAAAGCCACACAGGAGCAACACATCCTGCTGTCTGTCTGAGGTTCCCCCCTCCACATGGAGCCAACAACTGTGCAAACCCCTGTCCCCTCTGGAGCCAGGCCCCTGCAGAGCCTGATGCTCATCTCTCCCAGGCTGGATGCTCCTGCTTCCTCCAGGCACTTGCTTTAGCATAAGTCACTGTGGGGTCATGACACCCATTATTCAACCCACTCATGAACATTGCAGCAGCTTTGGGCAGCCCAACTGGCCCTGGGCAGGTGCTGCATTGGGAAGCAGCAGAGGGAAAACCTCTCCAGAAAGTCACTGGCACAGCCCTGGCCCCAGCCCAGCACCACCAAGGAGCTGCAGACCTCTGCAGCTGTGGGCAGTGCCAGCACAGGGAGGAAAAACACCAAATGCAGGAGTGACATTGCACTTGGAAGGACACTGAGAGCCCCTCACTGTCAGAAGCAGTGTCCCAAGGTTTTACAGCCGGGACAGGGACACCAAAGCTCTGGAAGCAGAGGCTCAGCCAAAACTTCTCTGGATCTGGCCATGTTGAAGCATCTGAGGGAGGGAGGACACCTCCTGTGTTATCCAGGCTCCTAGAGCTGCTGCCAGTCAATAAAAACCAATGAAGCATCTGATAATGTGTATGCCTGGACAGACAAACAGGACTTAATGAAACCTTTATTTTAAAAATATGGTTTTTAATTTAAATGTAAATTGGGTGCTGCATTAGCTGTAGGTCACTTGCACTGACACACTGCTTAATTAGCAGGGATGAGGCTCAGGAAGCAACAGCACAAATGGTTGGCTCTTTCCTGGGCATTTATTTTAATTAAAAATTTTCAGGACAGGATCAGTCCTGCTATACAGAACAGCATCTCACCCAGTTCAGCCAGACCTTTCCCAAGCCACGCATGCTGCCAGGGATACTCTCAGCAGGCTGCTAGCTATTAGTGGGGCAGGGCACATTTATTTCTGCATCTCAAAATCCCCTTTGGCAAATCACAAATCACAGAACTCTGCTCAATAGATGCTCCTGCAGCATTCAGCATCAGGCAAATGGTGTTAGTGATAAATCTGTGCAAGGACAGCAGAGATGTTTCCAACTGCTGGGGCGAATTACATGGCTACGTATTCGGAAGACATATTAAACCTAATGTGAAATCAAACCTTCCAAGTGATGAGCAGAGCAGTTATCCTGTGTTATAAGCAAGTTATGTGCAAAAGGATCTTGTTCAGAGAAGATCTGCCTTTGCCAAGAGAGATGAGCTGGAATGAGAGCCCTGATCCAGGAGACAGGAGCTGGAATCCAGAGCCCTCATTTAAGAGAGATGAGAGCTCTGATCTCTGGTCAGGGCTCCTGGAATGGAGCTTTAACCCTTCCCTCAGCCCAGCTCTGCCTTGTGTGAGAAATCCTGGCATGAAACATCACCAGGAGATGGAGGGGGCAGAGCAGGAGCAACCCTGTGGCTGTGCCTGTCAATAACCACTCAGGGTTCAATCAGTGCCATGTCCCTCAGAGAGCAGATAAATGGCAACTCATTGGGAGAAAATGAGATAAACAGTGGCCTTAATAGTGCTCCATTGCCCTCCAAATAGCAACCCCAGCCAGGGCTGCCTCTGGGCACAGCAGGAAAAGGCCCTTGGATTAAAGGACATGCTCTGAGGTTGTTCCTTCTCTGCTGTGCTGTTTCAGCCCATTTCCATCTGGTCAGCTCAGAGCAGATCCAGAACCAGCCGAGTCAGACATGGAAAAGAAGCACTGGGTGGGAGCCCAGGGCCTGGTGTGTGCCAGGTCTCCAGGGGGCTGTTCCTTTCCTCCCTTGGTGACCATAACCTGGAGGGCGCAAGCTCACCCATCCTCCTAAAGGGTGTTGGAAATCTTATCTCCAATGCACAACGGGAGCTAACCACCCCTTTTTTCACCTGGGGAAGCCCAGGTGAACATTCATGGCATGTTCACATGCCCATCACCGCCTGCAACAGCAGACATCCCTGTGTGATCCCTGCCATCATCTACTCCATGTTGTTGGGACTCTGTGCTCCTACAGCGCCAATGTGTGGCTGGAGGCAGCTGATGCTCTCTGGGGTGGTGACCCCCACTGCTGGTGTTCCCAGGGAGCCACTTCAGGGCCAAAGCCATAAAAATTAGGATTTGGAGTTTATTTGTTCTCTATACTCCTGCCTGCCTATGAATATGTGGGTTCATTCTGAAAAAGGACCCTGTGTATCTTCCAGCTTCCTATGTGTAGGTAACAGCAATCTGGAGTTCAGGGGGCTCCTAATGCAGGTGACAGCCATGGCTGCCTTGGAATTTGAGTCCAAAGCCCCCAAGGCTGGGGGTCCCATAGACCCAAGGACTGTCTTCTCCTTCCAACTCAGCTATTTGCTTATTCCCTTGCTAAGCCCAGGCCTGAGGGACTTGGGGCTCAATTTAGCAGAAGGTGAAGCCGTCAACCCACAAATGAGGGGGTAACTTTTCCAAGTGGGAGTCTAGAGGGACCCCAGGGAAACACAGGGCTGCTCCCAGAGGAGGCTTCACCCAGTCCCCTGCCCCTGCTCACCTCCCCACGTCACACACCCCTGCCCACCATGCTGTGCTCATCAGCTCCATCACTCCGCGGTGCCCAGGCTCATGCTCATGGCACCAACCATCATACCTGAACCTGGAGACTCATCCAAAAGGGCCACAAACTCCTGCGGGAGAGAAGGAGGGGAGGAGAACCTGGCAGGCAGGAGGGAAGGTGCTTTAATGAAGCATCCAGTATTAAGCCACTGAAGGATTAAAGTGAGGAAGGACTAGGATCCTCCACAAAAACCCAGGCATTAGTGAAGCCCGAGGGTAAATGCAATTGTTTTTTGCTTTTTTCCTGTCTGTGATGACCCAGTTTTTTACTCTCATCAGCATAATGCTTGTGTTAATTTTTAAATATGCTTGGGTAACTGAGAGCATTAACTATTCATGATCTTATCTGCAATAGCTGTTGGCTCTGACATTGTGCTAGGGAGAGCTGAACTTGCCAGGGAAGGCAGTAGCTGGTTTTTCCTGAGCATCTTGGGTGGGGTTCCACAACACTCCTGGATAAATCAAGGCTTGTGGGGCAGGTTAGGATCATTGAGGCCATTCTCCTGCAGTTTGGTGGCTTGAAAATACTTAAGAGCGCACAAAAAGCTGGGATCTGGGGAATGCTGTGGACACCCTGAATGCTTCAGCTCCAGGGAAACCCCAATATGGTTTATAAATATGAGGGGATCCTCCTGAGGTGGCAGGCGACTCTGCTGTCCCCTGCCAAGCCAGGTAGTGTCCTAGTCCAGGCAGAGGCTGGAGGAATCCCTGGTTATCAGGAATGTGAGCTGATAAATCACAGAAACTTGGAATGTTTTAGGTTGGAAGGGACCTAAAAGATCTCATTCCACCCCCTGCCCATGAGCAGGGACACCTTCCAGTAGACCAGGTTGCTCCAAGCCCTGTCCAACCTGGCCTTGGACACTCCAAGGGATGGGGCAGCCACAGCTGCTCTGGAAAATCTGTGCCAGGGCCTCAGCACCCTTACAGGGAAGAATTTCTTCCTAGAATCTAAGCCTTCCCTCATCAGCTTAAGGCCTTTCCCCCTTGTCCTGTCACTACATGCCCTTGTGCAAAGTCCCTCTCCAGAATAACCATGGAAGTCAGTGTGTCTTACGGTGGGGGTAGCAAGGCACATGCAGCTCTTGGGAGCCCTTTCCCTGAGTGTAAACATCTCTGCCAGCAAGAGCAGGGGATGAAGCAGCTGCAGGAGCTCAAGTTAACCTGGAAAAAACGAAACAGTGCTGAGATCTGGGAACAGGTACAAGAGTGAAGAACACAGGACAGAGCACAGGAGAACAAAGGTGATTAATTATCAGAACATCAACCAGCAGAAGAACGCAGTGAGAGAGAGGGAGTTATTCAAAGGAGTAAAAAGCTCATGCTGGTTTCAGGAGGGATTGGGCTAGTAGCACCTCCCACAGCTGGCACGTGGGAGATGCTCCCACCAACTTGTGCTGACAGTTCGCTGCTGGAAAGAAAATCTCCTCTTCAGAGGATCCAAAGTGCAGGAGGGCAGCATTGGAAAAGCAGGAGAAAAGTGATCTGCAAGGCCCAGAGTCAACACCACCATGGAAGAACTGCCTCTCCCACATTTTCCAAAAAGGGCACAGGTACTTCCTGCAGGAAAACTGAAGTAAGAATCACAGAATCAGAGAATGGTTGAGATGGAAACACCCTCTGGAAGTCACCTTGTCCAAATCTCAGAGTCCCATGACCATGTCCAGTTGGCAAAGTTTACTCTGTTTTTTCCCCCTACGAAAATTAAATATCATAGGATAAAATATAATTATTCAATTTGCAAACTAGAGTTACACTGAAATCTCAGTGTATACAGCATTTTATTGTTTGGACATATGTTACAATAGACAAACATATATTACATATGCTATACAAAATATACATTCTGATGTGAAAAAAAAATAAATAGACACTAGGAAATAGCAAGAGGGAACAGAAGCAGCTTTGCTCTTGTTGCCTTCTGACCCCTCAGTTCCTGTACTGGCAATGCTTTGGCATTGATTGAGGCAATTACTTGTTTTTACTGAAAAAAGAAAGGCCACTCTGTCCCCTCTGCAAAGGGGAAAGAAGATGCACGATTTTTTCCTCCAAGTCTACCAAAGAACTTTTTCCACAGTGCAGCAAAGTGTCACCTACTTAGAAGCATCAGCTATTTACAACCAGCTTATGGACTTTAAATGCTCATGGAAGGATGTAAATGTCTTAATTTGAGATTCAGCTTTTATAGGCCACTCTCTCACAGAAATTGGAGCAGCTTTAGCTGCACTCTCTGACAGCCAGCACAGTCCTGGTGCAGACAGCAGTGATTTTAAAGCCCTGGTCCAGGCCAAGCAGGTCTCACCTACCTAACGGGAATTCCCTTGCTCCAGGAAGTTGTACCCCAAGTACTTCCAGGGTCTGGACAACGCCAGCTGCACTGTGACAGATCTGTGTCAGCTCAGCTCCTACGAAGAGAGAGAGGAAAGAAAGAAATAGGAACTAGCATCTGCCGAATGGTGATGAGAGAGCAGCAGCAACAGGGCTGCTGTTTTCCCACTCCTGGGAATCGCACGTGCCAGCAGCACCCTGTCCCAGTAGCCTGAGTGACTGGCTGAGAGAGCAGCCCAGAAGGATAAGGCTTTGCTGCTGCTGGAGTTTTATGACATGACTTTTCTCATCTGGATTTAAACTGACAGTGCTGGGTCCCTGCGGCAGGGATTACTTTGGATTCAGAATAAGCCCTGTGCCTTAAATGCTGTCTGGGAAAGAAAAGTCTGGAGGAAATAAAAACAGAAAGAAATTAACTTAAGGTTCTTTTCCTTTTTAAATTGTATTAAAACATTTCACCTGTCAGAACCCAAAAATTTACACATCTATGTTTCTTTCTATTTTACCCAAAGGTCAAGGACAATTGGATCCCCTTCCCACTAAAGCTGCTGGCTACCAAAGCAGCCACGCTGGCTTTGAAAGCATGGGAAGAGCCCTTGAAAGTATTTGCTCATTTGCAAAGATTTGACTATTATTCCTGTCCAAAGAGCCATGGGAAAAGCATCATTATTCCCAGTGTTTCTCCACTCATTTACTCAAATACTTCACTACAGTCTCTAAATTCAGCTGTGATTCTGCACAACTAGACCTGACACTTGAGTCACAAACCCTTCAGTCCAGGAATGGACCAATGGGAATTCTCACACACCCACAACTAGGCTGGGCTAAAAAGGGGGTTCTGTCTTTATAAAAATATCACACAGATGGTTTTATTTGGGTACAAATCCTACAGCTCCAAAGCAGGCAGCAGTGACCAGGAAGGAAGCACCTCACTCTAAAGGCATGACCACAGAGCACAACGTACCCACTGAAAACCCAACCGTGAGGAGTCTTTTAACATCTTCTACAAGAAGAGGCATTTTCCCAAAGGAAAGAATTTTTCAGGAAGTCTTTATAATGTCATTGTTCTTCCTCATTTTGTCAGGCACATTGCATTGGAACTATTGAGTCTGAGCTTCTTCTGTCTCAGCAAGATTTTTCAGTAGTGAAGGGTTCCCTGCATCGTATCATTTCTCACCCGTCAAATATTTAAACCTTTTGGCCACACTAAGGTTTAAGGGAACTATTAGTTCCACAACTTAGCCTGATATTTTACAACAGAAAAAGACCAGTGTTTTAAATTCCATATGCCTTTGGCTATGCAGGAGAAATAAGTATTTATCAAATGTTCTCCCAGTTTACTTCAGGCTTTTCATCACCACATTCTTTTTAAAAGTTCACCTAACTGTCAGCTAGGACACATATGGAGACCCTCTCAACATACACAATATGAAGGGTTTTTTTAAAGATAAAAGCTTAGATAAACCTTGAAATTCTGCTAATATAATGAAATGGACCAGCTTGCAGCCAGGTCAGCCAGGCACACAGTTGTAGGCAACAATGAAATTCATCAATATCACAGTTCTACCACATATCTATAAGTAAATGCACTTCTTTTCAAAACAAAGACAGCTCTATTCCCTTACAAACAAGCTTTCGGTCCCCCCAAGCTCCCCATATGGCTTGATATGCAGCTGTCAAGACTAACAGTATGATACATACTTTGGCATAATAAAAAATAATTTACATTACAGCCAACACATTTATATGCTTACTGTATACAAAATATTTATAAATGCAAGTTTATTTACAACCAGAGTCCATTATTCATAGAAGAAAGCAAGCCCCAAACTTAGACTGGTAACAGAAACCTGCCAACAGTCTAAGGAAGGAAAAGCTGGCCAAGAGTTTTATGCTTACAGTTCCCGGGGAATTCCACAAGGAGGCCCTGATGGTTTTTTTCCAAGCAGACAAAGCACTGTGAAATAGCTACACATGTTCTTGAGAGCTTTCCAAAGCATGCACCACCACAAAGGCTGCTTCCAGCATCACACAATTCATGTTTTAATGCTATTTTTGTAGATGGCACTAATTATCCCCGTGTTCTCTGGTGCACAGTCCCATTTTCCAATGGAGAAATTGCAGAAAAAAGGGCATGTGCCACCTCCTCCAAGTCTGACTGTTCAGTAACTGCAGACACACACACGAGCATCTTTGGCCTTGGCGTTAGTCCTGAGGTAGTAAATACAGTCAGTCAATCTGGGTTCGCTTTCAAGGCTTTGAGAGTGTTTTATGTGGTTTCACTGTGGTCATGAATGTTCCGTGTCCTGTTAAAATCAAAATTCTGCTCCCGTAGCCTCTGACAGGGTCTGGGTGATGCCTGGTCCCAGTCACTGTGGGCGATACTGTTGCTCCGGAGCGGCTGTGGGGCCTCGTGGGCCAATGGATGGTGCAGGAATTGCGGGTGAGAGCAAGCCAGGTCTCTGCTGCCTCCCCACAGAGGAACCTGGAAGGATTCTGAGGGAGAAAAATTAGAAGATGAACAAGAGAAAGTTCTTTGAATCAAGGAATATCCTAAGTTGGAAGGGACCCTCTAGGATCATCGAGTCCAACTCCCGGCCCTGCACAGACACCTCAACAAATTCCACTCTGTGCCTGAAAGCATTGTCCAAGCACCTTTTGAGCTCTGGCAGCCTTGGGGCCATGACCATTCCCTGGGCAGCCTGTTCAGTGCCTGACACCCTCTGCAGGAAGAAACTTTTCCTGATACCCAATCCAAACCTCCCCTGACACAGCTCCAGCTGTTCCCTCAGGTGCTGTCACTGCTCACAAAGAGCAGAGATCAGTCACACTCAGATTTTAAATAGATTTGAGCTCTGTGACTTGGCAATAACAATCGTTCTGAGCTGATTTTCTCTGTTTTTGAGAGTATGTTTAACTGGATGCTCGCCTTTTCCAGCAATCTCTTACAGTAACCAGGAACACACAGAGCTTCAGTGTGAATTTTTAAAAAGGTGATCTGGAAGAAATTCAACTGAAAAACAACCAGTTTAGGGAGTTCTTTGAACTTCAGGCCAGCTCAAACAGAGAGGCTACTTGAATTTCTTATGTGAAGCTCCAACTTTTGGTTAATACATGTCCTTGAAGTATAAGCAAAGGCTCACAGTCCACAAACTTAAACCTGCAAATTAAGAAATTCCATCTTTTTAACATCACCCTCTTCAATCACCGGTACTGGATGCAAGCTATTGTTTGCTAATGCAACATGGGCATTTGGAGAACAAGTGGGTAATAAAGGTGAGTTACTCCACAAACTACTGGCACTTGAAGGATTAGCTTTGTGTCAACAGTGAAGGGCAGCACAACGAAAGCCAAACTTATCAGGGAATACAGAGCAAGAAAAGGAAAAGTAGACACTCACCAATAATCTGCTGGGAGGAGATTTTCTTATCACTTTTTTTGTCGTGGTTGGTAAGGAAGACAGGCATGTCTTTGTCTGCTAAGAGATTATCCAGAGCACTGGTTTCATTCTGGGTGCATGCTGTGTACGTTTCCTTGGGCATCTGCACCATGAGATTCGGGAGTGTTTGATCCAGGGGGTCCTCCTCAGTGATGAAGGCATAGGGACAGTACTCTCGGGTCCGGGAGTAGATGTTGGCATTGTCATAACAATCTGAGCAGATCACTAATGGTGCTGCACCACCTGATGAACACAATGGAAAAATAAAATACTCTCAAAAAGGATGAGGATGCCAGATTTCCATAGGCTTTATGTCCTGATATGATCATTTATTACAGCAGCACAAATTGAAGGGCCTTTTTACAGTTGAGTAACAAAGTACTCAGCTTGAGAGGTCACATGAGAAACCCCCCCAGATTCCCACCATCCAAATTCCCCACAGCAGTGCCCTTCTGAAGCTGACCAGAGGAACCATGGACATGTTCCCCTATTTCATGGGCAAAAAAGTTCCATGCAGGTCCAGCCAGCTTGGGCACCAGGCTGAAACAGCCTTGGGATTAAACCGGGATACCTGCCCACATCCATCTTGGACCTGACTTGTCCCTGCATGCCCACACACGTAAAAGCTGATGATAAACTGGTCACTGAGACGAGCTGCTTCTCAACTCTTTCCTGATACAGACTCTAGTGCAGTGGGACTGGACTGGAGGGATCATCGACAGGTGTGAAAAACTTACACTGAGGATCAATTTTCAAGCCAGCCTATATAATGAGCGATGAGTCCTCAGCATTTTTATGGCAAAGAAAGCATTTCTGTAAGCTCAATGACACAAACATCCAGAAAATTGTCCAAACAAGGTAGGGAAATAGTGCAGACCCCTTAGTAATGATTGTAACAAGCCAACTAGATGTCTGGCAGAGGCAGGAATTTTATACCAAGGATATGAGGCACAGCTAGTCACCTTCCAAGCAAAATCTACTTCCGCCTCTTCCACCTGGGCTCTTGAGATGCCAAAGGAAAGGAACAGGATAAAGATCTACCTTGACACTTAAGCTGTGAGGATGAGACTGTGCATTGGCATCCTGCTGAGGCACTGGTAACACACCTGAGGGCTTTGCTTACCATCTGTGCCTTTGTGCACGTAGCTGCCAGCTGGAGGCATCAGCTGCTGACGGCTCCCTGCCTCCAAGTTACTGTACCCTTCCTGAGGCTCAGACAGTGTTCCCTGGGAGGACAGGTAGCTGGGAATGTCAGCAGGTAGGTTCATCTCCTCTGCAAGGCAGAAGTAACATTGGCAACATTAAACAGCGTGAAGAGTTCAAGGTATTACCAGCACTATTCCCCACATTAACAAGAACATCCAGAATTTCAACTCACAGGTAGGTATCTTTTTTCTACCTCAGTAATTACAAATGCAGATGGCCAGTTCAAAGCTGACAAGGCCAGAAAAAAAATTTACACTTATTATTCCAGGCCCTGAAAATATTTCTAAGTTTATTCAAATATTTACTTCTGAACTTTACTGTTTTCCCTCAATGTAGGACAAATCTAGTGTATAAGGAATAGAATTAGCACATTTCTGGTATTTAAAAGAACCTCTAAAATGGAGGAATTTGAGCAAATCCCTGAAGGGATTTTAGAAGGAAATCTTCAGTTCTTTAATCTTAGCCATTTGTAATGAATCCAGAAACTTCAAGTGTTTTGGATTAAAAACAGGACCAGAGACTGTTGATTTTACACTTAACCTGTGTTAGTGATGCTGTAATCTTCATTCTTCTTCCTCATGTGGTAGATGACAATAACCCACACCAAGGATGTTCCCACCACGCAACACACGACAACGATAATCACGATCCCTACTGTTGTCCAGCCGTCCTCCTCATGGGCAATGGCACTCTGGGAAGAATCACAGTTGGGAGAAGCCAGGACATTTAGGTAAATATGGCCACGCTCAGTGCCCAGTGTGTTGGACATGATGCACGTGTACTTCCCAGCATCCTCCAGTCCCGCATCCACTATGATGAGGAGTTGATTTGCTGCAGCGAAGAAATGCCGCTCAGTGACTGTCAAGGGACCATCGTCCTTGGTCCAGTTGAGGCGAGGGGCAGGACTGCCACCAGCTATGCACTGCAGGACAGCAGTTTCACCTCGGGTCACTGTCCTGTCCTCCAGGGGCCTCATGAAGGAAGGAGTTTCTGGGACAAAAAGTGAAATTGTAAGATAACTTCAAAGAATCATGGAATCCTATAATGGTTTGGGTTGGAATGGACCACCTGAAAGATCACCCTGTCCCATCTCCTGCCACAGACAGGGACACCTTCCACTAGACCAGGTTGCTCCAAGGCCCACCCAAGTGCCTTGAGCACTTTCAGGGATGAGGCAGCCACAGTTGCTTTGGGAAACCTGTGCCAGTCCTATTCTAAATTTGGCCATAATGTTAAAAGTCAGTGTCTTCGAAAAATGCTGCACTCTGGAAGGAACTGACCTTCCATTATTACTCAGTGTAGTTCACAGGATGGGTCAGCTTGGAAGGGACCATAGTGGGTCACCTGGTCCCACCTCCCTGCTCAAACAGGGTCATCCCAGAGCACATGGCACAGGATTGCATCCAGACGGTTCTGGAACATCTCCAGTATGGGAGACTCCACAGCCTCCTCTCTGGGCAGTCTGTTCCCGCACAGTAAAGAAGTTCTTGCTCACATTCATGCAGAACTTGCTGTGCATCAGTTTCTGCCCATGGCCTCTTCTCCCATTGCTGAGCACCACCAAGCACAGCCAGGTCCATCCTCTGACCCCTCCCTGCAGACACGGACACACATTGATGAGGGCCCCTCTCAGCTGTCTTTTCTCAAGGTTGAACAGCCCCAGTTCCCTCAGCCTTTCACAGAGTCATGAAATCATGTAGGTTGGAAAAGGCATCTAAGATTCTCAAGTCCAACCATACACCATTTCCTTGTAAGAGCGATGCTCCAGTCCCTTCACCATCTCCATAGCCTCTGCTGGACTTGCTCCAGGAACTCTGCATCCCTCTTTTCCTGAGGAGTCCAGAACTGGACACAGCACTCCAGATGTGCCTCACTAGGGCTGGGCAGAGGGGCGGGATCACCTCCCTGACCTGCTGGCAATGCTCTTCCTCATGCATCTCAAGATCTCACTGGTCTTCTTGGTGGCAAGTTTGTTACCTGTGACAAAATTTGCTCTAAGGCAACACAAATTACTTGCCTAATCTACACTGCTGGACTGAGATATGCCCCTCAGCTCCCTACAGAGATCACACCAACTCCACCGGCCAGCTCTGCAACTCAGCTTCCAAAGCTTCACTGTGTAAACATCACACCAAGTGCTGCTCTTTGTATTTTAACTTCATTCTCCACGATTTCAACTTGCTACTTACAGCTAAGCTACACTTCCACTGCAGATGTGCAGAGATCCATCTGCCAGCACAGGCCAGTCACACTTACCCAGCACAGTGAGGGTAGCATTGGCTGAGAGTCCCCCTGCGATGTTCTGGGCCATGCAGCTGTAGATCCCCATGTCTTCCATCTTCACGTTTGCAATGAAGAACACATCGTCCTCAGGCATGACGTGCATCCTCCTCTCTCTTGCAGCAGGGAAGTCTGTGCCACCATCTTTCTGCCAGGAGATCTGTGGGGGAGGGTGGCCCTCGGCAGCACACTCCAGCCGGGCCATTGCCCCGGTGCGGATAGTGAGATCCATGGGGGTTTTCAGGAAAGAAGGGAGCTCTGGATCAAAGGGGACATCGATTCAGCATTTTCAGTATCAGGTAAAATGCAGCAAAAGCTCCACGGCAGAGAGAAAATTTGAAAAAACATATCTGAAACACTCCTTAAGAGAGAGGGACAGATTCTTCTGAAGAACTGCATAAATTTTCAGTGGTTACTTCTAAGAGCCTTTCTCCCAAAATTTAAATACAGCATCTACAGTGTTCATAGAATCACAGAATGCTTTGGGTTGGAAGGGACCCCAAAGACAATACATGCCCATGGGCGAGGACACCTTCCACTCTCCCAGGTTGCTCCAAGCCCTGCCCAACCTGGCCTTAAACACTTCAAGGGGTGGGGCAGCCACAGCTTCTCTGGGCAACCTGTGCCACGGCCTTGCCACTCTCACAGAGAGAAATTTCTTACTAATATCCAATATAAACCTACTCTATTTCCTCAGTTTAAAGCCATTAAGTTCTTTGAAGATGATGTGAAGAAGACGATTTCTCATGGGAAGAATCCAGGGAAAAGACTTTGCCATGTTTTTCTTCCCTGCTAACAGGGAAAGTAAACTTCCATCTCATCACCTCTGCTCTGAGGTACTGTGCGGATCAGTGGTCTGCTAACTGATCTGAACATTGTCTTCTCACCTCCCCTTCCCTCAAAATAAACAGAATCATGATGGCTAAAAATAAAAAAAAAGACTTCGCTTTTGACTTTTCAGAGTTTTTACCACTTATTTTTACATGAGTCTTCCCCAGTCTTACAAACATGCAGGAAAGGTGCTGCGTTCTGCGGAGACAGTAGAGGGAGCTTTTAGTTCAAAGAATTCCACCACCAATTAACTAGATGAACAACTAATTGTGTTCTAATAAAGCACAGGAGATAACTGCCACTTTCAAAAAGTGAACGGAGGCTTTTCATCCACAAAATAAAAAACCACTTCTTTCCAGCTTTATAAAATGATGCGTGATACTTCTAAATCCCACTGATATTTGCAAGACTATTTATTTTGGGCCAGCTTTAGTGAAAAAGAGACTTGTAGCTACTTAAATGAAGTTTTAGGTTCAGAGTGTTTCTCTTTTTTTACCGTTATCACTTACCATTGACAGTCAGCTTGGCTTTGTTGGAATAATTGGAGCCAAAGTGATTGGTGACAATGCACTGGTATTTCCCTTCATCAGTGAAATTCACATTGAAGAGGTGCAGGACAGTGGTGTATTCCAGCACCTCCCCGCTTTGCTGCTGGTATCTGGCAAAGTTCTCAACCTCTGCATCATAGAGGACCTCGCTGTCTTTGCGCCAGGCCGTGGCCATGGGTGAATCACTGCTGCTCACAGCAGTGCACAGCAGGGTCACATTTGTGCCTCGCAGGGCCACCGTGGTCTCTGGGTGGACTCTGATCTGCGGTTTGGGGAAATTATCTGAAAAGAAAAGCACCAAGATTAGCTATTTTCCTCTTAAACTTGAATTAATATTGCAAGAAAACTCACTCAAAAGACAATGTAAGCAAAACCAAAACTTTGGGAACAGATGTCCTGCTTGAGGTGCATAAATTCAGCTGTTTTGAGCTGGAAATCAAGCTGTGAAGGAG
The DNA here is from genome assembly GCA_013397845.1 of Melanocharis versteri. NCBI lineage: Eukaryota > Metazoa > Chordata > Aves > Passeriformes > Melanocharitidae > Melanocharis > Melanocharis versteri. The sequence goes on along the minus strand of VZTG01009169.1, from coordinate 239,261 downwards.
GCAGAAGAATCAGCACTGAAAACAATCAGTGTGGAAGTGCGGTGCTGAGCAGCCCTGCTTTTTGCCCAACTGCCTGAAACTTGCTATACTTAGATCACACTCAAAAATCCTGCTCAGCTGAAGAGCCAGGCCATTTTATGAAGGACTGAGACTTGCTTTCAGATAGTTTAAATATCCTGAAGAGCCCTGAAATTCTACAAGTACAGAGCATAACAAGCTGGCAATTCACTATCTCATCCCACTTGATGAAACTGACTTCCATATCCATTATTTCAGCAAAGGCACTCTCATAGACACATGCAGAGCTCGGTCAGACACCACCCTGGTGGTACTGGAGTGGAGAAGTAGGTGCTCGCACCTACGTGATTATTACTGCAGCCTTTGCCACCAAATCAATATAAGAATTGCATATACACAAATAACTGTTATAAGACTGCTCACCAGGAAAAGGGAACATCAGACTAATTCCAGGCCTGCCACAGACTTCACCCAGACTCTGGGCAAAGAGTCTGAGACCACCATAAACATCACAGATATGGAGCACCAGAAAATGTGCCAGAGCCTGAACTACTGTAACTTTTGCCCAGAGAAGCTGTGGCTGCCCCATTCCTGGAAGAGCTCATGGCCAGGTTGGACAGGGCTTGGAGCAACCTGTTCTCATGGAAGGCGCCCCTGTCTATGGCAGGGGGTGGAACTGGATGATCTTTAAGGTCCCTTCCAACCCAGACCATTTTATGACTCTGTGATATTCTGCTGGTATGGGCAAGAACCAGGAAGAAAGTGTCAAACAGACTTTACAAAGCTAAATGTAGACATAAGCAGGGAGAATGGAAGCATAATCCATTTTTAATAGTAAGCTAAATAAAAAACAATGCAGTCCCAACAGCACTACTCCCTCGGGTTAACTTCAGTGCTCAAAAGCCACAAAACAGAGCGAAGAGATGCAGAATTAAACCCCAAACTCACAGCAGACTCAGTGATGTACATGGGCCCACATGGGTCCCATGGTCAACACCAAGCACCTCCCCAGCATTACAGCTTGATTACAGCTACAAGACTTGTGTTACCATGTTTCTGTATCAAAAGTCACCAAAAATACAAACCACAAACAAAGTCATCAGGGTCCACACTGAGAAGGCTTTGTCCTGCCAACCACTCAGGGTGAGCACAGCTGACACTGACAGCCTGCAGCAAATGGCTCTCACTGAGCCACTGGGGCAGCCATTTCAACTGGCAATCGCAAAGCAAACTGCTTGTGTTCAACACTCTGCAGAAACAGGGCAAAACAAAAGCGTGAGTGAAGTTTATTTCATGCATACATGTGATTTCACACAGCAAAGCAACTTAAAGCATACACATAGAGAAACATCAGATTTACAGTATTATTTTACACGTATGGGTATTTATTATAAAATCTTAGCTATTTATGCTAGAATCAGTCCCTCTATGTCAGCATTAAAACCTTACATTTCATTTTAATCATGGAGAATATAAACTCGGAGTTTCAACTTCTAAAAAAACAATCCCAAAAACACTAAGCCTGTCTTTACAATTTTCTCATCCCTCTTTAAAGCAACTAAAAGGAACATAACACTGCAGAGCAGCTCCGTGTTTCAAACTAAACACACCTGCCATTATGAAATGAGCAGAAGTCTCAATTCTCATTTTAATGCCAGCTGATAAATATTTAAGTCCAAAAGTGATTTGTTTCATACAGGTATCAACTGCAGCTCATTTTCTCTGCTCCACAGAAAAACTACCAACAGGAAACAATGATGGGTCTCTTCTTTCCTACCACCTGCTTTCAAAGTTTCCTAAGTTCCCTTATTACTCATTCCTTGCAGTGCCAGACACCACCTCTGAACTGACATCAAGACACTGGGGGGCTGAGTTTTGTTTGCCATACTCCAAGTATGACTGACTTGAGACATCCAGCATTTAACAAGAAGTGATCTGCCCTAAGATGAAGCCAGTCATGGGAGAAAAGAGGCACCAAACAAGCCAGGATTCCATCCTGCTCTTTGCCTGTACATATCGATGACTCATCACTTTTGAAATACATCAGAGAAAGCAACGGAAGTCTTTAACACCTGAAATTGTCTCCTCACACTGGCAGATCTTGCAGCCTAAGTCCATCTGACCAAGGTTAATTAATGCAATAACAGTTTTAGAGCAGATTACACAACAGTCAAAGACTTTATCTCACAGAAAGGACTGCATTACAGTAGGATTAGTCTTGGGTGTGAAGGTCACTTCACATTATACTACCTTAGATGTCTGAAAGCCACAAGAGACCCTATCAGCTTAAACATCTGCTGAGCACATAAAAAGTCTTGTCTAGCTGTGAATTTTAAAGCCTTTCCCTAGCCCCCAAAAATAGGAAGAAAAAACACAGGGCTTGCTGATCCCCCCGAGCGATTCCTGATGAATTATTTGTTTTGTTCACTGCCTACATGCAGTGCTGAGCTTGCTGCAAAATCATAGGATGGGAAAAGCTTAATGGTTCAGTACTGCAAGAAAAAGTTAACTCCTACTAATTGCAACTAAGGAAATACAGGTGAAGATTTTATCAAACCTTAAATTTAAATATACTGCTACCATCTTTGAGTTGATAATTTACCAGCATTGCTGCAAATATTTCATGATGAAAGCAGACACACTTCAGACAACTTCGACCAACCCCACAATAGCTGAAGGATTCTTTCCAAGGTAGGGCTTGTAAAGAATATCTAAACAATTGTCATGAACTTACAGCTCCTTCAGCTGAGCCTGGGCAAAGGCATTTTCTTGGATGGACATTATTGCATTGTTGCTTAAATCTCTGTAAGTTAAGCAAAGAGCACAATAATGAGTTAGTGTGATTTCATATGCTGCCTTCAGTTAAATTCTTGAAAATCTTACAGAGAACATAAGACTGAAGTTGACAAATAATTAGGAGTTCTACAAATTAAAATACTTACAGATGTTCAAGTCCTTCAAGACCAGAAAATGCTTTTTTGGTAATTGACTTAATTTGGTTTCCTTGCAAGATTCTGAAAACAAAGGCCCAGAAACCAGTCTGAATGTCAATACCAGTTCACAAACAAGACCCAAAAGAAGTTCCCTATGAGGCTTAACTACATTTTTTTTTCCAATTCTAGCTGAGATAAAGGACTAAATACTATTTTTTTTAGCTTAAAGGCTCAACTAATTTTCCCGAGAACAAGGTTTCTTTTCTATTTTCAACTTAGAGATTTGGGCTAGAAATGTGTCAGAAGATAATTTAAGTCAGGAAATCCAGTGCTACATGGATCCGATGCTCCTGATCAAGGAACCCAGGACTGTATCAAGAGGTCGTGGCACACAAGTGAAAACACTGTGAGAAAGGCTTTCTGCCTCGTGTCATTAATTTACAAGTACCTAATATTTCGCACTCTCCCTCTCTGCATGCCTAAGAAGTGCTATCATTCCCCTAGTTTGTAATACATACAGTTTATCCAGCCTGTTGAGTCCCATAAAAGCTTCATTTGCATCTTCTATGGCCCAGGAGATCTCATTGTTCCGCAAGTCCCTGCAGGAGAAGACATTTCTTAGAAAGAAGCCTTGGAACATCATCGTGACCAGGGCTAGTGGTGAGCTCGGGAAGACAGGCCAGGTATAGGGCTCTGGCACAGCATCACCTGGAAGGTCTCAAATCTTTTACAAAACTAAGCTTGTCAGGAGATGAATTTCTCACTTCAGAGGTGCAAAAGGGAAAATTGTTCATGATAAGTGCTGCAGCCAGAACCACAAACAAATTCTGCAGCACAACTCCTTGATGTGGCATTTAAGGAAAGCCCCGGTCTGACCAGCACTTTTCATGTGATGGACAATTTGCCAGGAGCTGGGAGAGGCTCCTGAAGCAAGTTGGTTCATGTAAGGGAATTAACCAATATACCAGCAGCATTAATCTTCATGAGTAACAGGCCTTATACCAGCATTAGCATATTAAGGGATTACGCCCAGGTTACAGTGTAGGCCTGCCAGGAACACCATGGTGGATTTTCAAAATGAAGTAGATATTCTGCTCACAAATCTCGTTATCAGCTAATGGGATTTCTGATTGACCTCTGCACAGCACTTCAGCCCCTCATGGAGAAGAGAGGTCTAAACAGCAAAAGCAATAGAGCAATACAGTTTGGAGAGGATTAAATGCTTTTTAGAGAGAAGATGAAATAAATTCACTCACATTTTTAGCCTGAATGGCATGGACTGAGCCAAGATTATCTGTTTTGATACCACCAAGCACAGAGAAGAGTGTGTTTAAAGGAAATCATGCTAATAAAAAATACTCTGCACTGTGTTTTATCAGATATTCTATGTAACAACTAGACAAAGCTTCCAAATGAGTCAACTGACACAAAACTCGCTGCATACACAGGCAACTGTATATAAAAAATGAAGTATCTACTTTCCCTTATATGAGACTGTAAACTGTGTAGAACACCATTGTGGAAGAGACTGGGATCAACCTCCAGGATACCATCAGTGGTAACACACTATCTTCTTTTTTTTCTTACTTTGAAACATAGAAGTCTTGTTAAAACCACACACAGCGGTCACTTCCACGATTTGTATTTATACACTTCCAAGTTTAGGACAAAAAAGAAAAGAATTTCATATTTTATGCATCACAAGGTCCGAACAAATATGCCCTTGAAACTTGCTCACATTAAATCTTTTCCTCTTTGAAAATCCAAGCTAAGGTACTCAACATGGAGCTGAGCTAGTAATGACTAGATGAATAATATGCCAAATTTATTTCCAAGTTGCTAATTCTTGTGATATAAAACACATTTCTAGAATTATCTCAAGGTCTGCTTCAGAATGTTAGACTGTGAGTGCTGGAGAATATAAATGCCAAACTGCTCACAGTATTCTGAAGTAAATAATGTGGTAATATGTAAAACTTCAAAACTTCAGTGCTATTCTTAGATACATCTGTAATCCTAACTTGCAGTTAACGTATAGTTTTACAGTTCATACTCATACACTGCAGAGTGGCAGGAGCGGAACATATAGAAATATTTACACCAGTCGTAGCACCAAACAACCAGCACACAACCAACAATGGAACTAAAACCACACAGTATGTTTTGTCTTTTGAAGTATTTTTACATTCCACTACTCAGACCACTCAGCAAAATGCGTGAGCAGCCCAAAAGAAAAGCCCCTCATTGTGTGAGAGAGGAGTTGGCTCCTCATGCCTGGCTGGGCACTAATGCTTGGAGCCTTGTTAATCACCACTGCTCTCCATCCTGCACATTCCAGCCCCAAAGCAAAGGGCCAGGCCCTCGCTGTTGATGCCCCTGAGAGCTCAGGAAAACCTACTAATTAATCTGCTCTTGTTCTTTTTCATGCTACTCTAAATCTAAGAAATTAGGTTTAATTGTTTCATTAAAAGGTTGCATTAACGTTAACAGAATATGACTGCTTACATAAATCTCTCTGGTGAGTTTGCTTATTTAAGCATTTATTTAATGAAGTGACAGAGAGGTTATAAACTTTCACTCCTTTCTCAAGTACTGTTGTTTAGGATAATTACAACTGTTTAGATCTACTTGGGACAGGGCTGGGTCTTTTCAGAATTATCCAAGATCTGCCACGAAAGGTCCTGGAAAGTGCAAAGCTGTGCCTTCAACAGCAAGAAGCAACTCTACATCCCCTGTTATGTTTGTGAGGTCAGCACATGAGCAGGATGGGCCAAACCACACCTTCTACAACATAAAAGGGTTCAGTCCTTGATTTCTGAGGTTCCAAACCTAAGGAAACCCTCTGGAATAAAGAGCTCCAGGCTATTTGCTCCACAACTGGCATTACGCAAGGTATCCACACCTCTAAGAACTGGCAGGACACACATCTGAGCGCTCAAGGTCACCGAATCACTGTTTCTTACCCCCTCTAAAATTGAGTGGTTGGTTTGTTTTAGCTGGGCTGGAATTCTGTCATCTTGGCAAGCCAAAAGATTATCAGCCCTACCACACCTGCAGGCAGGACAGCACCAACAATGATCTCAGGCTTCCACAGTAAAATATCCATTGTCTCTACTTCCAAAAGCTCCACTTAAACTGAAATGGCATTAAACTGAAATTTCCATTTGAAGTTTTCTGTACTTACAAGGTTTGAAGATTTGTCAGACCTCTAAAGACACCATCGGCAATGTGACTAATGCGATTGTCACCCAGGTTTAGCTTCTCCAATAAGCCAAGTCCCACAAAGGCAGATTCCTTGAGGCGAGTGAGCTGATTGTATGACAAGTCTCTGGAAACATTCAACACACACTTTAAAGGCAAGCAGGTGGATTAATTATTAAGATACTATCTGACTTGATTAACTATTGTGTTCTAATTTCTCTAACAGAATACTTATAAGTAAAATACAGCATTACCATGGGCCTATCAAGGAAATGGAGTACTTCCTTCGGTAATTCATTCTTGCCAATCAATAATTGCAACATTCCAAAAATCCCCAATGAGTAGCAGCCCAGGACTTACAGCTCAGCAAGTCTTTGGCAGAATTCCCATGCATCTGGGCTGATCCTGGTGATGGCATTCTGGCTAACATAGAGTTGTTGCAATGTCCGCAGCCCATACAGCCAGCCCTTGTTTACTTCTGTTAAGTTATTATGTTCCAGTTCTCTAATGAATTAGAAGGAAAAAACATTTGCCAAATCGATAATCAATGAAACATCTATTTACAACATTTCACCTTGTGGATCTCAAAATGATTTACTAACTTTAAGCCTCAGACAACACAAAATGCATGACTCTTTCAATCCCATTGAAATAAAAAGAGTGAACTAAAGTATATGAAGAACTGAGTAACTCAACACCAGCTTCAGGGATCCAGTGGCAGAAACAAAACTGTGATCTCTATTCTCAAAAATAACTTTTTAAAAAGAAGTCTTTTGCTAACATTGCGTCACACATCCTTGTGTTCACACTGTCAAAATCACGGAGGAGAGAACAACCCCATGTCATGGCGACTGCACATGAAAACCAGCAAAAAGCAACTACAGAGGCAAACATTCTTGATCACTATTTGGGAAGAAGCAGGAAAGAGGACCAGTATAACGGAATCACAAGGCTGGTTTGCGTTGGAAGGGACCTCAAGGATCGTCCAGTTCCAGCGCCCTGCCATGGGCACGGACACCTTCCACTGGACCAGGTTGCTCTATTCAACCTATTCAGCCCTATTCAACCTGGTCTGGAACACTTCCAAGAATAGGGAAGTGTATCTTTCCACTCCTGAAGTAACCAGACATGACATAAAAATAATGGGAAAATACTCTTCCTATGATTTCATCAATATCTCAGCACAGCCTTGATGTAAGGGAAGCAGTACAGAACACAAGTCTCCAGAGCCATTTTCTTTCTGCTACAAAAATTCCACAACCAGGCATACTCACAATTCCTCTATATTACCCAGACCAAAGAATGCTCCGTCCATTAGTCTGCTAATCCCATTGCGCTGCATTTTCAAGGATTTTAAGGATTCCAATCCTTGGAATGTAAGACTTTCCACTATTTTAATCCGGTTCCTTTTCAGTTCCCTTTTATAAAGATGACATTCAAATATTAAGACACCTTGCAACAAGCACCACTGTGTGAAAGTCAAGAACATGCTGAGATTAACAGCTCAGCTGTAAATGTTGTTTCGATGTTTTCAAGACCGTTACTTACAGAAACTGCACATGAGGCAGTCTGAAGATCTTTGGTGGAATCATACTAATCCTATTTCTGTTCAGTTTTATCACCATTAGTGAGCTCGATAAGTTATCAAGGCAACCTGCTTCTAGAGTAGTTATTCTGTTGTTACTCAGATTCCTAAGGAAGGAAGGAAGAAGGAAAGAGGCCTTTCAGAACACAGAGAATTTGATGAACACAATGGCACAAGCACTTCAGAGCAACCACTGATTAACAGAACCCAAGACCCATGTGAAGTCACATTTCAGAGAAATCTGAATTCTGGGATACCAAGCTAAATCCTTTTTCCCAAAGGAATCAGTGTGAGGAGCTGATTTTTACTGCACGTCCATGTTTCAGTTAGAAGTGGTTAACACAATGTCCACAGTGATCTACTCAAACAGGGCAGAAATGATTCCCTGTCCCTGATGGCTTATGTACCTGCACTCTGACAACAGCAATTGCTGTTTTCCATGTTTTTTGGGAAAATACAATATAGATTGGTATGAAAACTATTTTATTTCAAGGACATCTGTAGCTCCATTAAGCACTGCTACCAGTTCAAAGCTGTGTAAAGATGCTGACTTCAAGACACTAATTTAGGAGTAAATGAGCTCTCCAACATTATCATTGTAGAGCCAGGAATCCCAGAGACAGTAGATCACTCATACTTACAGGTACTTCAGTTGCATTCGTGGAAAGGAAGAGGCTTTAATTTCTGAGATAAGATTAGAACTAAGATCTAGATTTTCCAATGAAAGGTAGACCTGGAGTTGCTCAGCATTTATTTCTGGAATGGTATTGTGCACCCTGAAAAAGATCAGCAATAAATATGATTATCACAACGTCTCATCGTTCCAGTTACACAGCTGAAACAGCAACAGGATTCTGTATATCAACAGTACTAGTGAGCTTCCTGAATGGGACATGCACCACATGCTTCCAAAAGTGTTAATTCCTAAAGCAATACTGCAAATCCAAGAGCTACTTGCCACCTTGACATATGAACAGATTCAAATTCTGAGGCCTATAGCTGAGCTGGTCCTTGTGTGAAGTGTCATTCCTGGACTGCATCCCTCCCCTTCAAAGCTGCCTGCCTTAGCTGACTGCGTTTTATTGGTAATTTAGGGTGACTTGATTGTCTAACTGATTTGTGTTTCTTTAAGAAGTGCTTACATATTCCCTGATGCACTTTACATGAGCAGTATTTCAAGAAAAAAGATGTTTTCCTACAATTTGATAGCAGAACTCTAACATGGTTCTCCCATTTGTTAAACAAGAAAAAGGCAGATGAGCTATTACTTACAATGAGAGAAGAGTTATATTGGAAGTTGTTTCTCCAAAATACGGAATTTCACTTAGCTCATTGTAATTCATTTTCCTTAAACAGAGGGCAAAAAAAATTACTGACACTTCAAAGAGGAGAAAAACCCTTCTGTACACAGCAGAAATAATTAATATCAAGGCATTTAACAATTTTAGTGTATTAGTAATACTCAGTAGTTGACAAAAAAGATTCCCCAGGAGCCTAAATACTAATAATTTGAACAATTTGGACAGTGAAACATGTTAGCTTTTCTCATTTTCATGGATACTATTACTTCTCTTTCATTTAAAATTAGTTATAGCCAAAACAAATAGACTTCATTTCTCTTTAAAAATATTGGTCTTCTGATCTTTCACGAGAAAGATTTCTGCTCACAACACAACAGTTTTAAACATACAATGTGCTACCAATATGGAGCATTCATTTTTAATTAACTTGCACTGAATATTTCTGCAAGGTATCTTGACATGCAATGAAACATTCTAATTAGAATTAGGTAGGATACCTTTAGACTTCATCCTCATAAAAAACAACTTACACTTCTTGGAGAGTATGGACAGACAAATCAATGCTCCAATTGGACGATAATAAATGATTATAACTTAAATCCCTAGAGAGAGAAAAGTTATTTAGCTCCTTGTTAAATAATAATAAAAAATAATAATAAAAAAACCCCAACAAACCCAAAACATGTATGCTTTATGCAATCTCAAGTTTGAAACTGTATTTATTATATATGAAACTGTATATTATATAATTGCTCCTTCACTAAAGAAAAGAGCTTGTTCTAGTGGTCACTCACAATAGGAGTCTAAACAGTTCTATTTCTCTGTTTGAATCAAAAAACTTTTTGTTAAAGCTTCTTGAAAGGAAGATTGTACCTGACCAGAGAATTTTTGCGTTAACCCAGAGGTTTATTAACAACACTTGTCCACTGCAAGAAGGAAAAACTTTGCAGGGACACGAGAGTAATTTCTTACAAAACGCCCATTATTGAACTGCTTCCTGTAGCATGATCCCCATTTTCTCAGCTTTCCGAAGATGCTGACTAGCCAAGGTAGGCTTATTTTAAAGGAACAACATTCACACAGTTCCCAAACAAGCTGGACGAGAGAGAACCCTGGGGCTGGGAATCTTACAGACAGATGCTTTAGCACCAGTTGGTTTTACTTATAGGAATCAAATGCAGGAATTGGACTCTTTCAATGGGCAAGAGTCATTAAATCCAACTTTAATGCTCACACTGGATGTTGGTGCTATTCCCATTACTCTAACTTTACACAGTATTTTACTTTTGCCTTGGACTTGGTGCATAAATGCAACAGATGGGTCCATTTCTGAGCACAGGCTGCCTCTAGTCATGACATGAGTGAAAGAAGGACCAAAAAAAATCAGGTTTGTGATGGAAACAGTCCCAGCCACACCAGAAAGGACAGGCAGATGTCAGTCCAAAAAGTGAAACTAAGTCATCTGTGCGACATTTTGCTGGCACAAGTCCAGCACAGAGGTGAATCTCCCAAAGCTCATGCCAAGAGCTTGAGTTGTTGTGTCTGAACAGACCTGACACTGCTACTATGCTTGCAGAATATGACTGGTGCCCTCACCACAGCTGGAAATCTGTTGGTAAATGCAGGAATAACTGGACACAGCTTATGTCTCTGAGCTATGAAGATGGTGAAGGGTCTAAAGGGGCCGTACAAGATGTGGCTGAGGTCACTTGGCTTGTTTAGCCAGGAGAAAAAGAGACCGAGGTCAGGACTCACCAGGGTCTGCAGCTTCCTCCCAAGGGCAGCTCTGATCTCTGCTCTCTCTGAGCAGTGAAAAGACCCAAGGGAACAGCTGGAGCTGTGTCAGAGGAGGCCTAGGTTAGATATCAGGAAAAGGTTCTTCCCCCAGAGCCTGGTCAGGCACTGACCAGGCTCCCCAGGGGAGTGGTCAGGCCCCAAGGCTGCCAGAGCTCAAGGAGCGTTTGGACAACGTTCTTGGGCATAGGGCGGGATTTTGGGGCATCCTGTATAGGGCCAGGAGTTGGACTCAATGATTCTTGTGGGTCTGTTCTAGCTCAGGATATTCTATGCCAGCTAGTTGTTCCAGCCTGGCAGCAAGGCATCATGCTTCCCTCCCCATTTCCAGTTCTGACATCAAGGAGAGAGCTATAACAAGCTATTTTCAGCAAAGCTGTTCCCCTCCCTATGAGCTCCTCTGGTAAGGTCCTGTATCACTGATCCTCTTCCATCATTGCTGCAGTAACATTGTACATATTCATTATGGTTAGTTTTAAGATTATCAGGCAGGCACAGCAGTTGTGCTGATGCAGGAGACAAAATCACATTTTGCAACCAAAACTACCATTTATCTGTTAAAATGAATATTAAAATGTAAATGAGTATAGTTCAAAATATTTCCATTGACAACCAGGTTTGGACAGCCACAGCATCCACACACTCTTCTGTTCCTGCAATAGCTTCGGGCCTGTGCTTGACCCCAAATACACCGAGGGCCAAACTTGATCCTACAAGAATCACTGAGTCCAACTCCTGGCCCAGAATAGGTCAACCTCGAAATCCCACCAGGTGCCTGAGAGCATTGTCCAAACATTCCTTGAGCTCTAGCAGACTATTTTTGATCTGTAAGACCAAAACCTACTAGAGACAATAAGGACTGACAATTGACAGACTATTTGTTGTTAACTTCCACTCAGGTTCAGCGTAAAGATTCCATTCTAGCAATGAATTATTAAAATCCTGGGTGTCATGGCAAGTCAGGCAGTTGTTAATGTATTCTTTTAATTACACCAAGATGCAAATTATACAGATAGAGCAGCAAGTGGGTTTGGAAACAATTAAAAAAAAAAAAAGAATTGAGAGAACCTGGAGAAGAGAACAACAGCAGCCAGTTGCAGAACTATTCTGCAGCTATGCGTCCTCAGTACACGTGGTAATTAAGCCAGCCCTGAACACTAGGAAAAACACAAAAACAACCAAGTATGAACCGCTCCTCAGCAGACTTCCCACCTCAGAGGGCTGAATGCTCGAGACACCCTCTCCAGCTGCCCAGACTCCCCGGAACTCAGCTCAGCCTCTGGGCATCCACAGGAGCCCGGTACAGACAGGTGGAGGGAGCAGTGGGTTTAACCAAGCAGGAAGTACTAAGCCATGCTGTTTCCAAAGAACCGGTGCACAACACACGGAGGAAGGAGAAAATGGACAAGGAAGAAAACAATGCACCCCTCAAGGTGTGCAGATACTCCACTGATGAGCAAAACCAGGCCATGGGTTCTGAGCCAGACCAACCTGTGTGTCAGGCACAGCTAGCGGGCACTGACAGATCTTGGGAGCAAGATTAAAATGCAAAGAAAACTGAAACTTGATTTTTCTAAGGCTTTCGGGAAGAATGTAATAGAATACTTTAGTTGGGTAGAGGACCTACAACAACCTTCTAGTCCACCTGTCTGACCACATCAGGACTGTCCAAAAGTTAAAATTATTCAGGACACTGTCCAAGTTCCTCTTAAACACTGACAGCCATGGGGCCTGGGTGATGAGGATGTGCTAACATGCAGATACACATCCCTCCTCCCCCCAGAAACCTACTGTCTAATTACAGAGTTAGAAATTAAGATCTTAATTCAGAAAGCACAGGAAAGTATTTTTCTACTATTACGCAGATTTGGACTACAACAAAGTTTTCATTACAGTAAGTCCCCTTTCAAGAAGTTGGGTATACTTGATATTTAAACTGGTTATGACATTATTTATATCTACATTCTGTTACTGATGCTGTTCTTTTTCAAACAGACCAACTGATGACAAAATACAGAATGAAATACATTGGCTGGTTTTCTGTGTTTAGAAATCATTCAATCCCACAGCTAAGATTCCTGCTATCCTAGAGAACCAGATGCAATTCCCTTGCTCTGGAAAAGCCAAAACCAAAGAACCCATCCTTTAAGCAGCCTTTGCACTGTAACTGGGAGACCCAAGCTGTGCAGAATACAGAGAACAAACATGCAAAATTTGTATTTTAGAGATTCATCTGGTATTGTATATAACATCATCTAAACACCAATTTTGAGCTTAAGTGGTACTCATCTCTTAAGTAACTAAAACAGAACACACATACCAAACTGATTATGGATGATGAAGAACGATCTTAATTCAGCCAAGCTGAGCATACTGTGGCACTGTAGGGGTGTTGATGCAGAATGCAGGCAGCCAGTTGAGCTCACCCAAAACACCTGCTGTGAATGGAACTTGCTGAACTAATTAACTGATACCTGAACTACTTTTATTCATTGTCTCTCTGGTTACCAGGATATTCAAGCACACTTACTACTATGGGACTGGAGGCAGCAACCACCAGCATTGTGCTTCCCTCTGCCCCTACACACTGCTATCCTTCACACAGGGCTGGCATTCCTTGCTCGAATAAAACTAATGCTAAGAAACAGACATATAAAAAAATATTTCCTAACTCCTTAACTTCACAACCCTTTTCATCACCCACCAGGTTAGCCACAAAACATATATAACTTCAGAGGAAAAATGAAGTTACAGTCGCCTGAGTACTTCCATCATGAAAAGCAAGTTCTGCTCTTCTGGCTTTATTAAAAACAAAAAGTGAAAATAAAACCAACCTACACACACACACACTGGAAGCACCACCTGCAAGTAATTTGAGATTTAGGAAAAAGAAGAATTTTTAGTCCTCAGTGCCAGCTGAAATAGTATCACAGAACTAATAGAAAAAAGCACATGAGGCACTTGATCATGTGACAAAAATTAGGCTTTGATTAATCTTAAACAGCTGGTATACATTATAGCTCATTTAGATCCAGAACTGCTAGAGTACTTCTATTGAAGAAAAAACATCACCCATGCTTCATGTACCAAAATCCTGAAAGCCACAACAGAGGACAGACACAGAATGGATTGAGAGCAGCTCTGGGGAGGACTTGGGGATGTTGGTGGATGAGAAGCTCAAAAGAAACGTGCATCTGCAGCCCAGAACCAGCCCCTTGCCAAGCCCTGGGCTGATCCCCCAGAGTGAGCAGCAGGGGAAGGAAGGGGGATTCTGCCCCTCTGCCCTGCTCAGGTGAGACCCCACCTGCAGAGCTGCCTCCATCATCCAACATCAGGAGGATGTGCAGCTGTCAGAGCAAGTCCAGAGGAGGTCACGGAGATGCTCCAAGGGCTGGAGCCCCTCTGCTCTGGAGCCAGGCTGGGAGACCCGAGGGTGTTCAGCCCAGAGAAAAAAAGGCTCCAGGGAGACTTTAGAGTCCCTTTCAGCACCTAAAGGGGCTCCAAGAGAGCTGGAGAGGGACTTTCGATGAGGACCCAGAGTGACAGGACAAGGGAGAATGGTTTCCCACTACCAAAGGACAGGGATAGATAGGATATTGGGAAGGAATTCTTCCCTCAGAGGGTGCTAAGGCCCTGGCACAGGTGGCCCAGAGCAGCTGTGGCTGCCCCATCCCTCGAAGTGTTCAGGGCCAGGTTGGATAGAGTTTGGAGCAACCTGGTTTAGTGGAAGGTGCCCCTGCTCATGGCAGGGGGTGGAACAAGATGAGCTTTTAGGCCTCTTCCAGCCCAAACCAGTCTGTGATCCCCTTATTATTGTCTACAGCACATCAGATTGCACAACATAGCATAGCGTCAGCTGTGCTTCTTCCCACTGCATGTTGTGCCAAGCAGCTTTAAACACACCCTCTATCAACTTGAACAAAGATACAAGTATTTGTTGAAGCTTGAAAACCCGCTCTTCAAACAGCATGGATATCGTTTTGCTTATTAGCCTCCTGATGAACTGCCAACTCCCTTTCCCAGACACTGACAACTTCCCTGACAAGTTACAACATCTTTGTACCTCTCTAAACGCCAAAGGTTTCACACACAAGTTGTTGTACTTCTATGCTGAAATACGTGTTTTCTCTTAAATGTTTCCAATTGCTGATTGTGCAGGAAAAGGAGAGAACTATAGAACCTCATAAGGGGCAAGAAGGTGACAAACTTCCTTGGACATGTCCAGTTTTTAACACAGATCAGACTCTTGAGCCCTGCTAAAGGAATTCCTGGAGTTAACTCCAGTGATCTGTATGTTTATAGTACCTTCCCAACAGGCTTAATTTCCTCTTGGTCTGGAATAATGCCATATTTATCAACTAGGGAGATGGATAACTCCAAGAGGGACTAAGAGCTCTGCGCACAGAAGCAAGTTTTGATCTCCCTCATATCACAGCACCTCTTCCTCCAAAATACGCTGTAGCCAAAGGTGACAAAAGCAACAGTGACTGTGACAGCAAAGGTCAAGGAAGGACAAAGGCTTGACCTGTGTGAACACTATTTAGCACATTGTCTTACTGAACACTTGGGAGCAGAGACTAAGGGTGGCTCTGAATTGCTTTGTGGTATTTCTTTAGAAAAACAATGGCAGCAAATGTCACGAGGAGTCCACAATGGTTTAACTGAGGGAAAACGAGAGTACCACTGAGTTGCATAGCAGTAGTGGGATGCAGAGGAAACCAGAAGCAACAGGAAGTACCACAACACAGCTGAAGCTAGTGCTTGAAGGAACACTTCCAAGCACGACCCTAAAAGACAATGTCCTAAAGCCTAAATTGAAACAACTTTAAGTCCTGGACTGAATGGCATTAATAAGTGACTTACTAACTACAACCGGCCCGTGCTCCACCCTCCACTCACTTGTTGCTACCACAGAGTAGGGCAAGACAAGCGTTAAATTGCGCCCTGGGACCCCGGCACACGGAGCTTTCGGGGCCAGACCCTCTTTCTCTCCACGGCGCCGCTGCAGCCGCTTCGCCCCGGCCGCTGCCCCGGAGAGAGCCAGGCACCACTGCCGAGGCCGCTCTGCCCGCAGCGCTCCGGGCTCCATGAGAACACCCCGCGGACAAAATCACGGAATCAATTAAGTTGGAAAAGACCAAGATCACTGAGTCCAAACTATGACCGAACACCACCTTGTCAATCACACCATGGTACTGAGTGCCACGTCCAGTCGTTCCTTGAACACCTTCAGGCATTGAGACTCCACCACCTCCCTATGCAGCCCCTTCCAAAGTCTAATCACCCCTTCTGCGAAGAAATTCCTCCAGATGTCGAACCTGAACCTCCTCTGGCGCATCTTAAGACTATGTCCTCTTGTCTTATCCTTTGTTACCTGGGAGCAGAGCCCGACCCCCACCTGGCTGCACCCTCCTATCAAGGAGTTACAGAGAGAGATAAGGACACCGAGCCCCGAGCCCTG
>VZTG01009169.1:179156-222940 GCA_013397845.1 Melanocharis versteri | reverse complement strand
CCGGAGCCACCGCAGCGCACAGGCGGCGAGGGGCGGGGCCACGCCAACCAAACGCAGGGTCGGAAAGGGCGGGGTGTGTGGGGCGGGGCTCTCGGTGGCCCCGCCCAGCCCGGGTAGGTAAATCCTCTTGCGGGCGGCGAGGGGCGGGGCCAGAGGGGTGCGGCGCTACGTCAAGCCCCGCCCAGCAGAGCCGGCAGCCGTAGCGCGGGGTCCCCCGGGCAGGGCGAGCAGGGGCCGGTCACCGCCCCGAAAGGGGCGGAGCCATCGCCCCATCGGCCTGCGGGCCGCGAGCGGCGCGGCAAGAGTGGGCGGTGCCACCGCAAGCCCCTCCCCAAGTGGCAGTTTGAAGGTGCAAGGGGCGGGGCCAGGAGAGGGTGGGGCGAGCACAAGCCCCACCCAGTCCCAATGACAACCTCAGCTTGCACACGGTGGGGGGGTGGGCGTTTTCAGGAGCTTTGTTTCATCCGTTTGCAACGTCAGCTTGTTCTGTCAATGGGGTGTCGGTGTCTGAAGGGAGGGGTCAGATGACCCACTGTTGTCCGTTCCAAGCTGACTCATTCTGTGATTCTGTGTCCCCACGAACCAGGTGCTGCCGCCCGGGTGTCACCCTGTCCCTGGGCTGTGGGTGCAGTGCACTGTGCTGAGGTGTCTCTTCACAGTCGGTGGCCGCAAGGCTGTGTGGCTCCACTGGCGCTATGGCCTGGGTCTGTGCTCCCATAGCCGGTGTGACGGCAGACAGACCTGCAGGGCTTAACTTGGCTCACATCCAGACATCGCTAGCACCCAGCCTGGCTACCAACACCTGGGCACAGACTAAACCACTGGCTGTGTGCCCAGCACTGTGTGCCCTCTGCAGCCCCTCCATCCCATTCACATCAGGCTGCTCACATACCCCACTGCCACGGCCATGGCCTCCAGGTTGGCCAAGGTCACCGAATCGTAAAGGTTGGAAAAGACCTCCAAGATCATGAAGTCCAACTTATGACTGAATACCACCTTGTCACCTAGACCATGGCACTAAGTGACACATGCAGTTGTTCCTTAAACACCTCCATGGATGGTGACTCTCTGAGCAGCCTGTTCCAATGCCTAATCACATTTTCTGTGAAGAAATTCTTCCTAATGTCCCATCTAAACCTCCCCTGGCACAGCTTGAGGCTGTTTCCTCTTGTCCTGTCATTTCTTCCCTGGAAGCAGAGCCTGATCCCTAGCTGGCTACGCCCTCCTGCTAGAGAGTTAATAATGAGTGAGAGGGTCCTCCTCGAGTATCCTTTTCTTCAGGCTAAACAACCCCAACTTCTGCAGCTGTTCCTCACTGGACATTTGCTCCAGTCCCTTCAGCAGCTTCACTGCCCTTCTCTAGACCCAGGTCTCTGGGGAGCAGGACCACAGGAACCCAGCAGGTGCACCCAGGATATGGTGGCAGCTCCCTGGAGGTCTGAGGGGTCTGATGGGTCTCAGTGCCTGGGGTGGCAGGAACCCAGGGCATCGTTCATGCTGTTCAGTCACTGACACCTCGTGGTCCTGGCCCCATCCGCGAAGGGACATGTGTGCTTGGCTCTCCTGGGGCATGGCTGCCCCCCGCAACTGGCCTGGGGTGGACCAGGCGCAGGCATGGTGACCCCCAACACAGCCCCGCAGCCCGTGGCAGACCCAGTCCACGCAGTCAGTGTGGGGCTGCTGGAGCTTCCATCCAGAGCAGGCTCAGGAGAAAATATCCCCTCTGCCCTCAGGTCGGGATCTGCAGCTCAGCGCTGCCCCAGAGCAGGGCAAGCTGGTGCTGGAGCTTGCAGTACCCATGGTCCTGGGCCAATCTCAGCCTTCTGGGTGGCTACAGCATGGCTGGGCAGCAGCCAGGTTCTGCTGCAGGTGGGTCTGGCTGCGTGGGGAAGGTGGAGGGAGCTGCACACATCCCTGCTTCACAGAGTGGCTCAGGGCATGGCTTCTGATGGCTGCAGAAACTGGAATTGGATGCTGGTGGCAGGTGGAAGGAGATTCCCACAGAGCGACAAGGCTGAACTGCCCTGCCTGTTGCTGCTGGCGCATAGGCAAGGATATAAAGCTGTTAGAGAGTGTCCGAGGAGGGCTATGGAGATGGTGCAAGGTCTGGAGGGGCTGTATGAGGAATGGCTGAGATCACTTGGTTTGTTCAGCCCAGAGAAGAAGACCCTGAGGTCAGACCTCATCGGGATCTGCTGCAGCTTCCTCCGGAGGCCAGCAGAGGTGCAGCTCCAATCTCTGCTCTCTGTGACCAGTGACAGGACCCAAGGGAGTGTCTGGAGCTTTGTCAGGGGAGGGTTAGGATAGATATTAGGAAAAGGTTCTTCCAGAGGGTAGTCAGGTACTGAACAGGCTCTCCAGGGAACGGGCACGGCCCCAAGGCTGCCAGACCTCAAGGAGTGTTTGGACAATGCTCTCAGGCATGGGGGGGGGGATTTTGGGGTGTCTTGTGCAGGGCCAGGAGTTGGACTCAATCATCTTTGTGGGTCCTTTCCAACTCAGGATATTCTTTATGATCTGTGCAAAAAGGGCTGAGCAAGGACAGGGAAGATGCCAGGTGGGAATCTGCTGCCTGCATCAGGGTGGCCACTGGCAGTGCTGTCCCCAGCAGACCAGGGCCACAGGCTCAGGGGAGCTCAATCAGGAGAATCTGCTCAGACAAAGTGCAGGGCCCAGCACAGGTCTGTCCAACAATAGTTCCCAGTGCAATTTGCATTTATAAGATTATTGCCATGGCAGCATAAATTTGCATATTAATAGAAGCCAGTCTTAATTGCTGAGCTGCTGCTAATGTCTTGGAGCAGAAAGGAGCCTGCTGCGATCCACCAAGCTACAACTGCCACTGCTGGGGGCCCTGCCTTCTCAGCCAATTTCCTTAAAACTCTCTCTCCTGCTCCCTCTGCCAGTCCCAGTCCAGCACAGCTCCAAGATCTGTGCAGCTGCCCACAGTATCCATTTAGACGTGACATCCCTCTGAGGGTCCTCTGGGACGATCCCTCTGGGATCCATTTGCCCATGCAGGCCTAGTGCTATACACAGAACACCTCCTGTGTGCCCAGGATTGCCCACGATTCCCTCCAGGTGTTTCAAAGCCCAGCCCTGGTGACCGTGCTAAAGTGGGCACAAGCCCTTTACCACAGAGCAGGTAGCAGTGGCACACTGGGGGGTACAGCTGAAACGACCCTGCTGGAGGTAATTCCAGCCTGGCCGTCAGTGTCAGTGTGGTTTAACATGGAGGAGGCACTCGATACCTTTCCTGTCCCTGGCCGGGACAAGAGGGATGGAGTCGTCAGGGACTTGCCATGGAAGGACTTGAACGTCTCCCTGAGATGAGGAGTCTCCCCGCTCCCCAGCACAGATCGATCCTGGATCCCTAGGGCAGGGGCAGGGGGCTTTGCTGCAGCCCAGTGCTGCTTATCCCCCTCGGGACACCCTCCTCTCCCAGCACCTGGACTGACTGCTTCCCTGAGCATTCCGAGGGGAAGCCCGGGATCCTGCTACAGCAGCAGGAGGCCCCCCGCCCCTGCCAGGAGCATTGCTGGCTTGGGCATGCCTCCCCGGCTACGTGGCAATGGAGACTCAGCGCATCCCATTGTTGTCTGCGGCTTCCGCAGTGGGTCCTCCACGGCGAGATGCTTCCCAGGCTCCAGCCCAGCATGGTTCCCTCCTTCCCGGCGCTGAGCTGCATCGTGGGAAGGCTCAGACTGTGCTGGAGCTGAGTCTTCGCCACTGGATGGCACACGAGCCCCGGAGAGGAGCCTGGGTGGCCTTGGGGTGCTGAGCAAAGCGCTGTCGGCTGCGGGCTGGGGGTGCCAGAGGGTGCTGAGAGGTGCGGGAGGAGTGCCAGGAGGTGCTGGCAGGTGCTGGGCTCCCAGCCGCTCAGGTCTGCTCCCTCCACGCCGCCCTCGGGGCTGTCGGTGGCTGGGTCGGAGTGGGACTCTGACCTTGGCTGAACAATATCTGCCGGACCTCCGGCTGGGTGTCCAGCCGCTCCTCGGGAGCACACAATTTTCTTCCTGACCAGCACTCCCTCCAGATAAGGGTGAGCTTACCTCCCTACTCCTCGCAGGCTGGAATTTCAGGGAGGTTTTTAAACCTGCTGGCCTTGATGAGCAAAGACTGAAATGAGCTCTTCATTTAATATCATCCCCTGTGCCAGCGACTCTGCTGGAAGGCAGAGAGTGCCAGCCTGGCCAATAACTGACAATAAAAACTCTCCTCTCCACCAAATCCCTGACCAGCCACTTTTCTATCTGTCCCTGTTGCCCTCTCAGCCCTGCATCTCACTGGTACCTCTGCATCCCTTTCCCCCCTGGGACATCTCCACCAGCATCCAGGCAGTGCAAGGTGGCTTTATGCTGTGGGATGGCCAGTGCTGTGGTGCTGGGATGGGGCAGTGCCAGACTGCCCAGGCTGTGGCTCCCCTGTGGGGTCACCCTGCCCCTGCTTCCTCGTGGTGCTGCCACCTCATCAGGTGTGCCATGGGTCCCTTTGGCCTGGCTGTGCCCAGGAAGGTGAGTGGGCAGCCAGAGGAAGGGACAGGTTGTCTTTCTGCTGCCCTTGGCCCCATTGTTCTCCCACGGCCACTGTGTCAACAGGAGCTGGAAGAGGAAACAGGGACTAAGGATATGCCAAGACTCCTTGCTGCTCAAGGAAAGATAAGGAGGGAGAGGGCATTACAGTCTGTCCAGGGGTGGTGGATGCAGGAGGTTCCCCTGTGGTGCGGGAGGGGGACAGCATTGTGTCTCCAGACAGCTTTCCATGTACCATACTGAGTGTGGGCAGTAACTGGGGATGCATGGGATGCTCAGGTCGTGGTTTAGGCAAGCTGTTTAAAAAGATGGAAGTGGCTTGCCTGTGAAGCTTTGGAGAGGGCTGGCACTGTGGGGAAGACTCCATCACCCACAGACCCTCCTCATGGCAAAGAGACGGCTGGGCTCTGGCTGGGGTTCTTGGAATGTCCCTGTCTCCTCCAGTCCACTCCCAGGGTGTCTGCACCATCCCAGAGCCCTGAGGGGTGGGATTCAAATGGGTGATCCTGGCTGTGTCTGCCCATGGCCCCAGTATCCAGGGCACTGCACTTGCCTGGGAGGAAGGGAAGAGTGCCAGGGCACTGGTGGCACTGCTGCCTCCCCTGGGCACCCCTGGGATGCAGCAGTCTGCTGTACACCTGCTCCAGGAGCAGGACACTAACCTTCCCACATCCACTCTGCCAAGAAACCAGGATTGAACTTTGGACTTTGCCCTTGAATGGAGTGACAAAGCCCAAAGAGCAGCAGCCAAGGTCCTAGCCCGGGCTCACAGGTCTTGCTTGGAGCACACATGGGAGACACTCCACTGCCACAGTCTCCTTCCTGGCTCCCAGTCCATGGGTTTGGTGGCCAATGGACCACCACTCTGCAGCTGCTGATGGGCAGCAGCCAAGGAGCTGCTGTGCCTGTGGCCTGGACCTCTCCAAGTGCAGCACCGGCACGTCTTTGCAGACACCTGTTGTCTGTCTGGGAGCTGGAGCAGAGCCTTGGCACTTCCAGCCATGTGTGCTGGAGCCGGGCACTGTGCCTTGTCCAGTCCTGCAGGTTTGCAGTCGTGTCTGCTCAGGGTCACATTCACAACGTTGTCAAAAGCTCCCAACACCCCCACAGCCTTCTGGGTGCCCCAAATCCACACCCTCCCGGCCATCAAGTGCTTCCCAAGAACAGTAAGGAGATCTCCAGGCCTGTTTTTCCAGGGAAATCACTGTGATACAATAGCATCTTCAGCTGGAGCCTGGCTTGGCTCCACTGACATGTGGCCAACACCTACAGCCCTTCCTCTCCCTCCCAGCAGTTTGTTTTGTTTCCTTCAACATTTATAGGTCAGCTGGAGTCAAGTGAGCTAATGAGTGGGAGCATGGCCCCAGGCACTTCCCAGGCTGTTATGGCCTAGGGACAGGGTGGGATGGGGATGGGGAATGCTCCAACAGCACACAGCTGATTTGGGAATCCCTGCATTTCAGGGTGTAGGTCCAGTTCAGAGATGATGGAATTGACTTGCAGTGAAAGTGAAAGGTGAAGGTCTTCATAGTGAAGGTCTGTGAAAAGAAAATTAGGAACAGTTTAATATTTATCACATCAGGGAGACTAAACACTGTGTTATATTAAACAATAAAACAGAACTGTTATTTTGTAACCTTTAAGCTATATTCAGATTTATGTTCTCACTGTCAGACCAGCTCAAAGGATTTCCTGGGGAATTTATTCGAGGAAGGTTTTTGGGACATACACTTGTGATGCTGCTCTGTTGGGGCACTCAGACTATGACACCAGTCACAACTCTTCCTCGTTGTCACTCAGCATTATTTCCAACACAGGAACCAACCTGCACATCTGTTCTCTGGTGTGGAAAAGTGCCGGATCGAGGCAAGGAGGCTGTGACCTCTCCAGCATCTCTGGTAGACCACTGGGGGTGCCCAGTTCAGGGGGAGGTGAAATGCAAAAGCCACCTCCTGGTCCCTTGCTGCTGGTAGGTCCCACTCAGAGGACACAGGGATCAGGCTTAGGAGCCACAGCCACGCAGCGAGTGAGGACCAGTGTGAGCACGAGGCCTTCGCCTGCCACCCGTCTGCCCTGCAGCTGCAGCACCTCCCGGCACTGCTGCAGCAGGAGCTCCTGGAGCCAGCGTGGTATCCAAAGAGCACACCAACGTCAGAGCCAGGACAAAGTCTGGCAGGACATGGAGAGGTGTGAAAGGCAAAGTGCTGTCACATGTGCCTGATCCACGTGACTGCCAGTGCAAGATACTGCCCACACTGTCTGCCCGGTGCTCTGCACTGGCAACACACATGGGGCCAAGACGGGGATGTCTCCCGTCATACAAGCAAGCACAGGAACAGGGAGAATCAGCCATTCCTGTGGCTATTGGGTACCTGGGACACGCCATGTGGTGTGTCCGAAGACAATCCCGGGCCCCTGGCATGACTGCACCAGTCCCTGGTGGGGTGCAGGGCCGAGTGGGTGCGTGTGAGATGCACCCCAGCCAGGGCATCGCCTTTCATGGGGCTTTGTCCACACCATCACTAATAATATCAAGGTGTTCTGCCAAGTTCCTTCCAGCAAACCTATGACTTCATTCAAAGTGACAGGGGTCCTGATTTATTATACTAACGAGCCAGCGATAAATAAACATGACCTGAGAGAATCCCAATCCCACAATTCCATTCTTGTTCGGCTCCTTGGGGGAGATGAAAGGTTTCCTACAATTTCCCAGTGCTACCCAGAATCTCCTCTACTTGATCTGCCAAAGCTTTCTCCTGCTGTCGAGCCTGGCATTTGATTGAATTGACAGAAGCAGCTTATTAATTGTACTAATGAGGGGCTCAGCAATATAGAGTGGTGGAGAGAGTCCAGTGTGGCTAATAAAATGCTCAAAGCTGAGCAGAGCATAAGGTCACCGTGTTGCCAGGCTACTGGCTAAGCTGCCTGGAAAAAGAATATGTGAACCAGTAGGTGACTCTGGGAAAAATATCGCTCCAGAACTCACATAATTAATAGGACAGTGATGCTTTATTTTCTTAGGAAGAATATCGAGCAGGGAGGGTGTGAGTGCACAGGCGTTGCAGCTGAGTGGCTGGGGTGGCTGGAGGCTGCGAGAGCTATGCTGGGGGTGGGATAACAGGGTCTCCTCCTCTCCTGGCCTTTTCCCAGCAGCCATTTGCTCCTTGTCGCAGACATGCAGGAGCCCAGAGCCAGGCTCCAGGAGAGGCCTGAGGAACGTGTCCACACTGTGACAGTTTGGTGTGGTCTGAAAGGAGATTTTTGGATACCTGGTAACAATAAGGGAACTGCCCCGTGTTTGACCTGAGCTAGTTCCCCAAATACCACTGCAGGGAGAGATAAACAAGGCTAATTAGAACTAACGACAACTGTGAATTTGGCAAGGAGATCATCTCGGGATCTCTGATCTCTTGAGACAGTAATTCCCGCTGGGAGTTTACCACACAGCCCCCAAGGGTTTGTAGCAATAAACAGGAATATTTTTGCTCCACTAGGAAGGAAAAAGGAAAAGAAAAGGACAAATACTGATCTTAATCTCTTTATTTGCAACCAGTTTTGGAGCCCCCATTCAAGTTCTCCAAATTGCATCTCACCAGGGGAGCTTATTCTCATACCAGACTGTTATCTGAGCAAAGCCCTGGAGCACAAGCGCCTTCCTAAAGCAAACACTAGAAAAAGGTCATTAATCTTTCAGGCTCGTGTGGGACTTGCAGCTGTGGCACTGGGGGCTCCCACATGCCCCCTGTGCTGTCTGTGAGGCTTTGTGGGCTGCCAGCTCTGTGCTGGGAGGTGTCAGTGGGGTCCCTGCACATGGAGGGATCTCCAGGGGTCTGGAGTGTCCCCTCAGCACAGAGCTGCAGGCCACTGTGCTAGGTACTGGGTGGGCACTGACATTTTTCCCACTCTATCGGAAGGAACAGCCTTTCAATCTGCCATCAGATGGGCTGGGATTGCCTTTGGGCGAGATGGGTTGATGTGGCTGCAGTGGCCAGTGAGTGGCCACTGCTGAGTCACAGAAAAGACACTCAGACAACTCGGCAGGAAGGTCCCTTACAAAATCCACCACAATAATGTCAGGAGAATGAGGCAACATGACAGAAATGGCTTTGCCTGGAGACAGGATCATGGAGGATTTATCCATCTAAACAGAGAGGCCCACGGAGCCCCTCCAACTCTTGTGGGTGTCCCTGGCTGTGTGGAGCTGGATCCTGGCCCTGTTCCTGGCCATGGACTGGCCCCTGGGGAGGTGCTGGTTGCTGCCACACTGTCCTGGGATAAGCCAGCTGCTGTTCCCCACAGTGATGGGGTGTTGGGGCAGGCAAGAGCACAGGGTGCCTCAGACCCACATTCCTGGTGGCATGTGGCCTGGCGGTAGGGCTCAGACATCACCTGCAAGGTGGTGAGGTGGGAGCAGAGGTGGAGGGGCAGGAAGGGAGAAAAAGCAGCCTCTCTCCATGCTGTGCCTCAGCTTTGGGGCTGCTGAACAATGGCTGGAAAGGTGATAGGGAGATGGGAAGTGTGGGGGGAATGACAGGACACGCACCAATTGCCTGTGCACTGCCCCTGCCAGATCCCAGCAGGCTCCCTCCTGCTGGCACTTCCCTCGGCCATGGTCTCATCCCTGCCCCATGGCTCCCTGCCCCACGGCTCCCTGTCCCACAGCTCCCTGCCCCATGGCTCTCTGCTCTCCCAAGGAGCTGCCAGTTCTTCCCTCCCAAACTCTTTGTTTCCCGTCTCTGGAAGCCAGTGGATCTGAGGCTCAGGTTTCCAACGTGGAAAAGCAATTTCTTCCCCTGCAAATTGCCCCATTTTGTTTTGTTTCCTGACTCTTCTCACACAGCCTTGGAAGCTGGGGCTGCTGCCTCTGGGGCAGTTCACAGGTGCTGTGGTGGCTCTCCCTGGCACCCAGGGCTACCCTAGGAAGTATGAGCCCCCTGTGAGCTCTGCCCAAACCTCTGCATGGATGGATGAGGGAGCCAGGTGCCTTTCCCAGGGAGCTGCCTGCACCCTGGTCTCAGCAAGTGCAAGCTGGCTGAGCACAAAGCTGCAGCTCAGAGCAGCCCCCCATGCCAGACGGTGGGTGGACAGCATGGCCGTAGAGAGCAGGGCCAGAGTTAGGGTTCATGGGCTCCGGTATCCAGATGGGACACAGCCCCAGCCTCCGCATGGCCTCAGTCCTGGCTCAGGTGGGATTCTGGCTTTTTTTTCAGGCAGAAATGGGTGATATGAATCCCCTGCTCACCCCAGGGGTCCATGCCTGGGGTTACAGCCTCTGAAACCTCACCAAGACCCATGCAGCATTAGGGACGTACAGAGGTGCAGACTCTGCTCCAAACAGCCTGGTCCATGGATTCCACCCCGTAAGTGGGAGTTTCGTCTGAATTCCCCCATGAGGGATGTGAAACTTTAGATTTCCTGCTGTGAAGGCTCTGCCAGCATTGATGCAGCCCACTGTCCTGAGCCTGGGGTCTCTTGGGCAGGGCAGACCACTCCACAGTATCCTGCCCTCGCCCCTGCTTCCCCTGCACTGAAGATACCAAAGGCCTCCCTGCCAAGTTCCTCTGCCCGGCTGCTCTCGCCAGCTTGAAATTTACTTGGGAAAAAAATACTTAGACTAACAAATAACAACCCTGGCGGCTGGCCAGTGATTCAAAGGCTCCAAAAACGAAGCCGAAATTTGCAGCTGGCCACACTCCCTGCCTGACTTGGCAACAGCGCTGGTGTCTGAACACCTGCCAGGGCCAGGAGCGACCGTGGCGCCCGCAGCAGAGCGCGCCGAGCCGGCCGCGGGGCATCGTGCGTGCCCTGGCACCGCTGCCGGGCCGCCGAGTGTGGCTGTACCTGTGCCCCGGGTTTTATTCTCACAGAAAGGGATCTTCTGGCTCCCGGGAGCAGCTCTGCCAGGACAAGGAAAATGCCCTGGAAAAAAAATGTTTGCAAACAGCACCGCTGCTGTGGGAGGCAGGGTGCACGCCGGAGCTCTCTGGGTTCAACACCGCAGTGTGCTCAGCATTCCCGCATCCTATGGACCCGCGGCCAGCCAGACTTGCCCTTTGCCCCACCCTGGGCAGGCTGGTACCACTGCCTGAGCCAGCTGAGCAGTAGCTCAGCCGGGACGGGGGCTGCCAGGGTGGCGAGGGAGCCGGGACTGGCTGGGCAGGGGGGTCAGTGCGATGCTGGGGAGCGAACAGGCATCTGAGAAAATGCAGCAGAGCCTGGCAGAAGGTCGGGGCTCCTGCAGAGAATCACAAACTTTGATAACCTTACATGACACGGAGGCAGAAAGGTGCACGGGAGTGGAGGAGCTGAGCAGGAGGCTGTTGGAGTGGCAGGGCACTGGGCTGCAGCCCCTCGGCCTCCCCATGCCCAGGAAGGGGTGTCATGTGGAAAGGTAATTGGATCCCGGGATTTACTGAATGATACTGTGGATTATTTCACAGCCATCATGTCACAGTGTAATCTTGTTATGGCATTACACAGCCACGTGCACATGGAGCCCTATTGTGCCTATGGCTGGTGACACCATGAGGACCTGCCCGGGATGTACCTTTGCTGAGGCTTGGTCTGAGACCAGACAGCAGAGGAGGGGTCAGTTAGTCAAGGGTGGCTGGTGGCCGCTGGGACCTGGGATTTTCCAAGGCACACAAGAGGCTGGGACAGGGTGTTGTGGCTTTGTGGCAGAGGGCTGAGCCCCCAGGTGCAGAAGGAACACTGGCAGGTGTCAGCATGGCCATTCCTGCCCTGGTGGTACTGGGGCTGGGGCTCTTGCCCCAGACATGGGCTCCTGGGGCAGAGGCAAGAGGTGGCCATGCAGCTTGGAACACAGCAGAGGTGCTGGGCTGGTTCTGACAGAGGTCAGACACGTAGAGGGAAGTTCTTCATCCTGGGAGACCTGAGCCCCGGGCATCCCAGGGGGGCATGGTCAGGGCATCCCACAAGGCCAAAGGGGCTGGGATGCTGCAGGAGACCTGGGAGCGGGGTCTGCAGCTGCCACTAGCCCTATGACAAATATCTGCTGCAAGCCCAGACCATGTGCCTCTCCTCCTGCTCCCTGCACCACAGTTGGCCGCTTTTCCAAAGCATAACAGAGGCAAATCCCAGCTCTGAGACAGTGAAAACACAGCCCACTCCCGCGAGGTGTGTAAAAATAGCAGATGAGCTGGAGCAGGCAAACAGCCTTGACCACAGCTTCCTCCCACAGGCCCAAGAAGATGAGCTGAAGGAGTGTCTGTGTCTCTGCACTGGGGCATCTGGATCCAAATGAGGACTCAGGGGGACTCACGGTGCTGCCCAGAGAGGAGGGTGGCAGGTGCAGGGGTCTGAGACCTTGGCCTACCTGGGCTGGTGCCTGAATCCCCGAAGACAGAGCGTGTAAGGAAACTCTGCCATCCTCCTCCTCCTTCCTTGTCCCTCCAGCTCAGGATAGGGAAGTGAAAATCACAGAGCAGCCTTGAGAGCTGCCACCACCCAAGCCATGGCACTGGGCACTGTGTGATTAATCATGTTTGGTGCTTGTGCCCTAATGAACTTCCACCCGGAAAGTAAGTATTTGTACCCGGCAGCAACAGGCTTAATCAAAACCAAGTTTTTTGAGTGTTTTTTGTTTGCACCCAACTGAAACATGGAAATCTGAAACACTGCAGATCAGCCAACTCCCCCACAGCAGCTTTCCAGCAGGTTAACTTTGAACTGGGATGATAACAAATTATCTACTAAACACACATGTGGAGGGAGCTCAGTGCCAGTGTGTCTCACTTGTCTTTAGCTGCTCCTGCTCTAAAATTCTAATTTTCTTTGATGTTTTATAGCACTCAATTTCGTTCCTTTAAGCCTGTAAACCAGGGAAAGGGTAGCAGTGCCTTTATCCTAAGATGAAGCATGACCTCCTACTTTAAAACAAGAGCTGGCATTATTTATCCCCAAGCTGGGCTTGGGGAATAACAGAAATGTTTGTTGTCCCACAAAAGACTGGCTTATCATCTATTATTAGAGCGGGAATGGCAATTTGGAATGAGCAGCTTATTAGGCACATTTAACCCTATACTCTGATTATGGAAGATCAAGGGTTTGTAACTGGGGTTGTTGCAACTATTTTCTGCTGAGGATTTTTGGAGCCGGCACGGTGCACCCACCCTGTGCCTATGTAGCTGTCGAGCTGTGGGTGGTTGTGCCGCCACGATGGGTCAAAAGTCAGTTTATGGGGCATCTGCCCAGCTGAGGAAGAAGTTCTGGGTTGCACAAAAGACTCGTTAAATTGCTTTATGTAACTCCTTCTGCCTGTGGAGCTCAGTCACCAGAGTGTGTGTAAACCCAACACAAAACAGCATGTGGAGAAGGCAGGACTGAATTTGCTGGTGAGAGCTAGTTTTGATGGACACTTCACAGTGTCCAAACCTTATCTCCAGTAACGTTGACTTGGAAGGCAGGACTTGGGGTCTGTAAATATATTTTCTTCCCCAAAACAACCTTCTTTCTGCTCATCACTATGGACAACACTGTTTCAGAGAGAGAAGAGTGCGACCTGATCTAGTGTGTGGCATCCCTGCTTGTTGTGGGGAGGTGGAATGAAACGATCTGTAAGGTCCCTTCCAACCTGAATGTTTCTATGATTCTATGATTCTGTGATAACCTGCAGAATGGGCAGAGCAAGTAAGGTGGGTGGGCAGAGTGGGGAGACCATCCTAGTGGGATGGGGTGGGAGGAGGGTGCTGACAAGTGGTGGATGTGGCAGTGAAGCAGCAGCTTCCCAAGGACAAGCCACTTGCATCCTGACCCGAACTTTGCTGCTGGCAGGGCATGAAATCCCAGTCTCCGTGGTAGCAAAAGGCAAAGTCCCCAAAGCCTGTTCTGGGGCCAGGGCTGCCTCCAGCTATCAGTGTACTTTGGTGGTGCTGGACTTAGGCCCGTGTTTGTGCAGGGAGGGCACCTGACCCACTTCAGAAAGAGCCGTCTCCAAGCGAGATGGCCATGGGCACTGCTCCTTGCCTCCTTTTGCCCAGGGTCGGGAATGATGCTGGGCTGGCCCCTGGGAGGTAGCAGAGCCTGCAGGATGTCCTCCCTGACCAGAACTTGGGCCCGCTCCCTGTCAGCAGCAAGCCTGTGTCGGGGCATGCAGAAGCAGTGAGCTCCTCTCCGGGGATCTTTCCTCCAAACAAGCGCAGTCAAACAAAGCCAGGGAGACAGAGGCTTTCCTGACATTGTCAGTCCAGGCTCTTTGGGAACAGAACAAGAGGGGTTTTGGAACAAGCAGCACAAATATGTATTTACACATGTACACAATAGGTTGTGTGCTCACAGTGTGGGATGGGAGCATACCGTGGCCGTCCTGCCACTGGGCCCTGCCGGCAAGGGGAACATGGAAACAGTGACACACTCAGCCACGAAGAAACTGCTAGTGTTGGCTTTCCTGTCTTCCCTGCTCACCTCCATGCAGCCCGATGGGCTGGGGGCTGGGCATTTGAAGAGACAGGCAGCTGCACCAGCTGGGGTATTGGTGGCAGTGTGGTGCGGGTACCACCTTTCTCTCTCTTTTCATTACTGATGGCCTCTGGGGGGCTATTTTGGGGGAATGTCCAGGTATTGAGCCAGCCCAGAGAGGGAGAGTGGGGCTGAATGGTCTCATGCTGCTGCCATCCATGGGGGCAAGAGAGTTTGGGGCACCTGGGTAGGGATGCCAGGGGACAGTCACACAGACCATTGTCCCATCTGCCTCCCTTCAGCCTCACGAGTGGGGTCATGTTCACTGCACAGGCACAAATGTGACTCCAGAGGTGGTCCTCCTCAGAAACCCAATCTGAACCATGAGGAGCTTACCTGAGGGCTCTGCATTCCCCTTACTGGTGCAGAAGAATGGGAGCATGTCCCTGCCTTTCTCACTGCAGCTTCTGCCTTTTTTCCCTGACAGTCTTCCAGATATGGAGCAGCCCAAGTTCTGCAGCATAGGGATCTGCACTGGTGCTGGCCTGGCAGAGAGAGAGGGCTCAGTGCCTTTCCCGAGGATGGAGAGGTGCTCAGCCCTGAGGAGCTGCACACATGGCCCAGGGGTGACCCTCATGGCCCACTCCACCAGTGCCTTCCTTCCTAAGTGCTTGTCATCTTGGCCATCCCAGTGCAGCTGCACTGACAGTCAGGTCTCCCAGGTGGAGTGCCAGAAGCAGGATCTATGCTGTCCATCAGCTGTGCGCTCAAGCCGGGAAATCCCAGCCGTCTGGTACTTGCCAGGCTCCAGTTTAAAAATACCTAAGGAAAATAATCCTCCAGGCTCATCAAGGCCAAAGCAATTCTGGGCAGATTTCTAGACAAATACTGGGGTTTGTGTTTTTGTCTGCTCTTAGCAGGCACTTGTCTCAGCACTCACTGCCTCCCCAGGGACTTGTGGGTTCGGGACGTCCCAATAGCCATCCTAGCCATGTCGTGACTTGGGAGGGGAGTGTCAGGCCAGACATCCACAGCGTGCCTTGGGGCAGGAGTGCACAGCCCTGTTTAGCAGCAGGAGTGGGCTGAGAG
The DNA here is from genome assembly GCA_013397845.1 of Melanocharis versteri. Lineage (NCBI taxonomy): Eukaryota > Metazoa > Chordata > Aves > Passeriformes > Melanocharitidae > Melanocharis > Melanocharis versteri. The sequence continues at coordinate 207,902 of VZTG01009169.1, read as the reverse complement.
CAGCTGAGGCCATAATGTTTGGGAGTAAGGTGTTTCATGCCCAGGCCTGTGGCACTCGCCCTGGCCAGTGCTCACCCTCTGTTTCAGCCTCCTCCTTCTCCATAACCAGTGCCTTCCTGCTCTGTGGATCTCTGGATTCCACACATTCATGTCCCAAAACACCAAGTGGGTCTCTCCAGTGAATACCCCCAAGCTGGGAGCACTGAGGCTGGCAGTCACCAGAAGCAGCAGGAATAGATGCTCTGGTGCTGTGGGCAACCTTGTGTGACTGGGTGGTGGGACCAGCATGGCCAGGGACTGAGAGGCATCTTCACAGGTGTCAGGGTCAGCTGGTCAAACCTCTTGGCTCTCAGGCTGCCTGCGGTCCTTTCCCTTCCTCTTTAGACCTATGAGAGTGCCCCAAACTCCCCTGAGATGATGCAGGACCAAAAATGTCAAGTACTACAGAGAGAAGTCTGGCTTTGTGCAATATCCCAAGAAAACCACTGCTATAGATGCTGCAAAGGAGGACCAGAACTGGAGCACAGCCTGGAACTCCTGCTCATCCCCATGGTGATACTACCCTGAGCTCACTGAAGGTAGCATCCTTCCAGAAGCAGCCCAGTCAACAAACCCATCAGCAGTGGAAACTGATCGTAAAGACGCATTGTATAGAGAAGGAGAGGTGCTGAAGCCTGTTAGGAGATCAAGAGACATGGCTAGGAATGCCACCAACCTCTTGACAGCCAGGGATCATGCAAGGCAGGCTGAAACCAGGCGGAAACAGGCTCTCTGGGCAGGGATACAAGGGAGAATGAAATGCAGGTGAGCAAGTGTTATTGACATTTGAAGTTACTTGGTGCAGGATATGGTTAAATTATTTGCAGAGCCCCCACCTTTTCCTCCCCACCCCAAGAACAGGAATAAAGTCATTAAAACAGCATGTTCTGGGACAGTGGAGATCCCACGGGAGAGCTGGACACAGTGAGAAGTACACCCACCGCCGTGGCCTGACCCGGTACCCTTGCCGCTTGCCTCAGGGGTCTCCAGCTCTGCCAGAAAGCTTTTGGATAAAGATGATCCCAGCGTCTGATGTATGTAGCAGAACAGGATCTTGTGCTGGTCAGACTGGTTTGGGTGACCCCAGCTTGAAGACAGTAACACTGTGGCTGGGGGGGATGCAGTTGGGTGTTCATCCAGCAGAAATCACCTCTGTGTCTCCCACAGCACGTGGTGATGCTCCATTCCAGTGGGCTGTCACTCCCTGGGGTGACTTTCACCCACCAAGCCCCTCATGCCAGAGGAAACACCAGCCCCTTCCCCTGCCTGCATGAAGGCACTGGCAGCACTGGCTATAGACCCTAAAGGATGTATAGACACCTGCTTGAGTGGAGGACTGGTGCTGCCAAGACATGCTTGTCAGGCAGCCAGCACTTGGGAAACCAGGAAGGAGAATGTGGAAAGAACAAGTCACTGCACTGGGAACATATGGGATAGCAATCTGCAGGGAAGGACAGCAGCCCACACACTCCTTGAAGAGAGAGCAGAGACCCTCATGAGTGAGTCCTCACAGAGCATTGAATTAGTATTGGAAAGGACATTGAACAGCCTCACTTTCCTCTGGTCCAGGAACAGAGGGGCAGGAAGAACAGAGATACTATTTCTTGTGCCAGATAAGTTCATTGGCGAAAGGTGACATGCTTGTGCAGGCTGCAGCATGAGGGGCCCACGGAACAGAACCAGGGAGCTCTTACCCCAAAGCATGAGGAAGAGGCACAGTGCAAGGGACAAGGGAGGACTACAGCAATGGTGACATCTCAACTTTTGCCATGTGGTCTCCATGTGGTCAAGGATCCCTTATTTCTAGGCAAGCTCTCCAAGGAGAGGGTGCTTCTCCTGGCAGCAAAGAGCAGGAGTGGCAGCTGCCAGCATGCAGCTGGAGCCAGCACAGCCTTCTCTTTCTTGGGCAGGATGCAGCAAAGCCAGGTCATAGCAAATGCAGCAGGCAAAGCTCTCTACAGGGCACAGTCACCCTCTTCCCATCCAGAACAGCAGGACCAGCTGACTTGCTGCCACTTGCCTCTGACTGCCACGGCCCCACACCATCCTCCTCACTCCCTTTCCCCTGGAGCTCACAGGGAGGGGCAGTCCCCTTTGGTCAGGGCTCCTGAGAAAGACTATGGGAGATTATCCTCTTTCTGCTGGCCTCACATCATCTCACGACCCGAATCACTGTCTGTCTCACCACTCACTGATCACACTGTGCCCCAACAGCCGATTTTGATAAGGAATTACTTCCACTGCCACTAGGTAACAAGTATTGGGCTCTTCATGCTGGCAAATGCAGGTCTCTCTGACATGGCCACAAGTGTCAGGATCCAAGGGGGATCTTTGGGGAGACACAACCTTGTTAAGTGCTGGTCTGCATCCCTGGGGGATGTGTGTGTGAGCATGACACAGGCGGCAACAGAGCAGCAATGGGAGCCCAGACAGGTAGAAAGTGTTGACCTAAATGAGCATAAAAATGAACACAACCACAGAGATCTTCCATGGTGTTAGTGGCCATTTTAAACATCTTAGCAGGCCCTTTCTTTCTAAAGCAGATTATTTTCCAAACAATTACAGAGGCCATTACACCAATATACCCCTGAACAATGTCGTGCTTATATCATCCATGGAGGAGAACTTGCACATTCTGTGAGGACAGTATTCTGATGCCTTCTCTTCCCCATCCATTGTCACGGGGTATACTCAGAGCCTGGAAGCTTAGTTGAAGTGCAATGTCAGTCTAAAAGTTCAGAAAACCCTTTTCCTAAGCCTAGTCAGGAAACTAGGATGGATATCTCAATACAACAGACTTTCCCAAGAGATTTCCAATAATTCCTGGATTTGGACACATGTTGTTACTTCTCTTATCAAGCAGGACACGCGTACTCATGACAGATGAGGACTAGACTTTTACATCTGCTAGAGACATTAATTCCAAGAGAAATCAGAGCTAATGATTATGTTTTGAGACTACCAGAGGTCCTTAGTGTTTACAGTGGAACACAGAAAACCTGAATTTGTATTGCTCTGCTGAGGCCTCTCACATTCTCGAAATGAAATGGTTTGGCTGTCCCGGACATTGAACTTGATTAGCGTCCACAACAAATGCAGTCAGAAGCAGGACTGCGAGGCTGCTTAGCGTTGCTTTTCAAGGACAGCTTTGTTGCCCAATATCCTGAAACAATATCCTGTTTTCCTCACAAGAAAAAAATTCCTAATGGGATTAATATTAAATCCGTCTTTTAAAGGAGACAAAAATGCAGCAGCACAGAGCAGGAAGGACTCCTTCCCATTTTCAGTAAGACGGAGAAGCAGCAGAAGCAGCAGGAACAGGAACAGCAGAGGTGTCCTGCAGCTTCTCACCTGCCCTTCCAGCCCATCACTGCTCTGGCAGCTCCCTGATCACTTGAGCTCTGCCATCCCCAGCCCCCTGTTTTGCGCATTGCTCTAAAACCCACACACTGGGGCATTGCACATCAGTGCCAGATGAAGGACATGCTCTCTGGCTTCATTCATCCCAGCAGCACTGGGTCTTGTCAAAGGAAACTGGAAGACCGTGTCCCACCTGGGATCCCCCACAGCACTTCCCACTGCTCGTCCCCAGCAGAGCAGAGCTCTTGAGCCTAGGCAGGATCTTAAAGAACAGCAGAGCCAAGTGGTGCTTTGAGTTTGATCCAAAATTGCCCCTTTGAATTGTTATTTATCTTGTTGTCTAAGCAAAACAGAGTGCAGGCCTCTCCCTGCTCAGTCACACAGGAACAGATGGATCAAGGGATCCTCTCACCCACTCACTCTTTCGGTTATGGTGTCTCACCTCAGAAGTGGATGAAAGAGTTGGTTGTAGTCCCTGGCCTCTTATTGAGTGCACCTGGTCCATTCAGTGCCTCAACACGCTCAGAGCACACCCGTGACCATGCTTGCTGTGATGGAGGAGCAGTGGTTCCTTTGATATGAAAGCGCTTGCACGTCCCCACAGCTGCTCCGTCTCCATCTGCAGAGTGTCACCGTTTATTCCCTTCTTTCCCTGCCTTGGCTCACAATTGAACTACAGCACTCTTCTTTCTTCTGTAAAACAAATTAGAGCATTACACATGTGACCCAGAAAGTCAAGTAGCATCATTAGGCTGAGAGACAGCAGCCGGAGAAAAACATTCCCAGGTAACAGTCCCTTTGTGCAGGACTTGGGACATGTGGGGAGTGAAGAACATGGGATGCATAGCTGCCACAGGCTGGTTTGCATCCAGAGATGAGGAGCTCTGCTTGGGATGGGAACATGCTATCAGCAAGGGCCTCTCCCACACACCGAGGTGTTGGGCACACAGAGCCTGGGAGTGTTTCATCCTGCAGAACCAAATTGTGAGTGGAATGGTGAGGACATCCAGCTCCTTCACATCCCCGGGCACAAAGGCCCAGCTGAAATAACTGTGATCCACCACAAATGTCCCTGCCGGCAGTGTGTCCTTACCTTCATGGGAGCATAGCTGCCAGCATGGGCTGGCAACGCTCAGAAATGTTGTGGTGAACACAAAAGCACAGCTGTCAGGCGATGGATTTTAATTTTAATAGATTTTTAAGTGCTGATGGGTTTTAATACAGACACTGTGCAGCATTCTGCACCTGAAGGGGTCCAGGACCCCTGAGGGCAGGGCCAGGTATGCCAGGAACGGGGCCAGGACCCCCAGGAGTGGGGTCAGGACTCTCGGGAGCGCGTCCAGGACCCCTGGGAGGGATGAGGGCCCGTCAGCGAGGGGCAAGGAGACCCCTTGTTCCTGCCCAGCGAGTGGAACTCCTGCGCCGACTCGCTCCGTGGGACAAGTTCAGGGAAGTCCCGCGCTGCCGCTGCGCCAGGTAGTGTCATCCGGCCCGGCACACCCGGCCCCGAACCCCGTCCCGCCGCCACCGGGGGCGCACAGGGGCCGGGGCGGTACGTGCCGGGGCGCACGGCCCAGCCCGCCGGCCGCGGGGCTCGTGAGGGCGGGCAGGGGTTGGGGGGGGCCCGGCGAGGCGCACNCGAGCGAGGGGGAGGGTCTCGGGGTCAGGCCCCTGGCTCTGGGAGCTCCACGCACTCTGGCGGCTCCGCGCTACCCGGGGCCGCCGTTCCCGGCCCGGCTTCGGGGTCCTGGAGGCGGTGATGGTCCTGGGCCGTTCTTGGGGCTGGGGACCGCCCCCGTGGCCGGTCGGTTCCACACCGGCGTTTCTGGTTGGTTTGGAACCGCCGCTTCGGTCTCGCCGCGGCCCCGAACTGAGGGGGGAGCCATGTTTTGTTCCCGCTCTGGTATGGCCGCGTGGTGAGGATCCCACCGCCCTCGTCCCTCACTCACGGGCAGTAGCGCCCTGGGGTCGGGGTTTCCCCGGCCTCCTCCTGGCGGACGGTGAGGATTGGATGGTGGTGGCCTCAGGGAGCCCGGGTAGCCCCAGCTGCCCCGGGGTGGGGGTTCCCTGTCCCGGGGAGCTCGTCGTTCCCCTGGCCCGGTCCCTCAGGCTGCTCCCCCAGCGTGTTTGTGGGGCCGCGCGGGGGAGTCCCCGCAGCATTTGGGGGTGCTCGATAGACGCTGGGGCGCAGGGAAGAGGTGATCACTGTGTGTGTTTGGTTCTTGATAAGGGCAGGGAGGGCCTGGGAGCTGCGTGGGAACCGTGTCCTGGGAGTGGGTCTGCGGTACTGGGGTGCACGGGGGAGCATTCCTGCAGCCCTCAGCAGCTTGGCGAGCACTACATCGCGATGCCGCTCGCACCGGCCTTCGGGTGATTCCTCTTGGCAGGTGCTCAGAGCTGGACCTCGGGCATTCGAGGCTCCTCAGGTGGGTCAGTCGCCCAAGTCCTTCAGCACCGTGATCCTCTACTGGCTTTGCAGGATGGGCTGCGGAACTGTGCTCTGGCTCCAAGAAAGGCACCTTTAACGCTTGTTTCTGCCTTGCTCAGGAAGGAGGTGGCACTAAGGTCTTGATGGCCCTGTATGTGTTTTTGGTGTGCATCCACCCTCTGGTGTGCGAATCGCTCAGCCGGCGAGGTGTTGCGATGACTGGCAGCAGAAAGCTGGGGCTGCTGGAGTTCACTGGTGGTAGGTCACACTCGCTGGGCAGCGAGAGGCTGTCAGAATGCTCCTAGAGCTAGCACCTACCTGCTCTCGTCCTGGGGTCTGCTCTAGTTGAAGCCTGGTGGCCTCTGGCAGGTATTTGCTGGCCCCAGGGTGAGATGCTCGGGCAACTCAGTGGGGCTGGGCTCCAGACATGCTGCTGGGATGCTTCACCCAGGCTGGGTGTTGCAGGCCGGGCAGGAGTCCTGCAGCTGAAGGGTGCACAAATGCATCGTGAAAGTGAACAACGCTTGAGGGTTTGAAAGTTGACCCAGGCGAGGGGGATGAGTGTGAACAGGAGGATGAGAAGGAAATTGTGAATTGTGTCTAGGGCAGGAGAGGTGAGATTTGTGTCCTGAAACAGTAAATGGCCTTAATGCTCACACCCTGCCCTTTAAGAGCGGACCTTTTGCACCGGCGTTGCTCATGTTAGGCGTTACTCATGTTATCCGGCTTTAAATTTCTTCTGAGGAAAAAGGTGGATTTTCTTAGTTGCATCACAAGGAGGCAGGTATAATGATTCTGGTTTTGTGCCTTTCTGTGAGCCTTAAGTCTTTTTGTGGTGCACAGGCATCCCATTTTCATGCTAAGTGAGGTAATTTAGTGCTGTTGGATTCTCCTGGGTGTCTTTGCACTGAGGTTTCCTTGACTGTGTCTGGAAGGAAAGGAGCAGTGCTGAGAAATGGGCCAGGGCAGGAACAGCTGGGATGTGCTGGGTGTAGAGAAATTCCCCAAGCTCCAGACAGTGCCTTTGTTGGGAAGGAACTTTCTTGGTCTTAGGTGAGCTGCTGGGGTGATGGCCCTCCTAATTGCAAACGAGTTCTGCTAGTGTATGGCAAATCTCCCTGCCCCGAAGTCGTGGGGATGGCTGTGGCTGTCCTAGCCCCTTGGGAAGGTGTGAAACATTGTTCCCTTCCACGTGGTGTTACCTGGAAAAGATGTGAATGGTGGCGTGTGCTTTCTCTTGGCTCCTGTTTGGCACAGTTGGCCTGATTTATATGGCAGCTAAGGTGGAAAAAAACCCAGCAACTTTCATGCTGTCATTTTATATCTCCTTTATGAGGACTTGAAAAGCTGCACGTAGGCTTGGGAGGTGCATTTCATTAAGCCCTGTAGTGCAAATCTATTGTTGCACTTTTATGGCTTTTCCTATTTCCTTCTCTGGAATCAGCCTATAACAGACTCTTAAGAAAGTGGGAACCTCTCACAACGGGTATCCGTATGACTCACTGTGCCCTTAGAGCTGCTGCAGAGTAGTTGTTCTGTAGCCAAGGAAAATCCACGTGGGGTTGTAGTTAATTACTGAAACTACAATCACCGGAGTGCTACTGGGCCTTCTGTGTGACCTCCTCTCCTGCCTCTGTCCCAGTGCTGCCTTGGTCCTGGTTTGAGGGCTGGGTCCTCGGTGTGAGTGTCCCACCTCCATCCCTGTACTCCTGGGTCCTCGGTGTGACCTCCACCCTTGTTCTTTGGGTCCTTGGTGTGCGTGTCCCACCTGCATCCTGGTGCCTACTCATCTATGGTTTGAGGACTCGAAGGTAGCAATAATGTGGCAGTGACTGGGATCAAAATTCAGACTCCTGCCCTTAGGGAAGGGACAGCCAGGTCTGTTTGATGGTGACAGCTGTGACTTTTTGGGATTTTGCAGCCCTCTGCTTTGCCAAGACACCCGGAGCTGTCTCTGGCTGGCATTGTGGGTGTCTAATGAAAGAATGCCGATGCTATTCCATACCACATTTTTCTCATTCTGAGGATTTCCGGGCGGGCACAGGGTGTTCCTGAGCACTGCTGGTGCAGGGAGGATCAACTCTGTGTCCTGGCAGAGCATGACTTGTGCTCAGGGTGTGACTGGGAAACCCGGTACAGGGGCTTGAACACCCCCTGTCCCCTCCTGAGACTGAGGGGCTTGGCTGGCAGCTGGTGCTGTGGAGTTCCCTTTCCCTAGGGATGAGGGGATAGTTAAAGAGGGGACTCTAGGTGCCGTGCTGGGGGCTGAAGCTGATGTGAGCCCTGACTACATGCAAGAGCTGCTTGCTTAATGTAATATTCTTGTAACTGGTCTGCAAACCCCTCTGGCTGCAGGGTTTTGGGTCAGAGGGCTCTAGAAGAGCCAATGGCCACAGCCGGGCTCTGGTATAGAAATAAGCCAGGCTTTCTCCCTTGGGCTTGTTGGTAGCTTGCTTAAGCTTGACTTCGTGCTGTCTCACATCAGTAAGATGCTCCTTACTGAGTGTTGCTGATGCTAGCAACCAGGCACAGCAGTCCCAGATGGGAGCTTCTCTGGTGGACACAAATAGCTGCTCATCTCTCTGTTTGGTTGGCTTCTCCCAAAGCTGCCAACAAACTATCCCAACATCTCACTTCGCAGGGCAGCTTGCAGCCTTTCATGGCCTGTGCCATGCTGGGAGCGTTTTGGGGGCTGAGAGGCTGTGTCCACCAGAGAGACCAATTGTGAGTGTCCAGGGAAAGTCCATGGTCGTGCCCAGTGGGTTGAGCAGGATGATCTGTGCCTCTGCAGGCCAAGGCTTGTGCTGCCAGTGGGGGAGCTGGAGGAGGGCAGTTGCCAGTGCTGTGCCCTGTGGCGTCTGTCTGTCTGCGCGCTGGTGTTGGCTCACCGGGCCGGCAGACCAAGGCATGTCTGGGAGTGTGCTGGCCATCTCTGGTGGGAAGAGGCACTGAGTGGGCTGGGCTGCTTCTGGCCAAAACCTTGAGCTTGCCTGTGCAGGCTGCTGGCCTTGAGTGAGCCCTGTTTGTGCTGCTGACCTTGGCTCACCCTGGCAGCAAAAGCTGGGGCTGAGCAGGGCCTCAATTGACTATTGTCCTGGTGCAGAGCCCTTGGAAGCGCTGGGGAGTCACGTAGGCCATATGCTGCCAGGTTAAACCCCGGCTGTGGGTGCCTGCTGGAATTAGAGCTCTGTGCATAATGCTCTAAACCTGCTTAAACTGGTGAAAGTGGTGTCTCAACTCCTGACAATCTCTATTTCATCTTACTTCAGGCCAGAAAGAGGCCAAATTTGAAGCTACAGAGTGTTACTGGCTGTGAACAGCTGGTGATTGCCAGCACCTTAATTTCCCCAGCAAGAGATCTCAGTTTAGTTTCAGGGACCAGAAGGGATGTTGGAGGCCTGCCAGCTCCCCATGTTGGGCAAATGTCCAATGGATGTTTATGGCCCTGTGCTGAGCACTGGGTACTGAGCACCTCTCGTGGTGAGCTGGGCTTGGGAGGTTGTGCTTGGAGGGGTGGATGTGGCTAATTCTTTGGCTAATTCTTTGGGCTGGGGCTGATGGGAATGGGCTCCTGGGGAACAGCATCCTCCTTTCTGCTGGGGGCTTGAGGGAGGAGCCCCCTCAGGGAGTGTGATCTGTGCTGCTGGCAAGGGGCAGCTTTGTTCCCATCCTGCCTGGCCTAGGTGTTTCAGTGTTGGCATTCCCAGGCCAAAGGCTGGGTCCAGCGGACAAAGGCACAAGGGGCCAAAATGGCCGTTGGATAGCTGGGACGTCCCTGGACATCTTTTTGCTGTGGAGATCCTGCTCTGGACATTGCTATGTCCATCTCAGAATCTGGGGGAGCACAGGAGGAGCAGAAAGCAAGAAGCAAAGACAGCAGGGCTGGGATGAGCCACTGTGGATTTCACACCTGCCAAGATGCCAGATGAACCTCTGTTGGCAGCAGCACAAGCCGGTGTGGACACCAGGCTGATGATGGGTTGTGGGAGAAAGATAGGGGCTCTCTGCCTGTCCTGCTGCATGGGAGCAAGAGTTGAGGTTCCCTGCCTGCCCTGCTCCATGGGAAAGGCTTTGTGAGCTCAGAGGGCAGCAGATGCCACACTGAGTGTAAGCCCAGCGTAGGAGGCCTTGAGCTGGAGGGATGTGTGAGTAGAGGCAGAGGTGTGTTGTGCCTGGGCAGGGCCTCTGCTTGGGTGGGGGGGTGTCCCTCTTCCTTTGACCCCAAAAAGGAGGGGCGTGAGCCACTTTCATAAAGGCTTTGCCCCAGAAATACTTTGGGGCATTTACAGAGCTTTATAAATGTAAGTCTGTGTCTTTCTGTGCTGGAGTCCTGCCAGTCTGAGCTTTGACAAGCACAGCAATTTACTGCATTATGTAACTAAAAGTCTTGAAATCGTGCTGTTCCAGGCCCATTTGGAGAAAGGATAACTGCTTGTGAGTGGGACCTGGGAGATGGAAGGGCTTTAGTCTCCTGGGGATCTGTTTCGAAGTAATACCATTCTCATTGCCTTGATTCCTGCTCTCATTCTTGCTGTGCAGGAGGAGGGTGGCTGTAGGCTACCCATTCCTGCAGATTAGTCAGGACTTTTATAGGGAGCAGATGTGATACTCACAGTCATTACTTGGTCTCGTCAGTCTTAATTACTGAAAATATGGTTATTTTATTTCCTAATAGGGCGAACTGTAGCTGGCTGCCTGGCAGCTGTGAATTTGATTTCTGATCACGTCTTACATGTTGCGGCTCTTCCCAAACAGAGCTGAAAATGTCGTAACTATGTGTTCTGGTTGTCTTTTTTTTTATTTCCCTTTTTGCAAAAGGGAGGGAATCTTTCCAGTTGGGCTGGCTGCCTTACATGTGCTTTATTTTTTTCCCTCGCTTGTTTGAGACTGCTTCTGTGTGGCGGAAAGGAGGAAATCAAGAAGCCTAATGTGGTTGAAGGATGAGCTTTCTAAAACTGGTCTTTCTTAATAAGGATTTTCAGTGAGTCAGGGAGAAGTGTTGTGGCATGCAGAACTCCTCGTTTAAACTCTCTGGCGTCAAACTTTGGGAATCTTTGGTGTCAAAACCTTGTTCAGCTCAAGGTTGTGCCTCAGAAATGCATGAAAGGTCATGTCTAACCTGCCAGAAGCCTTTTATTTTACAGAGAGATGCCACCTCAGCACCCGCAGGAGGAGAAATGCTGCTTGTAGGGGAAGAAAAAACAAGTGAACCAAGCCACAGTCTTTTTGGAGCAGTTGAGCTCCTTGGGAGCAGTGGAAGAATTAAACCGGTGTATATGTCTCAGGAACAAAAGGGAAAAATCTCCAACACTTCCTCGGAACCCCCTCAGCCTTTGCCTTGGATGGCTTTTATTGCCTGTAGTTTTAATTAGTGCTCACAACTAGATTATTTCTTGCTGGGAGTTTTTATAGCCAACACCTGGTAGCTTCAGCTTTCAAAAATGTTTTGGATGAATCAGTGTGGTTGGATGATGCTTTAGGGTTCACTGAAGGCTGTGAAAGCTCAATGTGACTTAAAGCAAGAGGTGGCAGAAATTCCAGTGTGCAGCTTGTGTGGCGAGGGGATGTTCAGCAATTCCCAGTGCTCATGGTGGGTGGGTGGGCTGCTCTGTGTTCTAAGAGACTGGACTGCATCGGGAGTCTCTGTGGAGCCCTTGGTGGCTGCTGGTCACAGGTGGGTGCCCACAAGTGTGTGTTGGCCTGGGGATCTGCCAGCAGTCAGACCGCATAGATATGGGTTCATCCTGGTTAGTCTCAGAGGGGAAATCAGAAGAAACAGCCTCTGACTCCTGGGCATAGTTCAGCTGTGGATGTGCCAGGGGCAGCATCTTGTCAATGATTCCTTTGTTGGAGTGGTGGGTGGCTTGGAGCTGCTTGTGATGGTCATGTGTTGCACTGGCCAGGATGCAGGAAAATACCTTGCCAGTGAAAAATCATTGTCTGGGTCACGCTAAACCAGTCTTAGCAGCTTATGGAAACTGGCCTCCTGTGGTTTTCTTCCTCTCTCCCCGTGTGGGTCTGAGGCATCACCTGGTAGGCATCACCGTGGCCAGGTGTCAGGTGGCTCTGGCAGACCTGGTGCTGTATCAGGTAACTGCTGCCAGTACCACCAGTGCCAGGTAGGAGCGGGATCTCCCCATGGCTCTGGGTCACCAGCTGCTCTTCATCCAGGACACTGGGATCCCAGCCTTGGATGTACACCCAAGTGACACAGAGTGAGTTAAAAGGCAGGAGCCCGTAGTCCTGTAGTGTGTGCTATAGGGATGTGCCAGGTAGATGCTGGCATGTCAGCAGCCGTGGATGAGATGGTAATCACTGTGAGCTGGGGCGGATGCAGGCTATAAATAGGAGGCTGCACCTCTCTGAGCCAGCAGCACACTGCTTTGAAGTTGTCACTCTGCCTGGTATGACCTCAGGAGCTCTGGAAAAGGATCTCCTGCTCGAAGGTGGCTTTTTCCTCGAGTGCAAACCTGAGCAGCAGAGAGCTGCGGAGCAAGGGGTGGGCTCTGGTGAAGGAGCCTAATGTTGCCCCTTGGCTGGTGGCGCTTAATGTGGGCAGGTGAGGTGGGGCTATCTCTGGCTGTGAGGCTGGGGAGGGCCGCAGTGCATCAGAAAGTGCCTTCTAAAATCCCTGAGGGTACACAGGAGTTCTGGGGCTGGTAGTGATTTCTGTTGCCTTGCATGTTGTGACCCTTGTTTGTGAGCAGCTGCCCTTTTTATGGTTCCTTGCTGGGATGCCTTGTGCTGCTCTTGGCTGCCTGGACCAGCCTTCATTTGGAGTAACAGCAGTTCTGGAGTGTGATCTAGCTGTGCTGCAGCTGCAGTGTGGGCCCATGCATGAGCAGCCTGACCTTGGCGGCCTCTGGATTGCTCCCAATCAGCCTCCCCGAGGGGATTCCACACTTCAGCAAGCCTGAATGACATTTTCCTGTTTATTTTGTTTCCTAGTCGCTTCTGGTTTTGAGCTTTTTGGTGAATTGTTTTTATATTTGGGTGCTTTGTGAAACCTGCTGTAGCCTTTTTGGTCAGGGAGGAGGGTTTGGATGCAGTTGAGTCAGGAGGTGCCCTGCCAGGGCCAAACTGCCAGGGAACCAGGCTCTGCTGGGGCTGCTCTGTGTGGATTCACCTTCCCCTTCCCCGGTGGCATATGGGAGCCTTCCTTAGTCACTGCTCAGGCTAAGTTTAGCCACAGCCCCTGACCTTTAGGGGTGGTGGGTGTGCTGTGACACCCAACTGCGCTTTTTCAGCAGAAATAGGGGTGTCCTATTTGGTTCATGCATGGGGACTTACTTTCCCTTGGTGTGTCTGTATTTAATAACCTTGGTGTGCTGCTCCTGCTCCAGGTGGCCTGGGCCTTCCTGGGATTTTGCAGTGCTGGGGTTGCACTCCTGGAGATGCTGTGGGAGCTCCGCCCATGCAGATGAACCCTGGCTGCTGTCACAGACACTGCCTGCCCTTTCCAGCTTGGGTCAGGGTGTCATGTCTTAAATTTGTCACTTACAAATGTGTGCTGACTGAGGCTCTTAAAGGCCAGCTGCAATCTGAGCATGTGCTTTGGGGTGGCCCAGCGTGCTGGTGATCCTGGGGTGCTCTCACCTCAAGGATCAGCTTTCCTGATGGTGATGGGGGCACTGGTGCAGTGCCAGCCTTGTAAACAGAGCTTGAGCCATGCAGTTGTATGCCAAGAGCAGAGATTCTGCTTTCAGCTGAGGCAACACTTTGTCCTTTGCAGATCTTTGATCCCCAGCTGAGTCATCGCCAACTTGATTCAAGATGCCACCAGCCATCGGAGGCCCTGTAGGATACACTCCTCCTGAAGGAGGATGGGGATGGGCTGTGGTCATCGGAGCCTTCATCTCCATTGGCTTTTCCTATGCCTTCCCCAAATCTATCACAGTGTTCTTCAAAGAGATTGAGATCATCTTCAATGCGTCCAGCAGCAAAGTCTCCTGGATCTCCTCCATCATGCTGGCTGTTATGTATGCAGGAGGTAAGTGGGCTGGAGGCAGTGGTACATGAGCTCCTGCATCACAGCACAAGATGCTTCTCTACTGCTGGGGCTGGTGGTTCCCACCTGGCTGAAGTGACAACAACCAGAACTTTGCTAAAAGTTGGAATTCTCTCCTTACGTGAAAGCAAAACCTTCCCTAACGAGTTTTCTTAAAGGAGATTGCTCAAAAAGTTCCATTTAATGCCCAGAATGCAAAAACCGGGTTAATCTGTCCTCCTCTGCAAAGCTGTAAAATCTTTCCGGGGAATTACGACTTGTGTAATTCTGTCCTTGTCCTTGTTACAGTGGGCTGTGGATGCTGTGTTCGCTCCCAGCATCCTCCTGAAGGCCGGGGAGCTGCTGTGCCATATGTGGCAGCCCTGCTCTCAGGGGTGCTTTCTTTCAGATAAGACATTGATACTTTTTAAATTTTTTTTTTTCAATTCACGGAATAGTGGGTGTATCTAGGGATCTGTCCCCAGTTGCTTGTCAGCTCAGTTGTGCTTGGAGTGCACTGAAGCCTCGTGCTGCATGTTATTCCTTGCTGGTGTGAAGCAGTGCCATAGGCAGCTTGTGCTGTTTGAAGATGGCAGTGTGCACTGGAAGTACAGAGACATGAGCAGTATAAGGCAAATGCACCTAAACTAAAACAGTTCCCCTCCCTTGTCCTTCAGAAACTGTCTTTTGAAGGCTTTTAATTCCCAAGCTGGGTACTTTATGCATGTTTTTAATGGGTGAGGAGCATGCAGAACGTTCCTGGTCTCCAGACTCTGGGGTCTCGTATGTGCCTGCGCACACAGCATTTTGCTAGGCTGAAAGAAACACTGTGAGCCTGCTGTTGTGGCCACTTCAGAGGCAAATGGGAGCTTGTCCCTGCCGCCAGTCCCCAGCTGGCGAGTTGCCCACAGCCTTGTTGGATTTGTGCATCCAAAGGAGCTGACGTCAGCTCCCGGCTGAGCACGAGGCTTTTCCTTTGCGGGGAACAGGCTCTGCTTTGTCCTCGCTCAGCTAGCGAAGCAACCGGCACATTTCCCTGCTCCAATGTTGTAACAAGCTTGTAAACCATGTAACTGCCTTAATGAGACCCAATCTGGGCCATTCCTCATCTCCCAATAGCTCAGAGCTGGTTCTTCTGAGGGCACTGTCTGGAGCTGCCTGGCAGCAGGAGTAAGAACTCCCTTTTCTAGTTCTGGAGTTGTGGTTGTCCCCATGTCCCCCTCCCTCCATGCTGTCTCTCCTGCTTCCACTGAACTGTTGCCATTAAATGCCAGCAGCTGCTGGTCTTGAACCACTTGCCTGTATGCTGGTGGCAGGGATGCTGAAAGTACCCCAGTTCTACCTGGGTGCATTTTTTTCCCCAGAAGGCCGTCAGGTACTGAACAGGCTCCCCAGAGCAGTGGTCACAGCCCCAAAGGCTGCCAGAGCTCAAGGAGCATTTTGGACGATGCTCTCAGGCAGAAGGTGGTATTGTTGGGGTTGTCCTGTGCAGAGCCAGGAGCTGGACTCAATCCTTGAGGATCACTTCCATCTCAGGATTTTCTGTGATTCATCCCCCAGCTGCTTAAGCACAGGAATTGCTGCTGCCTCACTCATTCCTGCCTGAAACCAGACCCTTTACAGAGCCTGAATTGCACTGGGGCAGTCCCAGTGTGCATCCTATTTTCCCTGTCTCCTATGACACCTGCTTGCTTGGAGGCTGAAAAAGTAGTTCATCCTCTGGAAGGACGTTCTGGGCTGATGGAATCTCACAGAGCTGGGGCAGCTCCTGTCCTGGGCAGGGCTAGGTGTGATGAAGCAGCACATTTCCCTACAGCTGCCCTGTGCAGTCACCATCAGGATGCATGGATGTCATAGTGTCAAATGCCCCTTTGTCAGCTCCATGTTGGGATTAGATTCCATTATTTATATTTTTTTGGCACCTTGAGCAATGAAGTTAGATCAGGTAATGTTTAGTCAAAAATGCTTTGTGTGAATCTAGAAAATAGGAGTGGGTGTGAATTATTTCCCTTCAAAAAAAACGGGGGGTGGAGGGAATTGCCCCTAGGGTACCTGGCACTGCCCAGCTGGGTGGCTTCCTGCTGATTGCCCTTTGAAACCTTCTGCTCACAGGTGGACTTCCTGGAGGAAAGGCCGTGGCTGCCTTTAGACTCTGGTCAGGGGCATCACATTTGCGGAGTTCAAGGTTCAGGTTTTGCAAAGTGCTGAGTGCTCTGTGAGGAAGCCTGCGGGACTTGTGATGTGGCAGCTCCCAGGTGTTGCTGCTGCCTCCTCTCACAGGACCAGGGCCATGGCCCATTCCTGGTGGCATTGCATTGGAGCCTCTGGTAGCAGGGAGCAGAATGCCGTGGGGCTGGGGGCAGTCTCTGCAACGCCAAGGCTTCTGTAACCTGCTCCAGGCTTTGTTTAAACTGAGCAAAAAGGTCAAGTACCATCCGAGGACCCATGAATAACATGTTGACAACCTCCCTGTCTGTTAATGGCAAAGCAAGGTCTGTTAATATTCAATAGATGTTCATTCAGTGTATTTAAATACATCTTAGTGTCTGTAGAGCATGCTTGGCAGTCTCTAATCACTGTTTGCTTTGGATTAAAGCTCCTGATAGTGAAGTACTTAAAAGGGCAATTGGGCCCTGTCTGCCTTAGGGGTGGCAGTGAAGACAGAAGCACCCCTTCTCCAGGGGTAGTGCTGCTTCTCCCCAAGCCCTGCGGAGCTTCACCTGCACCCAGAGAAGATGTTTCCTCACAGCTTTGTCTGGTCTTGATAAGAAACCTCTGGCAGGAGATGTGCAGTTGCTTTGTGGCTGGGACCCCAGTCTGTGGTGGGTGGGTGGCCACAAGTAGGGCTGAGCACAGCATGGGGCAGGTGGCTTCAGCCTGTCCCAAAGCCCTGTTTCTGTGGGCAGCTGGTGGCCCGGCAGCTCCTATTTCAACCCACAGAAGGCAACTTCCTCAGAGAAGTCAAAGCTTTCTGTGCTTCAACAATTCTCTCTCTTATGGTTAGTTTAGATTAGATATTAGGAAGAAATTCTTCCCTGTGAGTGATGAGGCCCTGGCACAGAGAAACCTAGAGAAGCTGTGGCTGCCTCATCCCTGGAAATGTTCAAGGCTGGGTTGGATGGGGCTTGGAGCAACCTGTTCTAGTGGAAAGTGTCCCTGCCCATGGCAGGGAGTTGGAACAAAATGATCTTTAAGGTCTCTTCCAACCCAAACCATTCCATTATTCTCTTATCTCCAGCTGCCTCTGAACCTCCTGCCCTTTCCCCTTACCCCAGTTCCCTCACTGGGAGAAGCATCACTGTGAAGCTGCAGTGTGCTTGTGTGTGTGTTCGGTCTCATGCAAAGATAACTCCTCTGGATGCATCTCCTTTGTTTGCCCAGGTCCCATCAGCAGCATCCTGGTGAACAAGTATGGCAGCCGGCCCATCATGATCGCAGGCGGCTGCCTCTCGGGCTGTGGGCTGATCGCAGCCTCCTTCTGCAACACGGTGGAGGAGCTCTACTTCTGCGTTGGGGTCATAGGGGGTAAGTGATAGCTCTGCCCTAGTGGGGCAGTGAAAGGAACAACTTCAACCCAGTAATTATTAATTGATGTCCCTGAATTTGCATAAATTCTGGTTCTTGTCACTACCTGCGTGCTTCTTCCTTAGCTGGCAGAAGAGGGGCTGGCTCCTGCTCATGCAGCTGGGAAGTGGGTGGTCAGGTGTTGGAATGGACTGTCTGGGGCACTGGTGGAACCCAGAAATGCCTAGAAGTGTTCAAAAAGCATGGGGATGTCACACCTGGGGACATGGGTTAATGGTGGACCTGGCAGTGCTGGGGGAATGGTTGGACTCCATGATCTTAGAGGGCTTTTCCAACCTGAATGATTCCATGGTTCTCAGTTGGAAATAGAGCTGTGAACCCCCCAGAACTGAAACCCTGCTTATTCCATCGGCCCTTCTGCCGGTGCTGCTGGGTGTGTCCAAGCCCTGAGCCCCTTATCTCTTTCCTGCAGGCCTTGGACTTGCCTTCAACTTGAACCCTGCCTTAACCATGATCGGCAAGTACTTCTTCAAGAAGCGTCCGCTGGCCAATGGGCTGGCAATGGCGGGCAGCCCTGTCTTCCTCTCTACCCTGGCACCCGTCAACCAGCTCTTCTTTGGCATATTTGGCTGGCGTGGCAGCTTCCTCATCCTGGGTGGCCTCCTGCTGAACTGCTGCGTAGCTGGATCCCTGATGCGGCCCATAGGTCCCAAGCCCGATCAGCTGAAGAAAGAGGCCAATAAGGAAGTGCAACAGGAGGCTGGGAAGGCGGGGAGAAAGGATGATGGTGACACCAGCACAGACCTCATCGATGGAAAGGCCAAGAAAGAGAAGAGCTCATTCTTCCAGACAATCAACAAATTCTTGGACCTGTCTCTGTTCACACACAGGGGCTTCCTGCTCTATCTGTCAGGCAACGTAATCATGTTCTTTGGGTTGTTTGCTCCCTTGGTCTTTCTCAGCAATTACGCAAAGAGCAAGAAGATTGCTAGTGAGTCTGCAGCCTTCCTGCTCTCTATACTGGCCTTCGTGGACATGGTGGCCAGACCTTCCATGGGACTGGTGGCAAACACCAAGTGGATCAGACCCCGCATCCAGTATTTCTTCGCCATCTCTGTGATTTACAATGGGGTTTGCCACCTCTTGGCCCCCATGTCCACCACCTATGCTGGCTTCTGCATTTATGCTGGCTTCTTTGGCTTTGCCTTTGGCTGGCTGAGCTCAATCCTGTTTGAGACCCTGATGGACCTGGTGGGAGCTCAGCGGTTCTCCAGTGCTGTTGGCCTGGTGACCATTGTGGAGTGCTGCCCTGTGCTTCTGGGACCCCCTATGCTAGGTAGGATGTGCTGTGCCTGGAGAACTCGCTTGAGGACATAGTTTTAATGGGGTGGTACTGGGTTGGTGATTGAACTTGATGATCTTAAAGGTCTTTCCTGACCTTAACGATTCTATGATTCTTTGACTCTGGCTGTCCTGCCTGGACTTGCTGAGTGGTGGTGAGTTCCCTTGAGCCATGGGCAGCCCCTGGCGCAGGGGCAGTGGTCAGGAGATCACCCCAGCATCTGAGGAATGGCCAAGGAAGTGGGATCTGAACCCCTGGCACAGGGTAGAGGAGCAGGGGATAAAGGAACGTGGGACAGCACACACCGTGAAGGTGAGGGTGTTGGGCTTGGGCTGCTCTTGGGAACATCTCCATGACCTGGAGCTGCTCTGGGGGTATCTTGCTAAACCGTCCCCTCTCTTGTCTCTTAGGGAAGCTCAATGACATTTATGGTGACTACAAGTACACGTACTGGGCCTGCGGGGTTGTCCTGATCATCTCTGGGATCTACCTCTTCATTGGGATGGGCATCAACTATCGCCTGGTGGCAAAGGAGCAGAAGGCGGAGGAGAAGGCGAAGAAGGAAGGGAAGGAGGAAGAGACCAACATTGATGAGGCTGAGAAGCAGAAAGAGGCAAACAATGATGTGGCCCCCTCGCCTCAGAAGAGTGTGGAGGATGGTGTCAAAGAGGAGGAGAGCCGCATGTGAGGGACTGGTCTTAATCCCGGAGTGTCGGGGAAGCACTGCTGCCCTGGTGCGGCAGCCGGGGCAGAGCTCCGCTGGCGCTGGGTGGCCGTGAGAAGTGTTTAAACCGGGTGTTCATTTTTAAACAGGCTCTGAATTGTCTTTCCATCTGTGTTAAACAAAGGTAACAGGACTACACATGCAGTATCCTCGTGTGTCCAGGGGCAGGGGGGCTTTTATAGTCTGGCTTTTTAACAGTAACATGAATGTACTAATATGTGCCTTACAGTCTCCATATCTAGCTGAATCTGGACAAGCCTTAACTCTAAACTGTGCTTTCGCTCTGTATTCTGCTTGGGGTTGGGGGGTGGGGGGATATGTGTGTGTTTTGGGGAGTTTTGTTGTTAAAAAGCCATAAAAAGCAGGATACTGGATTTGTTGAAGCATGATGGGCTTCAGGGCCGGCCCTGGATGAATACTGCTTCACACGCTTCTTACTGCAGGCCCTCTGTGCGGGGAGATACAGGCATGGGGCAAGGTGCTCCTCAACCCCTGTGCCCAGTGCCTCCTGGCTCTGTAGGTGGTCTTTAGGTATGTTTTGAAAACACTTTAGCTACTGTAGTTCTTTAAAATCCCTGGTTTTGTAGCTGTTCTCTCATGGGATATTCAGGTTGAAGAAAGACAGCTGCAGTTCTTGTTGGGCAGCGTCACCCACTCCAGGGCTGTGGCAGCCCTGCTTGCCCAAGCCTTCCCTGGGAGTGTTAGGGTCCCCCCTGCCTCCCCACTCTGCCTCAATTGTGCCTCTTCTCAGCCCAGTGCTGGGTGATATGAAATGGGCTCAGGTTGGGGTGCTGGCGTTCATGCTGCTGTTGGCTCTGCTGCCCCATCCTGCCCATGGGGTGGGTTTCCACCAGAGAATCCCATCCAGCCAAGTGTTCTGGGTGCCTGAACCTGGGCAGAGTGGTGAGGTGGGTGGAGATGGTACATCCCTGAGGTATTTTCTGCTTTTGCTCTTTTATCTGTTAGAGAAACCTCTTTTACTTGCTTCTGTTCAACTGAGATCTTAAGGCGGTGGATGCTGAACCTCTCACATCTAGGACACGTAAGGGGGAGGAAAGAATTTGTACGTATTTATTTTTTATTTTTTAGTGTTGGAAAATATCTCAACGTACGTGGAGCAGGTTAATGGCTCTCAAGTTCTAGTAAATGTTGATCAGAATTCATGTTAAGAGGCTGAGTTTTTTCAAATAAACTTGTTTTTTTACAATTTACCCATCAAATGTTGAACTTGTTTCTTAGAAGTGTGATTTCTATGTGCCAGATCGCATAGATTTAGGGTCAGTTTTGGGGGGAGAGTGAGTGGGGCTGTGGCAGGGCCTGGCTCTCCACCTCCTGCTCCAGCACCCTGTGGAAGCTGGACACATACTGAGAGGGTGAGATGTCCCTTTTCAGCTGGAAGAGGAGGCTTTGGTTAGCAGTTGGGATGGGTACAGCATAGTGTCCTCATGCACTCTGGTTTTAGAAACCTGTAAAAACCCTTGAGATCTCCCTTGATTGTGAGGAGGAGGTACATGCACTTAAAAGTCTGAGTGATGTGCAGATGCTCTTGCTGTCTGTTTCCTTCTGAGCTGAGTGGAACCACACCTGTATGGGGCTGAAACTAAATGAGGGGTTAAATGAAGGTGGTCTTGAGGGAGTTATTCCAGGGTCTCTGGACCTGTGGCAGGTTCAGGCCCTGCACTGCAGCTGCTGTCCTTGCTCTCCCTTGTCTGCAAGGCCCCTTTTGCCTGTTTTCGGTCTAGATATCTCATAAAGCAGCCTGGATTGTTGGGGTGTTTTTTATACTGTAGATTACAAAGCCAGGGGAGTATTTTGTACCAAGAGGATGTTGTACAGTTACTGAGCTGTGATATTGTAAAGCCAGGTAATTGTATTTTCATAGCTGGGGTGTCTGGTGGACCACAGGGATGGGCTTACGTCACAATAACCAGCCCCTGGGAAGCTGCCCCAGTTATCTGAGGTTTTGTAGATACAGACAAGGTCCCCTATGTGTGTGGAGTGGTCTCTGGTGGGACTCAGTCAGACAGGGCTGCAGGAGGGCCTGGACTCTTCTGCCATACCAAGCATTGGTGATGCCTGTTGAGAGGAGCATCTGTCCTCTGCAATGCAGGGTGTGCTCAGCCTTTCTCTTCTGGTCCCCACCTCCTGTGGGCATTGGGGGTCCTGTCTGTGCTGTGTCCACAGCTGACATAGGTGTTCCTGTAGCCAGTGCCACAGGGAGAGGCTCACAGCTAGGGCAGGGAGCCAACCTTGCTTCTAAGGAAAAAAGTGTTTCAATAATTTCCTGCTGCTTGGATGTGGCTGACTGGCAACACTTCAGAAGTAAATCCTGGTTATTCTCTACCAGTTACCTCCATGCCCCATCTGGAGCTGGGTGTCAGCCCTGTCCTGGCTCCAGGATCTCCTGAGGGACTTGTTCCTAGGATCCAATGCCATGGGAATGCAGGTGAGGGAGGAAGGTGTTGGATCAGGAGGAGAAACTAACTCTTGCCCTGTATTAGGCTATAAACTGTTGAGTGCCCTGACTAGGGTAGAGCACAGTCCTTGCTATGACAGGCATGGCACCCCTCCAGGGCACGGACTCTGCCCTGGGCCAGCCTCTCCCACCAGGCAGGGGCTGTCCCTGTGCCTGCTCCTGGCTCAGCTTGCAGGAGCAGCAGGGCTATATTTAGTCATGTTATTTCTGCAAGCAAAGTTATCTGCAGTGCTGGGAAGTACATGACCTGGGCTCCCAGAGCCTCTCACTGTTATGTACCTGTAAAACAGGAGCTAAAACTAGGCACAGGGCTCTAAAAAACAGATGGGGAACCCTGGCTTTACCCATGGTGATGGGTGAGTGGGCAGTGGATGCTCAAACCAGCCCTCATGTTCCAAGGCTGCCCTGCAGGCTGAACCCATGGCACTGCCTACCTGGAGGAGATGGAGATCTGCTGGGATGATCCCTTTGCAAAGGACCACAGTACATCCATGAGGACATGTGTGCTTCCCTGCTCCCCAGGCCAGGAGCTGTGAGCAGTGGGAGTATTGCTGGCCAGATTCCCCCCATTCTTTCGCAGGTTTCCTCTATGCATCCGGCCATGTTGCCTTCCTTCCTCCGGGGTAGCAAAATAAAATTCTCTTCATAGCGGGCAGAATTGAGGAAATACTTGGGAGCTAATTCCCCTGCAGTTTGTTTTCCCAAACATCTGAGGTTGCTGGCCAGAAGTGCTCAGCAGCAGCCGGGGGGGTTTGGAGGCTCCCAGAGGAGCAGGGGCTGCTGCAGCTGCTGGCTGGGAACTGCTGCCAGCTGCTGACTGGTGGTGGCAGCCAGGCCTGTTGATGGTGGGAGCTGGGATGAGGCAGGCAGACCCCAGCTCTCCTTCTTCCTTTCCTTTCTTCCCTCTGTTAGGGAAATTGGGGGCAGTTTACCGGTGATTCCTCTGCGTACAGTGTTTATGGGCTGGGAAGCTGCTGCTGCCTCTGCTATGGTGTTGGGGCATCCTCCATTGCCTCCCTCGGGGGTGCCCAAATGCACCCCAATCTCATGGGTGCCTTGAGCCCATCTTCCCAGGTCCGTGGGGCCGTGGTGCTGGTGGTACTGTGAGCGGCCAGGCAGCCCCACAGCCCTTCACCCACAGACATTCCCAGCCTCCCGAAACAGCCTAATCCTTCCCACAACGCAGCACAATCCCCTTCCTGGGGAGAGGGGAGCCTGGCTGCAGAGCTCATTCATGTGACAAGCATGAGGAGGGGATCTGGGTCCCTGCCTGCTCCTGCTCTGCCCAGGGACTTTATTCAGTTCTTCTGGGAGATTTGGGTTATGCTGAGTGTGCAGCTCTGTCCAAGCTCTCTGGGCTGCTGCTCTGCAAACAAATGCTGCTGTTCCCAGCCGCCGCCAAGGTGCTGGTGGGGCTGTGCTGGGCAAGGGGGGCAGCTGCTGGGAAACGTCTGTCTGTCCCATGACCAGCACTGTCTCTGGCTGTGGCTGTCTGTTCTGGCTGAGACAGGGAGAATTAGAGAATCATAGAATGGTTTGGGTTGGAAGACACCTTAAAGCTCTTTTCGTTCCACTCCATGACATGGGCAGGGACACCTTGCACTAGACCAGGTTGTTCCAAGCCCCATCAACCTGGCCTTGAACACTTCCAAGAAATGGCAGGGTGATCAGTGCCACCCACATTGCTGCTGCTAGCTGCCACCTTCCTGCTGCAGGTGGGTATATTGGGATGACCACAGCTGTGCAGTGCCCATCCTGACTCCTATAGAGGCTTTGAGATGAGCTATGATTGCAGAGACACTTCCTCCAGCGTCACTCAAACCACTCTGCTTGTGGCTGAAGAGCAGGAGGAACCTGTAGGAGGAGCTCCTGGAAGCCTTCCTCTTTTTCTTCTTCCACCTTGGACTGCCTGTGGGATGGGTGTGTCCAGGTTTGTGCCTTGGCACAGATCAAACACCTTTGTGCAATGAGCAACTTGATTTAGCCCTGATGGAGAGCCCTGCCTGTGGCCAGGCACGGCATGGCACAGGGATGGATGTACAGGAATGAGCAGATGGACAGGGCCACGCTCAGCCTTTGCTGCCTGGGCTGGGCTCTATGGGGAAAAACAACAGCCCCTTAACATAGGAGCAAAGCAGAATTACAGGAGGCAGAGAATCAATGGCTGCAGGATGATAAATTGTTTTCAGTACACATTATATTCGATTAATGAGAGCCCTTTGCTGTGTTAGGGTGGGGAGGTGAGCAATGCCCCACTGTCATGGAGCCGTTGTGGGAGGGGGCGATGAGGGACACCCCACTGTCATGGAGCTATTCCAGAGGGGGTGAGGCATGCCCCAATGCCACATGCACAGCACATGCCCAGGGTGGCTCTCTGGGGCACGGGCTGTGTTCACTGCAAACACTGCCAAGGACAAACTCTGCTGCACTTTGCCCGGGCTTTTCACCTGGGCGGATCCAGGACCTTTGCTCTGCTTCAGGCAGAGATTTTGGCATCCCCATATTGCTCAGGTGCAGCCTTAGGGAACAGCCCTGCAGTCTGGGGTGTGTGGTGATGTGCAGGCAAGGCTGGGATGTTGCTGCCATGTCCCCACAGAGGGCTTGAGGTGGTCTAGACCAACGAGGTAAAGGAGGAGAAGTTGTTGGGAGGCACACAGCATGCAGATTGGTCCTGTCTGTGCTGTGAGCTGGACTGTGCATGATAGGAAGAGGCTGCACTGCCCCCATGATGGGCCCAGGCACACTCTGAGCATCCCAGGTTTTCTACAGTGCTGGCAGATGGGAAGTGCCTGAAGCTGCTGGGGCCAGTGCCTCAGCCAAATGCCCATCTATGCCCATTCCTCTGCCTGCCCTGCACTCTGAGGAGAGGAGGAGATGCTCCGGGCAGGAGATGCTCATTGGGGCAGGCACTGATTTCTTCTATCTAGTGACCAGCAATAGGAGCTGAGGGAATGGCTGGAGCTGTGTTGGGAGGTTTAGGCTGGATATCAGGAAAAGGTTCTTCCCCCAAAGGGTGGGCAGAACTGGAACAGGCTGCCCAGGGTAGTGGTCAAGTCCCCAAGGCTGCCAGAGCTTAAGGAGCATTTGGACAATGTTCTCAGGCACAGGGTGGGATTGTTGGGGTTGTCCTGTGCAGGGCCAGGAGTTGGATTTGATGATCCTTGTGGGTCCCTTCCAGCTCAGGATATTCCATGATTCTATGATTTACCCTCTGTAAATCAGCAGAGCCTCCTGGCGCCACAGAGCATCATCTGCTCACCCTTGGGCTGTCAGTGTCTCAACAGCAGCTTTTATTGCTGTGCTGCCCTTTGATGTTTTGCTGTGGCTTAATATGAATGTAATTATTACTATTAATCATCAGAAGGGGCTATGCTAGTGGCTTGTAGAGCCCCACCAGGATTTACAGCCAGAGCAGCCGGTCACTGGTAAAATTGGGGCTGGAGCAGAGAATCAGTGACCCAATTGGGGGAACAGTTTACAGGCAGGAGCAGGGTGTAGGCAGGAGGCTGCACAGTCGTTCCAGAGCCGGATGCAGCTCCATGAGCACCCTCTCGTGGCAACCACTCCACCTACGGCCCTGCTGCCCCGGCAGCACCCTTGCCCCACGTTCCCACTGTGCCCAGAACCCAGGACTGGGGGGGCTGGACGCTACAGCCTGGCAGCTCCCAGAGCTCAGATGTTCCTGCTGGGAGTGGTTCCCGCCGTGGGAAGATGAGGTGGGAGCACAGTGACACAGGGTGTGGGAAGACTGATGAATTTAGGGGTGCAGTGGGAGCCAGGACAGGATCCTCCAGGGGCTGTGGGCAGGGCTGTGCAGATTTATCCCAGACCTCTGCACCTGTGACTCTGGGCATGAGAGCTGGGAGTAATTGCACTGGGAAAAGATTATAACTGAGTAAATCAAACCAGTATGATCCTGACCATGATTAACAAAGTATTAATTAACTGCATACCCAAAGAAAGAGAGATTGGCTATTACCTTCTATGGAAAATTAAGGAGGAAAAGGCAGAAAATGAAACACGTTTAAAATGTAATTGGAGGCTGTGTGTGGTACATAAGAATGAGCCTGTTTTTGTCAATTTAATTGTTTGCAATTACAGATCAGTGTCTCATTTCCATCTTCTCCCTGTCAGACTGGGAGCTGCATCCCTTCTCCAGTGGTGCTGACCTCCCTGCATCCCCCATCCAACCATGCTGGCCTCCTACATCCCCACCACCCTGTCCCCAGCCACTGGCATGGGGTGTCCAAGCAAGGGGGAGCCAAGTGGTGTCATGAGGGCTCCTCAGCCAAGAGGCTGAGCTGCTCCCACATGTGGGTGCAGTTCCTGAGACCCCACTGATCCCTGCATCAATCCCCTTCCTCTGATGTCTGTGTCAGAAGTGCCCATGATTTGCAGACAGTGCCATGGTGAAGCTCACCAGGCTTTGAACTGCACTAAACCCTGTGAAAATGGAATCAATCCTGCAGTCAGATGACTCAGTAATGAAGAGTTGAGTCCCCCACTGTGGTGTGACACGTCTCTGATATCTTCATTGCTTTTATCTGCATGGAGGAAGCAGATTTACCAGGTGGTTTTTCAAATAAGACTGCAGCAAATGGGCTGATGATTATCGTCTTCCCAGAGACATCCCAGAGGTTAATCCCTTGATCCATACCAGTGCAACAGGGCGGAGGGGAAGCTGCTGGTGGAGAGTTTGGTTCTATGCCATCAGCGGGTGCTGTGGAGCATTGCCAGCAACTGCAGCTCTGCCTGGCACCTGTGTGTAGCCGGTGATAGGGTGGCAGGGTGGCAAGGGCAGCCCAAGGGACACCCAGTGGGCTTTGGAATGCTTTTCCAGTGGGAGTGTGGCCTGGGAAGAATCAGGACCAATGCTGAGCTAGCTGAGATGCCAGCAGGGTCCCCTGTGGGGCTCTACAGGACATCACAGCTGGTGACAGGGCTTCAGACTGGGGCAGAGAGCAGAGCACTGAGGGACTAATGCATTAGTAACATTTTAAAACACTTGCTCTCACCCAGAACAATTCCTGCTACTACATCAGGGCAGGCCTAAGCTTAGGACATGGCTGAGAAACCAGTCAGGACACCATGTCCTGGCACAACCCCTGGCTGGTATTGGACCACCCTATCCTTCTGCAAAGTTAAAGGGGGAAAAGGAGAAAAAGCCACATCTGGCCGCAGTCCCAGCATCCCAGCAAAGGCTCTCAGGAAGCCCCAGTGCTGCACCCACCCACAATGTGCAGATACAGGCACCAGTCCCCTCAATGTGTATCCTCACCAAACGTGCATCTCCACAGCTCTGAACAGCCAGTGCCAGCCAGATCTCATGCAGGAGCTGAGGAAACAGCTGAGCATGTCTACAAAATAATTTAGGAGCTGTCTTTCAAGTTTCTTCCTGCATAAAGGGAAGAAACAGTAAGATGGGGTGATTTATTCCCAGTCCATGTGGGCAGCAGTGGTGCCTCACCGGGAAACATCAGCACTGCCCAATGCTTGGGGCAGCCAGGGCTGCTTAGCTTCACTATCAGGATGAGGTTCAGATCAGTGGATGCTTTTTTGGGCCTTAGTATGGAAATTTTTGCCTTAGAAGGAGCAGTGCTGCCTGTGAACCCTTCTCTGTGGCAGTGTGGGGCCTGTGCTGTCCCATGGTGGGCATCACAACGTGGCCTTGTCCAGGCAGGTGGCAGATACTGGGGTAGCTGTGTCACGTCTTGTACCAAAATGGACAAGGTCTCCCATTGGCTGAAGGCTAAGTATGTAATGAGTAACATACAAGTCAGAACAAAGCTAATTACAAAGGACACTTTAGATAATAACTGCTTTGGAGCCCATATGGGGATCTAGTAGCTGCCAAATAAAAGGTAAAGCAAGCCATTAGGTGGAAATGTCTGGTTCTTGCTCAGCCAAACACCAAGAAATCATTATGTTTAGTTACGGGATATTGCCCTGGAATACCAGCTTACTAATTATTTATAATTATTTCTGAATGCACATTGTAATCTACTGGACAGGGCAGTGACAGTCACCACAGGCAGCTGCTGGGCACTGTTTTTCCTGGGAGTTAAGGCTGCCTTGGTTTATAATCCAGCAGGATCAGAGGTTCCTGCTCTGCCAGGACAGCACCCTGGCAGTAATTGCTTTGGCTCCTTGTGATACATCGGGGTGTTGGCTGTGCACCTACAGCTTCCCAAAGGGTATGGTGGGGTGTCCCCCATTTCCAGGGCCAGGGGAAGGGTGGGACAGGGTAAGTGGAACAGGGCAGTCCCATCCCCTCTGGACACATGTGCCAGGTGCTGTGGAGCTGTTAGTTGCTGGGAAGTATGTGTGTTCGTGGGAGAACAGCAGCAGTTCCAGGCAGGCCTGCCGTGCATCCCAGCCACCATCCTGTGGGTGTTCCTGCCACTGCCATGGGCGTATGGGGCTGGCATAGAGCCTGTTGTGGCCATCGTCCCTCCTCAACACTCCACGTGCTGTCCACATTGCTGTGTCCATGTAGACTCTTAAGCTTTTAGTCACCAGAGCATCTCCTGCCCATCACCCCGGACCCTGGGACCCTGATGAGCGCTAATCATAGAGGGGGTCTCTGAGCTGTTTGCCCTAGCAGGGAGGACTCTGGGCTGGTGGGCAGAGAAACAGCTCCATGATGCTGGGGGTCAGAAGGGAAACAGGGACACACAGTTGCCCAAAATAGCTTCTTGATGCCATGGTGACACTGATGCCAAAGAGAGCATCCATGAATCAGTGTGGGGGATCCCCATATGGATGACAAGAAAGGTCCTATTTGCTGTGTGGGGTGCTCCAGGGGGACCAGGCGGTACGAGTGGGGACCGCGCCTCTTTAGGGAGGGCCAAGGTCAAGGTCGAGG
>VZTG01009169.1:142484-179007 GCA_013397845.1 Melanocharis versteri | reverse complement strand
CGGGAGCGGCCGGAGCGGCGTCCGCGGCGGCGGCCGTGCCCGCCGGCCCCCCGTCCTGCCCCTCCGAGCTTGCGTCCAGAGTCCCTCTACAGCTCTCTTGGAGCCCCTTTAGGCACTGGAAGGCGCTCTCAGCTCTCTCTGGAGCCTTCTCTTCTCCAGGCTGGAAAGACAGGGCATGTTCTACAGCTAAAGTAAAACGTTTGCTGCTGACACAGCGTGCTATGCTGGTCCTCTGGCTAGTTTGTTGTTAGAGGTAATGGACTTTGTCTAGAGAAGAGGAGGCTCAGGGGGCACCTTATCAGTCTCCACAGGAGGTTGTAGTGACATGGGGGCCGATCTCTTCTACTGCGCTTGCAGTGAGAGGTCTAGAGGTAATGGCCTTAAACTAAGACAGGGGAGATTCAGATTAGACATTAATTCTTTTTTTTCACTGATAAGAGTGGTCAGGCATTGAAATAGATTGCCCACGGAGGGGGTGGAGTCACCATCCCTGGAGATGTTTAACAGGTGTCTGGATCTGGCACTCGGTGATGTGGTCCAGTGATTTAGGGGTTAGAGCAGCAGTGCTGGGTTGACAGTTGGACTTGATGATCATAAAGTTCTCTTCCAACATTGATGATTCTATGATTCTATAATTCTATTATACGACAGCTTTCTTTAGCCTTGAACTTTAAAAAAACCAAACTAACCAAAACAGAAAAAAGTGGGGAAAATAAGTACCAGCACTCTCAGAACGTCTCTGTGCAAGTAGAACAAGCAGGGTAAATGCACAGTAGGGTTGAATAAAGAAGTGCTGCTCTCAGTGACTTCAGAGAGACAAGAAAGAAGGAATGAAACCAAAGCGTGGGAGGGGAATTAAATTTCACACAGATGGAACTCCGAGCATCTCACTGAAATGACCTTCACCTGTGAAGCCTAGCGGTAACCCACGGGACTCAGCATTGCTGTCCCTCAGCCTTTCCTGGGAAGCCAAGGGCAGGCACCTGGCCTTGATACTGGTGAGAATTAAAACTTCCTCAAGGCAGAAAATCCACCCACTGCCACACAGGGACCTGAGCACACAGCTGGCATCACTTGACATACAGAGTTACTTAATTTACAGGATTTATTACCTCCAGTGCTTCCTATGTTTTCTCTACCCTCTCCTATTAATCCATAATCCACTATTATAACCCTTAGGAAATGATTTATAGATTTTTTTCTTCAGTTTCCATCTTGGAAATGGTGCCTGTCAGCATCACAAATGGCTCCAGAGCTTCTAGGCTGGGAGTCTGGATAGAGATGGTGGGAAGGGACAGAGGAGATAACAGGGCTACCTGCCTGGCAATGAAGTTGTCCTGTGCCCCGGTGTCCCTGCACAGATCCCCTGTTCCTGCCTACACCAGAATGGTGCGTCGTGGTCTGGATTGGAGAACAGTGGGCACCAGCTGGAAGCAATATCCAGTAGCCCAAATTCCAGTGGCCGCTGGGCTACTGGTCTGTATGAAGTCATTTTCCTGTCACTGCAGCCACTGTTGGCAGTGTGAGCACAGCTGTGCCATCGGCTGCTCAGTGTGCTATCTCCAAAATTAATGCACAATCGGCCAGGGGCAGGGATTATTATAGGGAAATTATGCAACTAAATAGGTTGTTAACAAGTTGATTTAAAATTCATAAATGAGGGGGGAAAAGAGAACAGGGCAGAGAACAGCAGGCTCAAATTAATTTAAACTGTTTGATGAGGAATCAGTGAGGTGGGGAATGAGTTAAGGGAGGAGGATTAAAGGGAGTTCCTATTTAAAATCAATTTGAAAAGGTGCCAGAACCCACTCCATTGGGGCTTGGTCATTGTGAGTCCTCATCACTCCTTTCATTAATTCCAAACTCCTTGGCTGTACTTAGTTGATCCCAGACAGGAGGAAAGGGCAGGCAGGGGCTGACTTCCTACCAGAGGTGGCAGAATGGCTTTTCTGCCCCAAATAGATTTGCTCAGGACCACAACAGCCTGGATCCTACGCCAGGGGAAGTGGAAAGGCGCAGTTGCATCTGAAGAGGACCCAAATGGTAGGTATGAAGATGAGAGGCTCATGGGGAGGGAGGGAGGAAGATGGAGAAGAAAGAGCAGTGACAGAGACAGCTCCAGGTGATGGGTTGGTGCTGCGGAGGCACAGCTGCTGCAGGAAACCGAGGAGAAAAGAAGAGGTGGCTGCAGTGCTTCTGCTGCTGACTTCTCCACTGTCATCACACGTGTTCTCATTATGGGTTTGCATAAATGAGGCTTGGAAGACCAGGCTGAACATATCCAGTGACTCCTGTCCTGGCTCAAGACATAAGCAAAGCAGGGTAGAGAAAGCTGCCAGCTCTTGTCATGTTATGCGTAGTACTTACTGAGAATGAACATAAGCATTTTTAAAAATAATTTACTAAATCATCGTAGAATCCCAGAATAGTTTGGGTGGGAAAGGACATTAAACTCATCTTGTTTCACCCCCTGCCATGGGCAGGGACACCTTCCACTCTCCCAGGTTGCTCCAAGCACCATCCAACCTGGCTTTGGACACTTCTAGAGATGGGGCAGCCACAGTTGCTCTGGGCAACGTGATGCCAGGGCCCCACCACCCTCACAGGGAAGAATTTCTTCCATACATTTAATGTAAATCTGTCTTTATCTAGTTTAAAATTGTCCTGTCTGCCTGTGTTAAAAGTCACTCTCTTATTTATAAGCCCCCCTTTAGGCATGGAAAAGGGCTCCGAGTTCTCCCTGGAGCCCTTCCTTCTCCAAACTGAACAGCCCCCACTCTCTCAGCCTGTTACACTACTTTCATGTTAAGCTTTGTCATATTGCTCCAGAGAGGCAGCTCCGTGGCACTGCAGGATCGATGCCTGTGACCACAGCCTGGCATGCTGACTCCCTGTCTCAAATAAAGACCTGCTCCTAAACAACTTGCAAACAGGAGACATACATAAAACTCAATTACAAATATTCCAGCTTTGTTTTTACTCATGTTGACTTGTCAGTTTGGCAAACATTGGTGCTCAAAACCATTAATCATCCGGGCTCCATTTGTGCCATCAGGCTCCTCACCTCCTGAGCTGGCAGGTCTGAAATACTTTCACTGTGTGTTTAACTTCCCAAATGATTTATCAAACACAGCACCCAATTAAATTGCCCTTCTATATCCATTAGCCACTATATTGATCTTCTTCTTGCTGCCTTCACTGCTAGCTGTGGGTCTCAGATTTGGTTAAACCATAAATATTATTTCATGTCTCCCTAATATCCTACTGATGAGCCTGCTCTGAGCATCAACCAGGTCTGCTCCACTCTGCCTGTCCCCAGCTTTACAGGACATTCTGTCAGCCCCTGGGGTCAAACCTCAGCTGCTGGTGACAACAGGCGAGAGTAGGTGCAGAAATACCAGATGTCTCAGCAAATCCAAAGCTTTTCACTGCAGGGAACCAGTGGAGAGGGAGGAAGAGGCTCCTGGTTGCTCCCAGCTCTGCAGACAAGGGCCACACTGGGATGTGCCTACAAATGGGTTTGGGGATCGTGGTTGTCCAGTGCCGTCCGTCATGATGAGGTGGGATCTCAAAACATTCCCAAGCTTCAGAAATGCTGTAGGGTATGTGGCTGGTTTATCTCCGTGCAAGGTTGAATTGCACACAAAAAGGTAATTAAGTGACTTGCCCCAGGCTACACAACACATCCAGGGAAGGCTGGAGATTAGAAGCCAGGTGTCTTCAGTCCCTTTGCTCTGCCCTTCACACCAGATAAGGCACCCTTTTTCCATCCACAAATCTCAGTTTAATTAGCTGCGTCTCCATATACCTGTTTTATCTCTCTTCCTGTGGCCTCAGAGACTGATTTCTCTCTCCATACCCCTGGACTGTGCGAGCTCTTTGCAAAGACCACCCTCTTCACTCCCAGGAGAAGCAATAAATGAATTTACCCTTTGGACTAAGGAATATTCTTCTTCATTCATCATCACACCAAAGTGGTTTGTTTCAATTCCTCACCGAGTAAGACAAGTTTCCGTCTGTAATCCTGTGCTATTTCACGGCTGCTTGGAAATAATACATTAAGGAAAAAACCTGTATTGTGTCAAACTGTCTGGGAGTACTGAGTCAACAGCAAAGATAATTAGATACTAACATGGTTATTCCATATTGTCCTCTGAATTGTATTTTAAAAATACTCTGGATCAAAACAAAGTGGAAGAAATGCTGCTCAGATTTTTTTGTGCCCACAAAGTCAAACTGACTTTATTTGCTCCAGTCCTCACAGCCCAGCTTCTGGAGCCTGGAATGCTGGATGGCCACTGGATGAGGGATGCCCTGAACTCCTATTTCTGTTACCCACCATCCTGGTCATACCATGAGTGCATGTGGGTGTCCATGGATCTGTGGAGACACAGTCTGACATAGGGTGACACCAGGGGGAGATCAGTGTCTCCTGCTCAGCCTGCAGTCAGGAGATGTCTCAGGGCTCACACAGGAGAGTCCATGGCATCGAAATTAATCAATTTATTTATTTACTCAATTAAATTGGAGTGGTGCCATCAGAGAGTCAGCAGAAAGAGGAATGAAAGTCATAAATAAAAGAGGAAAGTGTAAGCTTTGTCACTGATTCCATGGCTGGGCTGGGAGGATGTTGGGGGCTACAGGGCAGTGTGGAGTCCCGAGGCAGGAAGAGACCCTCTGCCTGGAGCATGGAGGTCTCTGTGGGGCTGACAGGAAGGCTCCTAATCTTCAGAAGTCCCATCCAGAGCCTTCCTGAGGCAAGCATGTGTCTCTGCCTCTGCACAGCTTGCCCAGCCACCCACCTACTCAGGGGAGGATTAACATGGGGCAGTGAAAACTCCTCTGGCAGCAGCTCTCCCTCAGTCCTCTCATTCCTTACAGCCTGCTGAGGAGAATGAAAAACTACCCAAGAACATTCCTATTATTTCCACATTAATATTTTCTAATTTAAAATGTCACAGCACATTAATCTAGTAAGAACATAAGAACTTCTTTCCTGCCTTGGCCCTCCAGCAGGTTTGGCACATGCTGGATTGTTGCCACGTCTCCTTCGACCCGTGGAGCATTCCTAGACACCTCATCCGCTGTGGGCACATGGAAGGAAAGGGCTGAGAGACTTCTCTGGGTACCACTTGAGCCTTTCTTACCTCTCTTCTTGTGCCCTGTTTGGCAAACAGGTGAGGTGGGGTCCTGTGGGCATCCCCTGTTCCCGTGGCTGCCAGACCTGTGGTTTGTGCTGCATTTCCTCTCTGGGTCTGGGCTGCAGCCTTTCAGGGAGAGGGAGTGCACAAATGTCTGTCGGCAGGCAAACGCATGCCTGCAGCCCAGGAAGGAAGGAAGGAAAGGTCAGGAAGCTGCTCCTATGGACACGGCACGGCATGATGGGATTTGGCAGTGCATGGGGTAATGGGCTGTGATGGGAGCAGCAGGAATTGCAGACTGTGGAGAATATTTGTGGGCCAAAGTGACACTGGTTTCTGCTCTGGCCTAAGGACCGAGGGCCCACTGCAGTGCTGGGGAGCAGGCTGGGCACCCCACACCATGCCCCAATGGGAGACGACTGCCCACCCCACCAGCCCAGTGTCCACTGTCACCATTCCTGGTCACCGCTATGAGCTCCAGGTGCCAGGAAGATGAGAGGGTCAATGTGCAGGCAAGGAGAACCACATGGACACTGGCCCCAGCTCCTCCCTGCAGGAGCTGCCCTGCTCCCTTCCCTCACCCCAGCACACTTCCTTCATCACACTGGGTGATGCCAGCCCTACAGTAGAGGGATGGAGGCGACAGGGACATGGCTGGTGGCTCTGCACAAGTGCCTGGGGCTTCCTACACACTGCAGATTCAGCAGATCAATGGGAAAGGAAAGAGACAAGCCCAGAAATCCTCATCCTGAGATGTCCAACAGAGGGGATACACCATTTACATCCAGCTTGCATCCCTGGAGAAGGAAAACCCATTACCCTTTCTGAAACCTTCAGGTTTCAAAGCATTTCAGATGTAAGTTGGTTTCTTAATGCAAAATGGAAATGCATTCCAGGTCCACAGGGCCAGTGGCAGCCATGCTTCCTGCCACTATTCCAGTTAAAAGCCTTTTGGAGAGTGAGACGGCAAAGGGGAAGGAAGTGATGGCCGAACAAAGGGGTGCAATGCTGCTGCCATTCCAAAGGCATCGCAGCTCCACGGGCTTTAAATATTTATAATTATTTTTCTTAGCTCCTGAATTATGAAACACTGGGTGTGTGGTTTACTCTACAGGGCCGTCTGAGCTGCGTTTTTTCTGAATGAACAGGGTGCTGTAAGGATTGCCAGGGATTCATCCTGCACAGTGGGAGTGCAGCTCAGCAGGCCTGAGCCCCGCCAGAGCCATTAGCCCAGCCTGTGACCCTGGGGATGCCAGAGCTTGTTCTTCAGCTCCTGGGGCTCAGCCCAAGCAGTGCATTCAAACAAGCACAGCCAACAGCACTCTGTTCACTTGGCACAATGCTCCCTCTGGCAGTCTCAGAGCAAGGAGTGGCTCAGTGTGGCTCTCTCCTCTTCCTTGCCAGCTTTAAGCCTGGCCAAGAAGCATTGTTCAGCTCAACCTTGCACACAAGCTGCTCTGCAGATACAGGTTAGTCTAAGACCCAGTATTAACTGAAGGGGATGAGATCATGGAGACAAGACCTGAGGCAAGGAAGGGACTGGGAAATGCCTGACGTAGTCCAGCCAAAGGCTTTGAATGCAGAGCAAGATCCACAGTCCTGCTTGGAAACTGATTTGCAGTCCTGCAATGATGGAGAAGGCTGGGTAGAGGCAAAAAAAAAAAGAGTGACTTGGCTGCAGATCACCCTCTGTATTTTTAATTTGCCTTGTATCAGCAGGCTGCAGTCTATCAAACAAAGCAGCATCCTGGCCAAGTCCCACTTGCTCAAGCAGGAAGGACCATTTTGGGGTCCTCAGGCTGGCAGCAGCTTAGAAGATGCCCCAATCCCTGGAACTGTTCAAGACCAGGCTGGATGGGACTTGGAGCAGCCTGGTCTAGTGGAAGGTGTCCCTGCCCATGGCAGGAGGTGGAACAAGATGAGCTTTAAGGTCCCGTCCAACCCAAACCAGTCTGTGATTCCATGATTCTATGATTAGAAGAGAAGGAGGCTGCAGAAGGCACCAAAAGAGCCCTTGCTAGGTGGAGGAGGCAGGTCCAGGCTGTGTCCAGAGCAGGTGGCTGCCGATAAGGCGACATTCAGGAAGAGCTGAGTTTACCGTGAATCATCAATTGCCATTCCCCCTCACACCTCAAGGCTTATCCACAGAAAAATAGGGAATGTCCTCTTCTGAATTCAGCTGCCATTAGAAAGGGCTCATCAGCCCCTCTTGAGTGCTGCAAATGAAGGACTAACAGGTCCTACACAAGGTGCCAGTGGCAGGAAGGCAGTTCGTGCCAAG
This sequence comes from Melanocharis versteri, assembly GCA_013397845.1. Lineage (NCBI taxonomy): Eukaryota > Metazoa > Chordata > Aves > Passeriformes > Melanocharitidae > Melanocharis > Melanocharis versteri. The sequence goes on along the minus strand of VZTG01009169.1, from coordinate 171,585 downwards.
AGCTGGATAGGGATGTGTCAGTAGTGGATGGGAGCTGTGGGGGCAGCTCGAGCTGGGGAGCCAGCACCAGGATCTGGGGAGGGATGCCCAGTCTGTCAGGCACTGGGCAAAATCCTGTACTGTGACTGCCGGGGCTTTGCAGGAAGGAGGAACCCAAAGTGGGTTTGCAGGGGGTGTGGAGGAGGTGAAATGTGGGATGAATTTGAGGACCCAGAGTCAATCTATTTTATTCAGCTAAAATTGCGAAGGCTGCAATCTATGATTATTTTTGCACATATTACTTTGAAATGCAAATTCTAATGACAGCTTAGATACCTGTTCAGTCTCTCAGGGTTAAAGGACAAAGGGCAGTTAAGCATTTGAAAAAAAAATCTATTTCCTCATAACACTTTGTATTATCGGGCAGCATTTAGCCCTTGTTTCTTCTATCTGGCTGATTTCCATAAATCCAAGAGTGAGAACTCCTTTGTACTTTGCAAATAGCATGGAGTTCTGAGTAGTGGCTGGTTCTTACTTCATCCTGTTGGGATTAACAGTGAATGCCAGATGCTGTGGTATAAGGGAATTACCAGGCTTTGCCTGTTCATCACAGGGAGTTCCCCTTTTCCTCTCTCTCTTCTCTCCATGATTACCTAAAGCTGCTGGTTTTTCTTTCATTGTTAATGTTACTTAAACCCAGATGGATTTAGACTCCCAGTCCTGGTCCTGGGCACAGGCTCCTCTCCAGCACACACCCCAGAGGGGTGTTAATTAGACAAGGAGGGTGTTAATTAGACAAGGGTGCAGTGGCAATAACACGTGGTGAATATTCAGTCCTCCCACTCTCTGAATGTGAAGCGGATCAATAAGCAATTCAGCCATTAGAAATAAAGCTACTCCTATTATCTGCTGATCAATAATTCATTAGTCTTGGACGTACCTGCCTTGGAGCCCCTCTGGGAGGAGAGGAGCTTGCAGCAGGCAGACCAAGGGCAAGGCAGGGGATGCAGCAATGTCGTCCCTTCCAACACCCCTGTGAACCTTTGGTGACTGAAGACAGTGGGATTTTCCACACCCCAGCTGTGTATCTATGATTAAAATGCAATTGTAAACAGCTTTTTATTATTGCACATGCCCAACCTCCCCATCCCCCCGCCCTCCTGTTGCTGCTCCCCACTGCCCCGACTGGAAATGCTGACAGTAATAAATGGCTGGCAAAGCAATTATACACATGAAGTTGAGAAGTATGAAGCTGAGGTCAAAACTATTTTCTTTCTGTAATTATGTGGAGGGTAAATCCATTTTGCCAAGAATAAAAGTGACACAGAAGGTCATGGTGAGCAGGTGGTCATGCTGTCCCATCGGGAGCTGCCTCCGCAGCCATCCTCCCCTGTGCCCCAAAATCAAGGTGTTCAGCTAGTGCATTTAACTAGAACACTGAGCTGTGAGAAAGCCCAAACCTAGGCAAGAGCTTTCTGCTTCATTTATGGTTCTCTCTTTGTTTTCAGACCACTTCCCAGCTTCTTGAGTTAGCGCTGAGCTGGCTGTCCTGCTCTTTGAACATGAGCCAGCCCTGAAACAAGGCTGTTCAGTCTGAAATCACATTTATTAAACTGTAACAGGGTTTGTTACTCTGTTAATGCACCATATAAAAAAAGCTATGAAAATCAACTGCCAGGTATAACAACCTGCTCACTTCCTGCTGAAGTGTCTTGGCTGCTTTATAACTGACTTTATTCTCTGCAGAGGAAGGAAAAGAGCCTCATTCTGCAGAGCTGGGATGTTGTTCCCATCCTGCCTCATGCCCTGCTCCTACCTCCAGGCCCCACCTGCAGCTGGGGTGACCCTGGGTCATCTCCAGGGATGGGCTGGGGAGTGGAGGTGGCTGGAGCACCCGTCACTGTGCTCCTCAGGTGTGTGACCTCTTGTGGGCAGTGCTGGTGATGGTGGCATCAGAAGTGGACTTGAGCTTCCAGAACCTGAGCAGATTCAATTTTTCCTGGGTATTAACAGAGACTCCTGGGGAAAAGCATGTCATTGTCTTTCCAAGCACTGGGTTGCCTTTCCCTGGATCCCATCTGCAGGAGTCAGCATTTCCCACAGCCCTACTGCCTCAGGGAAGGCCTTTGAGCAGAGCTAGGACATGGCAGTAGCTTTTGCTGGTCCCTGGTACTCACCATCCATCACCCATCATCAGTGGAATTTTTTCACACTTTTCCTGGCCAGGGAACAGCTCACCCTGGCAGGGGGGCAGGGCCAGGTGGGAGCATCGAGCAGCAGCACTGAGCGGTGTTCCTGGTGGCATTGGATGGGGGTGAGTTGGGCACAAAACCCAGGACTCTCCTTCTGCTGGGTAAGGTTTCTCCTAAGACCTCCTGCTGGCTGGCTCTGGAGTATCTGACTGTGGCTGAATAAACACCTGTCCTGCGCTGGGAAAGCATTTCCACACATTAAAATTAGCTTTGATGAGTTTATGCTTTCTTTGAATCAAAGACCTGAGACAATTAATCACTGCCCACCTCCTGCTTGTGCAGTTAAAATGCCCTGTTTGAAACAGAGACCAGGAACAGGAATTAATCTCTCTGAAACAAGGTCTTTAAAATAATCATCATTATCCTACTGTTGCACTGAAAGAGCTGTTCTGCCACCCTGCAAATGGAGAGGATCCTGCTCCAGGTTTCACCAGCAGCAAGGAATGGCAGGATCACCCTGCAACCGCCACCACACTTCCTGCTCTTCCCACTCAGGTCCTGGACTGTGTCCAGAGAAGGGAAACAGAACTGGGGTAGTCTGGAGGATAGGTTCTATAAGGAGCAACCAAGGGGGCTGGGGTTGTTTAGCCTGGAGAAAAGGAGGCTCAGGGGGGCCCTTCTGGCTCTGCACAACTCCCTGACAGGAGGGGGCAGCTGGGGGTGTCAGGCTCTGCTTCCAGAGAACAGGGACAGGACAAGGGGAAATGGCCTCAAGCTGGGCCAGGGGAGGGTCAGGTTGGATACTGGGAAAAATTTCTTCACTGAAAGAGTTAAGTATTGGAATGGGCTGCCCAGGGAGGTGGTGGAGTCCCCATCCCTGGAGGTGTCCAAAGAATGAATGACTGGATGTGGCACTCAGTGCTCTGGGTTGGTTGACAAGGTGGGGATCGGGCACAGCTTGGTCTTGATGGTCTTGGAGGTTTTTTCCAACATGATTCCCCATGCATTGGGATGAGATCTGGGGCAGCAGCTGCTCCTGGAATTGTGCAGTGCACTGGAGAAGGAGGAAAAGGGGATAAAGAGAAGGAAGAAAGCATTCCCAACCTTTTCAGGCACTGTGCTTGTGCCAAGCCCTCACACAGGGCAGGGCAGCAGTCAGAGCACAGCTCCAACGCTGTGCTTGTCAGGGACAGGGGTGCCTGTTTCTCCAGGAGCCCTCTGCTGCAGAGGGAGAGGCCCAGCGTGACACATTCCCCTCCCTGGCGCTGCCACTGCTTGTGTCTCAGCTGCCTGGTGACCTCCTGCTGTTCTCAGAGTTCTCCAGTTAACATCTGGCAATAACTAATGAAACTGTAGTTTATTAATGACTTCCATGCAACATTTACAGTAAAAGGGCATTTCCCACAGCTGTTTAGATTTCAGCAGAGGCGTGTGCAACCTTTCTGTGGGATCTCCAGGGCCCCATTATGGTTACAGCATTTGATAAGGAAAATTCAAATCAACTCCTTTCCGTTTTCCCCCCCCTTTCTTTTTTAGTTCACAAACCATGAAGGAAACAGATGGGAGTTAAAGAGAGCTTGAAAACGACAAAAGAAGTCTAGAGACATTTATTTCCCCTCAGAACAAATTAATTAGCATGTCTGGGGACAACTGATTAAAGTTCCTGACAGAGAAAGGGAGCTAAAGCACCATTCCCTCTCCATACAGGGAACACTTTTGCACACTCTATCACCAAAGCAGAGTGACTGGGGCGAGGGGACCCCAGCACAGGCAGGGCCAGGCTCACTGTCCACTGGACAGGATCTGGGAAGCTGTCACAGAATCCTGGAATGGTTTGGGCTGTCAGGTACATTAAACTCATCTCCTTCCTCCCTCCCCTGCCATAAGCAGGGACACCTTCCACTGTCCCAGGGCGCTCCAAGCCCCAGTGTCCAGCCTGGCCTTGGGCACTGCCAGGGATCCAGGGGAGCCACAGCTTCTCTGGGCACCCTGTGCCAGGGCCTCACTCCCCCACAGGGAGCAACTGCTTTCAGCCACTCTGCTTTCCAAGCTCCCAAGGCACCTAAAGACTACTTTTTTCCAGGCTGGGTTATTTTGGGGTTTCTTGCCTGTATTATTTCAAAAGAAAGAAAAAAGTTTTCAAGTTTTTAAAGATGGTAGTTTTTCTCTTTGATATTGGGCTTTCTCTCCTTCCCATTTATTTTGCATGACTGCCAAAGAGAAGAGAAATAAAGAAATAAAGTGTTAAGAGAGTTAAACCTGAAGTCAAAAGGAGAAGCAGTGGGAGAAAGACTGAGAGCAGCCTTAATTCTTAGAGATGTTCCACCTCAGGGGATCGCCCTTTCTCTTCCCAGGCAATTAAAGCCTTTATTAGGGAGCCCTTCATTAAGGCCCATCTCCTGGGAGCTGCTGCTGCACCAAACGCCTCTGAAGCTGCAGCAGAGATTGGTCTGACTAGGAGCAGAGGAGCATGAACACCATCATGTCTTAATAATCACCTTTAATAGGAGTCCTGTATCTCAGTTAGGTGCTAATTGGGTGTGACACTCCACGTCCTGCCTGATACAGCAGCAACTGTTCTGAATTTTGGGAGGTGGATCGGCACCCAGAGCTTTGCAGCTGGTTCTGGGTTTCATTCAGCTTTGTTTCATGTTCGTTTTGGTATTTCCAGGCAATTTCTGCTTAATGTGCTTATGGCTCGGACTGAGCCAGGAGGGGTCTGGTACCCAGTTTGCTCCATTGAGGATGTAGGTGGTAGTTACTGGTTACCATGCTGGGATGTGCCACAGGGGTGGCAGGTGCTAAATGGGGTTGTGAAGGGCTTGGCATGAGCCCCTTGTGGGTGCTATATATCACATCACCACCCTAAATTAATTAACCCCCTGCTCGGCTCCAGACTGCCCTGCAGCGAAGAACCATTGAAACCCCTAAAGATTTGTGTTTGCAAACCAAGGCAGAACAGGGGTTTCCACCCATGCCTGCAGGCTGGGATGTGAGATCATGGCTACAAAACAACATGCAGCTATTCAGGGTTCCCAGTGACCCTTCCTGGTGCTGCTGCAGCCAAATGAGAGGGGTCCCTGACCTGTGACAGTTCCTGAGGCCCTCACTCCCACAGGGTTATGATGCTGATGCCAAGGTGTGCAAACTCCTCATGCCTATCCTGGGAAATGACAGCATAATGAGCCATTTCCATTTACTGTCTCCTGATCTGGCTGGAAACATCACAGCACATGGCAGCAAAATGCTGTGTTTAAATCCATAATGACTCCTGGCACTATTCCTAATATAAATCAAGGGGGATGTAGTTATGGGAGAGAATGTTTTTATGACCCTACCTTCACATCATCTGTCAAAAAGACAATTTGGCCTCTGTAGTATTCATCTATTTTTATCTAGACATGTGCACTTGTTACTTCCATGCTATCACCTTCCAAATGGTGAGATTTATTTTTTTCCTGTTAGCCTCAGGAATTGCTTCCATTCCCCTGGATGCTGTGGGTGGGTAACTAATGGATACACATTTATGGCCTGATGTAAAGTGTTTGAAAAGCCCTTTGAAACCCACTGAATGGGTTGAAGATGGCACAGAGCAGGGTGGTGAACCCTTAGCATTCCTGGCCCAGCCTGGCACTCTGCCTGAACCTGGCACAGGAGCTCTTCCAGCCAGGACACAATTACCTGAGATGAAACAGTGAAGTCCTTCCTAAATTAAATATATATAAAATCCGTAATTACCAAGCTGTTTTCAGCAGAGAATGCTGTCTGCTCCTACTCGTTCCCACTCAGTGGTCCCTCAATTTGCCATCATCGCTGGGCCTAAAGTACCTCCATTATTCTGTACTCTGAGGGGGCCTTAACCAACACCTCCATCACCTTCCACCTCTTTTTCTCTACAGCTTCTCCTATTGTCTATGACGTGCAAGTGAGCATGGATGTAGCTCAGCTCATGATCACAAAGAGGGAAGAGAGGAAGAGGATGAGGGAGGCAGAACATATCAGTGTATGTGTGTGGGGATTTCTCTCTCAATAATTTCTGTTGAAAATTCGATAAACTCTGTAGAGTCAAATTTCTTGATTTAACTCACTCCAAGAGAATGCAATAAATCTGTTTTGGAGGAAATCTTCCAGAGGCTGCGAACATGGGAGGTGGGGGTAGGACCATCTCTTTCTTCCCCTAAGAGAGGGGAGAGCACAGGAAGGGTGTGCTGGAGCTGAATCCTTTTGTATCAGTGGGAACTTTCTCTTTAGTCCAACCATATTCGGAAATTTGCAGTCTGCAAGAGTACAAGCCCTTAGAAAAGCGAGAGGAAAACTTTGTTTATGAAGCATTTCTTGCCCAGGGTGATTGGATGCTACAGGGGGGCTGCAGGAATGGGCAGCCGTTGTGATCTAACCCATGCACGGGCAGGACATACAGACCTTCTGCCACTTCCCTGCAAAAGCAAGGCATAAATCAGTTTGTCAGCACAGGCAGGGCTAAGCAGAGGACAAGCTTTTTAAAAGCCCCTGTTTATTCGTGTCACCATCCATGTCGCTGGTCCCCAGGCCCCTTGCACCATGCCACTCATGCACTGTGATACGAATGGTGCTCCCTGCATCCCCCCCTCCTCCTGCCCAGCAACCTCACAACCATGCTGAGGAAAAAATAATAAATAATTATAACAATATAATGATGTAAGTCCCCAAACAACTTGCTAGACAAGACTTTTAAAAGGCCTTATGGGTGTTCATGTACTCTGAGTTAGATGCATGGGAGAAGTACCGACAAAATATTCTCAAGAAGTCAAAATTACAAGAAGAACTTTACTGGCAACTTTAGGAAATCAAAGAACTTTGGCAAAATGTTTAGAGCAGCATTCAATCAACATAAAACACTTCTCAAAGCATTAACCTAGCTCATTCAACTTAACAAAGTCTAAGCCCATTTGATTTTAAGTTACTCAAAAATTCTGAGAAGAAAGAATTAGAAGAAGAAAGAGAAAGAGAAAATAGATATAGAAAGGAACAAACTACCATTCCTTGTTTCAGTGGTGTTCATCTGATAGAAATTCCAAGTGGAGGTGGTGGTCAAGACATGTTTGTCTTGTGTTCTGCTTTAAATGCCCCTTGGCCTTCCTGGGCCCAACCCCAGGTGGGACTTCCAGTCATTTGGCCACTCAGACTCTGGGTTAGGGGCTCCAGAGGTGGGTGCGGAGCATTGCCTCCCGTGTGCCAGGGATTGGCAGGCATTGCGGGGCTGGGATGCAGGCCTGGCGGTGTGGGGTGTGTGGGGCAGGGCGTTGTCTCACCCAAGGCAAGGTCCGATCTGCCTCTTCCCCCATACATGCCCCCAAAGAAATGTTTCGAGCCAGTAAGACCTCTGGTCTCTCACAAATGATAACAATAACAACCATAGCAATAATAATATAATTAATAATAATAATAATACCAACAATAGTACCGATAAAAATAATACCAATAATAATGCTGCAAAAGAAGGACGATTGGTTACTTTTGCTTGGAGCTGTTTCCCTAGCCAGTTGAGCTGCTTTCAGTGCCCAGACAGAGCATGGCCACGGGAGGCTGGGACATGTCCCAGAAGCAGGAATCAGCTCACCCAGAAGCCACAGAAGTGGCAAAGTGTTGGTTGTACTTTCCTTGCTGTGACTGTTTCCCATTCCTCATGGAGAACTGTGAAGACCCACCCTGAAGGGGAAGTAACCTCTGCGTGGGCCTCTACAAAAGCTGTTCCAGGAGACCAACAGTTTGAAGCTACTCTGTGGTTTCCCTCCGATTCTGTGAAAATGCCCTTTGGCCATCACATGGTCTAAGTGGAAATTTGCCCATTTTTCCTGGAATAGAATCTAATAACAGCTCTGGCACAGCTTCCCTGTGCCTGTGTGTTTGTGAAGGGACACCAGGATAGACTCACATCCTTTAACTTCTACAGTCTCTGCTGTTGGATAGCAACATAGATATGGAAAGCATAAGGGAATCACAGAAATAATGATTTCTTCAAAAATATATAATTTGGAAACATCTTTTCTATTTCCACTTTATTGGGTATTTTTAGTTGAGCAGCTGTTCTTCTGGTGTTGATCTAAAACCTCTTTCTTTCATTCCTAAAGAAAGAAATTCTTTATTCTTGTGGCTATAGAATTCAACTTTAGAGGTCACTTACTGTTTCCAAGTTCAATGCACTCTGGAAGGAATCTATATTCTTCTCCTATGGTTCCTGGGCATGAAAGTAATCTCTAAATACTCAGAGGATGAAATGAGGTCAAACCTGCAATTCCACACAGCTATTGCCGAGGGAAGCCAGCACTCCAACCCATCGCTTTGTTTCTGTCAAAGCAGTTTAGAAAACAGCAATGGGAAATTATTTTGCAATAAACAGAAACTTACAGGTACAGATGTGCTGCAGCCTTGGGTTTTCCTTCCAGCTATTCCCCTAAAAAGAGATTGGGAATTGCAATTGGCTGCATTAAACTGGTAGATGAAGGACAAGCTGTTTCACATATAAATTATTACAATTGCATCATTTACAAACCCCTCTCATGCAGTAAAGCCTTCATGTGTCCACCAGCCTAGGGCTTGAGCCTCAAGATTTCCCTTTGCATGTGGGTTAAAATGGTGCTCAGAGATGGGAAACAGCATCCAACACTTCACAGCTCCTACAGAATGGGCGCTTCTCTCTCTGTCTCTCTGAGAGTTGAAGCAGGAGCTGAAGAAGTGCTGCCAGTATTTGTTCAGAAGTGGTGGAGCTGAGCCATTTCCTGGTGAGCTTGCAGGAAATGGTCTCCAGTGCATCATCCGGGGCTGGCTGGGGTCTGCAAGGCCAGATCCACTCTCCATTTTCCAGAGGAGGATCATAGAATCATGATCAGTAAGGCTGGAAAAGATCTCCCAGATCATCAAATCCAGCCTTTGGCCATACACCACCATCCCCACTTAGCCATGTTGTGGACGGAGGTGTCCCGAGCCAGGAGTGCTGCAGAGACACCCCTTCACCCGAATGCTGGGTGGGGGCTGCATATTACCCTGGAACTGCTGTATCAAAGCATTTCCCTTTCTTCTCTGAGCTATTTATCTGGAAGCCTCCATTGTGTCTGAGGCTCAGTGCAGGTGTTAATTACACTGTGCTCATTTCCAAGGTGGATATTACAATGCTTTTCCTGCTGCAGCTGGGGGATTTTACTAAATTGTTAATACCCCATTCGGAGAAAATCGAGCATTCTCAATATTCCCCAAAATGTGTTTAAAAATTTCACACAATTTAGCATTTGCAGGTGTTGCAATTAGCTAAGCCAGCGCAGAACCTCCCAAAATAACCAGCTCTTTATTTTCTAGTGCTTGTTACAGCACACAGAAATTGTTAGACATTTTCTCACCATCGGACTGTAGTTAGATTCAATTAATATAACAGAGGATATAAAACCAGTTTCTTTTTAACCTCATTCTTACAAAAAACTTCCTTTCCTCTAGCCACCTGGATTTGAAGTAGCCTGAAATACTGACAGAATTTTGCTATATGAATTCCAGGAAAATGTCAACATTCATGGAACATACACCTGCTTAAGTTGTCCCTTTTTGTGCTCAGAAGCTCAAACCCTTTATAAAGTTAAACTGATACACAAACTAGAATTTATGTATGTATAGATATACATACACAGTCTACTTTATCTCCTGCATTTTCTATTTCATGTGTCAGCAACTCTGTATAGAAAAATATTGTGTGTATAAAGAATCTTTGCTCTGACTGTAAAACTGCAGGTGTCTCTGGGTGAGAAACATTATCTGTTTAACTGTGCAGAGCAGCACTACAAATCTATATAACATGAGGCAACATTGTTACATTGCTATTTCCCATGGAGTTTGGGCAGCATCCTGTCAGCCAGGCTGCTACTCATTTTCTGCATGAAATGGCAGAATTTGGGCAGGGATTGGCCAAGGCTTCATTTCTTCCACAGTATGCCTGGAAGTGTTCGAGGCCAGGTTGGAGGGGGCTTGGAGCAACCTGATCTAGTGGAAGGCGTCCCTGCCCATGGCAGGGGGTGAAATGAGATGAGTTTTAAGGACCCTTCCCACCCAAACCATTCTAGGATTCTATATATCCCTTCTCTTGCAGAAAAGGTTATAAAACATTGAATTGCCTAAACAACTGGGTTTTTTCCTTACCTGGAGGAAGACATGGCTTTCTGTGTCCTCAGATTCCTGCTGTGCCATCACTGATATAGCCCAAGAGTGCAGCCTGCTGAAATCATAAAGTTTGCTTTCAGGAGCTGCCAATCCCTTTTTTTTGAACCTGTCAGCCCAGAGTTTTGACCAACAGTGAAAAATAAGCTGTTTAAAAATAAGTTTAAGCAACTCTGTATGTGTAGCTCATTGAAGTAAAAAAATTGCCCACTTCAGCTTCAAGATCTTCGTAATTAATACACATATGAGTGATTGATTGACCTCAAAACTTTGTGGCAGAAAATCTATTCACTTGTCAATCAATTCAAGAAGAGCTGCCATTTAAAAAGGACTAAGACAGATGGCACCAATGAATTGTGCCACAGTGAAATGAAGCTGGGAATGTGACATCAATTTTTCACTTTCATCTACTCTTGAGCGTCACCATGTTCACTTACAGAACCTGTGTGCAGGGCCATGCACCGTATGTAAAACGACTTGCTGAGGCTAAGGAAGGGGTAAGAATTCAGTAACAAATTACAGCAGGAGACCAACCTGGCCTTGAACATTTCCAGGGATGGGGCAGCCACCGCTTTCCTGGACAACTTGTGCCAGGGTCTCACCACCCTCTGAGTAAAGAATTTCTTCTAACATCTAATCTAAATCTCTCCTCTTTTAGCTTAAAGCCATTCCCTCTTGTCCTGTCACTATCTGCCTGCAAAAACAGTTGTTCTCCCTCCTTTTTGAAAGCCCCAAGGAGGCACTTGGTGCCAGCAATACTGGTGATCCTGGCCTCTTTGCCAGGCAGGACCCGGCTGGCCTCCCAGCTCATCCCTAGGTTGGTTGTTGCTTATACTGGAAAGATATGGAGACACCAGAACTGGTTTGGCTTTTGAGTGTATTATTTTCCATGAGCAATATTGCCCATGTTTTGTTGCTTGAGCAATTTAGACCACTTCACTTGTTTCAAACTAGTTAGTTCTTCACTATGACAGCATGCCTACTACAAGCACAATTTCAAACAATTTTAAAAATTTGATATGCAATATAATCACTGAGCTTTGGGCCAGATTTTTGTTCAATAATTTAATTTAAAATTCATGTGAACCCCCAAAGAATCACAAGCTCCCTCTGGGAGTCCAAATGTGTTTCTCTCTGAGCATCACTTGCATCACCCTCAGTACCTGAAATGCAATGTAATGCCCGATGTGATGTGAAAATGCTATTTTCTCATCAAGAGCACAATGTCAGAATTATTTTCATCCTATTCTTTGAGATACCTGTGCCTTCCCATCCTCAATTAAATGTCAGGTCACACTGGGTATCCAATCAAAGCTGAAGCTCTTTCAGATCCCATTTCACACAAGCATAGAGAGGAATGTTGAATTTTTATTGCCTTAATTTTTTGAATTGAAGCATCTAGATATATCTGGAGACTATATAACCTGAGGAATAACCTGACATATCCAGCCCATGGAAAAACACAGCTGGGGCTGCCTGCACTCACCATCACATCTTGCACCCAACACCACATCCTGCCCCGAACAAACCATGCACAGCTCTCGTTGCCTCATTCATCCACTATGTTCCACTGAATTAAGCTCCAAGATTAAAGCAATAAGAAAACAAAATTGAATCAAGTTGATGAGAATGCAAATAATGTAATTTGTAATTAGATCTTCTGTCTTCCCATTTCATTCCCTGCTCCGTTATAGTCTTTCCGTCTTTTGTGTCTCCTTCTCATCCTTATTTTGACCTTTTTTAATTTTAAATCCCTTGCTAAGCTCTGAATAACGCTTCTGCATTATGTAATCCTCAGACAAATAATTAACCTGGAGAGGCCATGGCACCATTCTCTAGCATCACTGCTGCCTTGACCTCTGGTTTCTGGCAGCGACATCCCACAAATCCTGAAGGCACCAAACCTGCTGCTCACAGGGCACTGCAGACAGAGGTTTTGCCCCAGAAATCCAAACAGGAGTGTCTGGTGGTGTTGGATACCAGCTTGGATTGTTCTGCCAAGGCGGCAGGGAAGGCTGGAGAGCAGCTGGGGGAAGATGCAGCTCCCAGTCCCATGCTTTGTGCTCCCCCCAGCCCACCCCCCGTCCTTGCTGGGCTGGGCAGGCAATGCTAGTTTGGGGTGTAACACCCCCAGAAGTGCCAAACCTCTTCAGTCCAGCTGTGGCCTGTAAATTTCTGTTGTCACCCCAGGAAGAGGCTTAATCAGCCCAAGCCCCTGGTGTTTGAAAAGCACCACCAGCACAGAGACCTGAGCTGACCAGCAGGAATTTGAGCAGGGGCCAAGGGAAAGAGGGGAGCAGCACTGTCCTCTCATCACTCAGAGCTCTGGATGTGCACAGGGAAGGCTCAGTTCAAACTACCTCCTGAGAACTGCCTGTATTTGCCTTGAAGCCCATCTTTTATAACCACATTTCTGTAAATTGATAAAGATGACAGCTTTATCAGCATCCTATTCCAGCTCCTGCCAGGCTGGTTTTATCACCCAGCCAACACTGCTCCCATTCATTCCTACCTGGATGCTGTAGCTGGTGTTTTGTGATTCATGCTTTTGGTTTCCCTAAATTGGATTATTTCAATCCAAGGTTCTTTGGGCTGCTGCAGACTGTTCTGGCATAGTGCTGGGCTGCAGTCCAGTGTAACACACAGAATATTTGGCTGTGATCCCTGTTACGGGTAATCTTCAAATCCTTGCAGAGTAGATTGAGCTAAAACTCTACAGGGTGCTCTGCCCTCTTTATCCCACAGGAATCCCCCTCCTCCCTCTTATAATTCATGTGGTTTTGAGCCAGCCATGGGGCTGCAGAGCTGGGGCATGTCCAAGTCGTGTTCTTAACCCAACTCTGAACTTACTTGTGAAGAAAATGCCACCACGTTAAAATGAATTTTCCATTTCTGAGTGGAGTTGCTCTTCGTTCTGCTGTGGCAGCTCACCTCCCATTTTCCACACTGGAAATAACCCCGTCCTGGGGCTGATCCTGGTGGGGCTGTGTCAACGTCCCAGCCTTCATCCTCATCTGCTGTGTCACTCAGTAAATAGTATCCAGAAGGTTATTTTGTTGGCATATGTACACAGTAAATAGGACTTAAGTATTTGATTGAGGGAATCAAAATGTTTTTCCTTTGAATACTCCTTTACAGGAGTTCGAGTTGATTTTTAGTTTGTCATTGGTAATTAAGAGTGGAAATTACTGCTTCTAATTCCTAATTTTATTGTCCTCTGGTGCAGACCAGTTTCTGTGGCATCAGGGAATTTTCCGTCTGTGCTGTGCACTCACAAGGGTGGGAGATGGTATGGAGTTCACTGTGTAAATTAACCATTAAAAGTGACTCCAGGAGTCAATGAGCTCCCAGCTCCAGTTGTGTTATCAGTATTGATTCAGTTAATAATTATTTATCTTAATCCCAAGCCCCAGGATGCTGTTGGTTTAACCCTTTGGAGGAGGCATGTTATGGAGGCACCTGCCTGGCTTCCAGGCTGTGGGAGGTTTTCTCCATGATGAAATTTCTTAGGGATTTTCTGCTGTGCTGACCTAGGTGCTCTCCACTGATGACTGACTGAAGCTGAGATAAATGGCAGAGCAACAGGTACCTCGCTGGGATGGGATGTGAGTATTGATCCCACTCAGTTGGGCTGGAAGGGACTGGAGCATCCCTGTGCTGAACCTGGTATTCCCTTGTCCTCATCCAGGGGGTGTCCATTACTGCACTGGTTTCTCCTAAGACATCTGTGCGTGGCATTTCTTGGCTTGACTGTGCCCCTTCACTCCCCTTAACCTCCCATACACCTTCCTCCTTCTTTGACTCTCCAGTATTAAACACTAGTTTCCCATTTATTCTCAAGAAAAAAACATTCTTTAACTCCTAATAGCTTTCCTAAAGCCATAACCTGCTTTGTCTGCTGTTTAATAGGGAATCAATATTGTTGTAATACAATGAAATTTACATTGATTTGTCTCATTTTAACTGGCAGCTAAACCAATAAGGTATTAGTCCATGTGTCCTGCCAGGAGGCCCAGTCGGTTTCTTCAAGCCTGAAGTGTTTCTCTTTGCTAATAATTAATTACAAAAATCTGGTGTAAGGTTTGCGAAGGGGGTTAGGCAGAATTACTACTTGCAGCACTTTTCTAAATTAATGCAAGAGTGGAACCTATCAAACTGAGATGCCTTTTAAATGTGCCCACATTGACAAGTGCAGGCTGGACAAGGGCGTCCACCTTGCTAAATCATCGTAGAATCCCAGAATGGTTTGGGTTGGAAGCAACCTTAAGGCTTATCTCCTTCCAGCTCCCCTGTCCTGGGCAGGGACACCTTCCACTACCCCAGGTTGCTCCAAGCCCCGTCCAACCTGGCCTTGGACACTTGCAAGGATGGGGCAGCCACAGCTGCTCTGGGCACCTTGTGCCAGGGCCTCACACTCAGGTGGGTCAAGAGAGTTGTGTGGAGCCTGCACCTTGGGAGCCATCAGTGGGTGCCCAACATCCTGATGATCTTACTGACTTTCACTGCAACCATCTAATTGTCATCATTTCAGCTCCCCTGATGCACACCCTGTTCTTTCACTAAAAATGTGGTTTTAGGGTGAACTGTCTACCCTGGAGATGCGGAAGGTCTGTGCCAGCAGCAGTGCTGCTCTGCCAGTCTCAGCCCTGCCCTGTCCCTACCACAGCACAGGCAGTAAAGTGTGGGCTGGAGATCTGAGCCTGAGGTGTCCGTGCCATGCTCTGAATGCCTAATTAGCCAAACAGCTTCTGTAATTACAGCAGCACAACCTGCTGCAGGAATATTCCCTAACCAGCAGCTTCAGGGAGTCAACTGTGCATCTCTGTGAATCAGGAGGGACCTGAGATCACTCCTGGAATGACACAGGCAGGGGGAAAGGGCAGGGTTCTTGTTGCTTTTGCTTCAGCAGCCGGTGTGGATCAGCCAACAAGAAATCAAAAGGTAAAATGGATTTCAGGCCAAGGAAAAAGGATGTTTGTCTCTTACTCAGGGGGCTGGGAGAGCCATTTCTCATTCTAACAAAGCAGTGATTAATGCAGAGGCAGGAGGGACTACTCCTCTGAGACAGGAATGCTCCCAGCTGCAGTTTACATGGGATCTACAGTAATTCTGTTGTATTAATATAATTACCAGACAATCCATTGCAATAACATAATCACAACCCATATTTCACTCCTCAATTAGAGCTCTGATGAGAACAATTTCTAAGCCATAACCTCCTCACAAACCCACCACTAAAAAGAGAACAATCCAATAATAACTCTCACCACGTAAAGCCAATTAGCCAGTGGCTACGCAGCAGAAGGGATTTTTCTTACTGGCTACTCATCAGCAGTGGAAAGAGAAGTTTCAGGGGAAGAACATCTGTCTCTTCAGAGGCCTTTTTTTTAAAGATTGAGCCATTTCTCCAGTCTCTCAGTTCTGCCTTGGCTGTCCTTTCCAATTTAGGCGTGGGGTTTTCCACTGTTTTTCCTGCCCCACCTTCCTGCACTTCTGCAGTGTTTTCACGCTGATGATGACCCCAGGCTTGGCCAACTCCTGTTTCTGCACCCAGTGAAGGGAAGAGGAAGGGTGAGGGACAGCTGAGCTCACAGAGGACTGAGACACCTAAACTCAAAATTTTTGGACTCTCCCTATCCCAGAGCTTGATCTGTTCCCAGCTGGTGATGGAGCAGGTCACATCACCCTCCTGCAGGTCCAACAGCCTCCAGAGCCTGCACCACCTCCTACTCCAGAGCTGCTCCAGACATCAGCTCTATATGTCCTAAATTTAAACAAATTACATTTCCACCTGTCCAGGAGATCACAA
This sequence comes from Melanocharis versteri, assembly GCA_013397845.1. Lineage (NCBI taxonomy): Eukaryota > Metazoa > Chordata > Aves > Passeriformes > Melanocharitidae > Melanocharis > Melanocharis versteri. The sequence goes on along the minus strand of VZTG01009169.1, from coordinate 155,427 downwards.
CAACATGCATGGGATGAATCCCACTTACCTCAGCACTGGAATTAAGGAGCAGAAGTGTGATTGTTTGCCACAGGAAGGCAGTTCAGAAAGCTGCATATTACACATTGTCATGTTATATATGATGGCTTTGCACTGCAGTCCTTGGAGATTGTAATGAATAAAATCTTGACAACATTTTCTCCTGCATTAATCATTTTAAGCTGATCCTACAGGATACAAGGGCAAATTAAATTCTATTTGCAATTTCATGCATGATGCCCGGCACGGCCGATGCCTGAGCCAGCAGTTTTTCAGTAAGACAAGCGTGTAAGCTGCAATTATGCAGTTACTTTCTCCCATGTGCCAACTCTCTTATTACTGACAAATTTATAAATGAAAATGTATGAATGGTATTATACTCACCTTCAAGGATGGGGCGAATTAAAATGAATAGTTTGTAAGACTGTATTTGAAGAAAAACACTACTTTTAATGGTTAAAATGATAAATGGGACAAGCGTGCCTTCACACACTGCAGGGACCAGGAGGTTCTGATTCCAGCACCCAGTCTCACACCTGGAAATAAGCACAGGCACACCTGGCTCCAACGGGATGGTTATATCCTGTCCTGGGGTGCTCCCACCAGGAGTGCTGGGTGAGACACCCTGTCCCCAAGCAGGCAGGGCTGTACAGGCAGCTCGCAGGCAGCACAGGGATGGGTCTTCAGCCAGGTGGGTTTTTCCAGACACTTCTGGCTTCTTGTAGTGATTCCAGAATGCTTCCTTCTTCCTTTTTAAACCATAAATCATGGGAGGAGCCTGGCTACGGAGCCTTTTGATGGAACAAGGGGGAATGACTAAACTGACAGAGGGCAGGTTTAGATTGCATATCAGGAGGAAATTCTTCCTGTGAGAGGGGTGAGGCCCTGGCACAGGTTGCCCAGAGCAGCTGTGGCTGCCTCATCCCTGGAAGTGTTCAGTGCCAGGTTGGATGGGGCTTGGAGCAGCCTGGGAGAGTGGAAGGTGCCCCTGCCCATGGCAGGGGTGGAATGAGATGATATTTGAGGTTCCTTCCATCCAAACCATTCCATGATTTGATGATTCCCATGCCTTGGCAATATTAGTCAGCTCTGGAGAGGGCAAGATAGGAGCCAGATAACAAACCTTCATCTGGGAGAAATGCCTTAAACTTCTCTTTAGAGGAATCAAATTCCTGCCTAAGTACTTCTCAGCCAACCAGCCCTGTGATCTTCTGTCCCCCTCCATAGCACAGCATATGCTGATCATGCTCTGTGCAAAAGTTCAAAGCCATTTCCTGCTTCATTTGTAAGGAGCCCTGTCTTAATCAGGTTAGAACATAATACGCTTTTAGTCCTCTGGAGGGGAAACTTACACTTTTCTTCAAAGCAGTTTTCTCTGATAACTTAAAATCTTTTCCCCTCTGCCTTTCTCCTCCTTCGGTGTTATATCCCCACTGGGAGGAAGTGAGTTTTGTGAAGTTATCATGTAGAATATCATCTACCAGACTCCTCTGCTTTGGTCTTTCTCAGAGCAATTGCAGCACAGCCCCAAGAACACCTGGGGCCCAGAGCACTGGAGCACATCCCACTGGGATAATGCTGCTCCTGTCCTGCTTCTCGTGATGGCTCCCCTTCTGCCCACCCTCCCATTCCCATGGAGATTTTTCCCTTTCCATTATCTTAGATTAGAAAATTAGAAATTCATCACCTGAGACTGCAAAAAGTTTGGTAAGACCCTGGAAAAGATCAGGCATCAGTACAGAGGACAAGGAAGCCTGGAAACTAAAAGAGGACAGGTTTAGGTTGGATATTAGGAAGAAATTCTTTACTCAGAGGGTGGTGAGACCCTGGCAAAAGTTGCCCAGAGCAGTGGTGGCTGCCCCATGCTGGGAAGTGTTCAAGGCCAGGTTGGATAGGGCTTGGAGCAACCTGGTCTAGTGGAAGGTTGAAACAAGATGAGCTTTATGGCAGGGGGTTGGAACACGGTGGTCTTGAAGGTCCTGTCCAACCCAAACCATTCTGTGATAATATGAAACCTGTGCCCTTACAGTGCTTGCCAGCCCCTCACATCCTTTGTTCACCTCTGCTTCTCCCTCCCTCTCCCTGCTCTGTGCGTGATATTTATCCCTGTAATTAGGTCAGCCAGCTCTGCCATGCATTCAGGAGGGCATATGCCTGAGAGATTATCTGTGTGACCCAGCAGCAGGGTGCTTCAGGACCCTGGTGCCACTGGCATTGTCACGCACCCCATAGCTGCTCTGTGGGACCCATTCTGCCCAGACAACCTGCGAGAGCAGCCAAGATTATCAGATCCCTTGGCAGGGAAGCCACTAGCACATGGCTGTCCCATGAAGCCCCCAGGATGCTGGGCCGGAACGTCGATCACACAGACTCATCCCTGTGGGGCAGCCACAGCTTCTCTGGGCAACCTGTGCCAGGGCCTCACCCCTCTCACAGGAAGAAGGCTTCTGTCCCCTGTGTCCACTTGCCCCATGGGCGGGTGCTCTCTGGTGTCAAGCAGCGACCCTGCTGCTTCTGGGGCTTTGTGAGCCACATGAAATCCTAAATGTGGCCTCAGGCACCCTGAGAGGGAACACGTCAGGTCTGACAGCAGGTGTGCAGCAGGCTGAACCCTCCTCAACAAAGCCGTGTGCCCCACTCTGGGGGTCCAAGTAAAGCCGTGAGCTCCCTGCTACGGCTGCTCGCCTCTCAAATTTACCTAACCCTGGAAACACAGTCCGAATTAAAATATTGACAGGAGGAAGTGGAATCAATCAGCAGCTGGCAGACCAGGATGAGCTCTGCATTAAGTAGAAGGTGCTGGGCTGCGACAGGCTCCTCAGGTGACATTTAATGGCTGTTTGTACAGGAGGAGAAGTGACCCCCCCGGCTCAGTGGTGGCAACAATTAGCACTGAGCACACCACGGTGTGAACGATTTTAATGCCAAATAAAGTCTCCTGGTCCTGCTACCCTTGAGCATCCCGGCAAAAAGCTGAGTTTCATTTTTCAAGGATGATGAAGGTCCCGTTCTCGGGGTTCTGGGGTGCAGCTCTGTGTAGATCATGCAGGGGGGTTGTTATTGGTTATCACCCTGTGGCAGCTTCCCCTGGGACCTGGCACAGCTAAGGGGAGATTTTCTCTTGCGTTTTTAGTGAATAGCAGCCAAACCCTGGGATGGAGGGAGGAGAGCCAAGGGCTTCACTGAAGGAGGTGTTTGGGAAAGAGGGTTCCCTCCAGCAAAGCAGGGTGCGACGTGGGGATTTCAAGGCTGCATTTGCTACAACTCCATACTTGCAGGTAATAATGGGAGTTTTTTTCCCCTCACTGCCCTCACCAGTGCCCCAGCTCTGTGTGCACAGTGTCAGCTGGTCCAAAGATTCAGCCATGGGTGCCAGTGAGAGTGGCTTGGCCCCACTTCTGCCCCACACCCTGCTACTGAAATATGTAAAAGCAGTGTTACGGGGAGCATCAAAAGGCTGAGGAGGTATTGTTAACCCACATCAAAGATGGAGACCCAACCAAGAGGCTTGGCGGGGGCAGCAAACACCATGGCAGCCAGATCAAAGGGAATAAAACACCAAGATGTGCAGTATTTCTCTGCCAGCCAGAGAGATAACTAAGAGAGTTTCAAAGGAATCTTCTGCACTCGTGACTGAGCTCCTAACCCTGCTGATGAGCCCGTTCCTTCCTACCTTCCTGTCTCTGCTCCACACAAAAGCAATAATCACGGAATCATAGAATCAGAGAATGGTTTGGATTGGAATGGACCTGAAGCTTATTTCATTCCACCCCTGCCCTGGGCAGGGACACCTTCCACTGTCCCAGGTTGCTTCAAGCCCCGTCCAACCTGGCCTTGGTCACTTCCAGGGATGAGGCAGCCACAGCTGCTCTGGGCAGCCTGTGCTAGGGCCTCACCACTCTTAAAGGGAAGAATTTCTTCCTAAATAACCTAGAAATGGGTAAATACTTGATGGGAAACACCGTCTGGGGTTTTGCCTTCCCTGTGTATCCATTTTCCTTGCATGGCCCAGGTGTCTCAGGCCCAAAGAGTAGCTGATGGTCCAGGACTCCACGGTAGAGCATTCCCAGTTGCCCAAGCCTGACATGTCCTGCCCTCCTCTTTCCCTGTTGTCTGTGGCTTTAAACTGATTCTCTTTGAGACTTCTGTGACTCCTTGCACAAACCGTCCTCCCAAGTGTCATATTAAAAGAACTATTAAAAGATTTCCAGAGGCGTAAGTTTTCACACTCCTGTTACCTCCGGCATCTGCCAGCAGTGGCACCCAGAGCTAATTAACAGCCCCTGTTACCAATATATGAAACCCATTATTTGCAAGAAACCTCTTTCCTTCTGCCAAGGTGTGTTCAGAAAATGACACGTCAGGCAGTTTCTTGTCATTCATGAGTTACCCTCCATTTGCTAGGTATTTTGAGAAAGCACCACAGGTTTCATTCTTTGGGAAATGGGGGTTTTGCCGTTTGGGAGGAAACCCAAGTGACAATGACATAGCCCTTCTTATCCCTCCCCCAAATGACGGATCCTGTACCATGGGCCTATGGCTTCTTCCAAAATAACAATCCCCTGTTCCAGGGAAAAAAGCCCCAAGGGTGCAGAAGCATCCTGTGGGGTGGGATCATCCATCAGTGTCGGAGCTCCAGGGCTCATGCCTACCTTGGCAATGGATGAACCTTCCCAACACACAGAATCTGTTAGGGGCTCAAAATGAACCAAATGACCAGCATCACGGAGAAAAGGCTCTTGCTCATCCCCTTCTTGTTTTGGTGGCATTATGAGGCAGAGATGAGACAGCCCAAACCATTTCCTTTTAATTCCATCAGCTTCATTCTCCTCTGTACTCATGGGGCGGTCACACATCCACCAGAATCAGGGGTGGAGGTGTGATTCCCTTGGAGGCATTTGGGATATTTTTCTGATTTTTGGACATTCTTCCTGTCAAGGAAGCTGCAGCAGTAAGCCCAGAGCTGCTGTTGAGCAGAGGAGGCAGGTCTTTCATCTAAGCAGCAAATTCAGAAAATAGGCAGGGAAAGAGCTTGGCTTAAAAACTCCGAGCAAACTGCAAATTATTCTGTTTGAAAGAAATGAGCCTGCTGGAAATTTCCAATTGGACAGTTCGGTTTTGAGTGTTGGCGGATCAAAAGCTGCTTGTCCTGTGTGGCTGGAGGCAGTGGAGTGGCAGAAGCAATTCCCAGGCTCTGTGGGGTCCCTGGGCTGGGCTGGTTATTTGCCCGATGGCTTTAACAAGAGTTCACTCAGGCTTATCTGTGATTATTGGGTCTTTAGACTAGTCATGATGAAAATGAAATAACAGCATAGCAGAGGCAGACTGAGCTCCCTTTGCTTGGCAGACCTAGAGCCCTCTCCCTGCTGGGGCACCAGAGCACAGAATGGACCATTTAACATTGGAACCGAAGCTAAACAGGAAGAAATTTATTCATGGCATTTTTGCAGCTTTTGTTTGGGATCTGCAGGGGGGAATTCAGTGTAAATATGCCTGGCTTGGCTTTTCTTAACCCTTGGTTTTCTTTGACTGAGGGAAAGGGAAAAGCAGGAGAGATTCAGGCAGAGTATGTGGCTTCTGGTGCCCTGTAAAAAAAAGGAGTATATTCCTGGAAAAAATTTCCCTTGAAATGTGACACAAACGCAGATGGTGGAACAAACAGGCCCCTCCTCGGCTCATGGGCTCACTGCTCTGATTCAGCACCACTGGTGGCACAGAGTTCACATCTCCCCTGAGCTGGGTGATTTCCCATGCTGGCAGGGCTTTGGGACCTGGTCCTGAAGGTTAGTGTGTGCTCCATTCAGTGAGAGGTTCCCTTAGAGTCTCCTGCCCTATGAGCTCTTGCTCTCACTACAACAGTGAGGATTATTTTCCTGACTTTTTTCCTCTTTGTTAATTTTCTCCTGAATTCTCCACTGTGTTTGGAGCACATTTGCAATTGCAGCATTTGTGCCCCATCCCTGGAAGTGTTCAAGGCCAGGCTGCCTGGAGTTTGGAGCAACCTGGTCTAGTAGAAGGTGTCCCTGCCCATGGTATGGGGTGGAACAACAGGAGCTTTAAAGTCCCTTCCAACCCAATCCACTTTGTGATTCTGTGACTGCTCTTCCCTGGCTGTTTCACTGTCTGACCAGGCTGCCTGAGGCTTTCCTGGAGGCTCCTCAGAAAATCCCAGAAAAGGACTTTTGTACCAATTTATTTCATCGCTGAATTAGACTTAGGAATGTTTATTGTCACCTCAGTTGTTTCACATCCTTTATGGCTTGGCAATGCAGCTGCCTCCCTTGACAAACGTGTAACAACAAAGGTGAAGAGCCTGGGAGGGTGAGGCAGTTAAAGGTCACATTCATCCAAAAAGGTCTTGTTCCAGGGAAAGGGGACAGCATCCCTGCTCCAACCAGGACAGGAGAAAAATAGGAATGGTCATAATGCACTGGAGAGTGAAAGTGTCCTGATGGGACACTGATGTGCACTGGTGATTAAAAGTGTCTTGATGGACCAAATATTTTTACCCTTATGAGTTACCATGTCACTTCCAGAACCAGGTTAGGGTGTTCAGCCCTGTGGAGTGGGAGCCAGCTGGTGTTTGGAGTTCTGTACATTTGCATTATAAAGGATCAGATACAGGTGTAAATTATATATCTTGTTTCAATAGAAGTTTCAAGCAAGTGAAAATTGTTCTTTGAAGAGCTGATTCCTGTGGTAACAGACCTGTACCACACTTGTGAAGAGCTCACTCCCTTGGCAGAGCAGGGACAGCAGAGGGGTGCATGATGTGCCCCCAGGAGCTGGTGGGGTACAAACAAACCCAAAATCTCTTGCCAAGAGCCACAGCAGGATAAGAACCAGCACCTTGCCCTGGGGCGGGATGCATGGAGCTCGCCTGGCACTGCAGGGCACAGACTGTGTGAATGCCTCCAGTTTTTGGCAGCCTTGGCATTAAAAGCTGTGGAAGTCCAGTGCTGCCCTCGTCTGCTTGAAGGACAGAGAAAATTCATTGTCATCATACCAGGGACTTGCACAGTAATTTCCCAGCTACATCATTTTCATGAGCCTGTCCGTGCCCATTACCTGTTAGGGTCACTCACAAGTGTGGTCAGGAGGAGGCAGAGGGCAGGGAGACCCCAGCTCTGCAGTCACCCCTCATCTCTTCACCTGGGCAGCATGCAATGGAGCAGACCTCTCCCCTGGTGGAAAAGAGAGAAAAAATGAATGTGGATGCTGTGGAGCTGGGGCTTCAAAAAAAAAAAAGCCTTTGCTGCCAAACAGCTCTCTTGATACGGGGCTGCACAGAGCTGTAACCCCAGCTTGGCTCTGCTTGCGTCCCCCAGTGCCTCTCACTCAGCTCCCTTTGCTCCCTCTGCCCTTGCACTCAGCTCTGCTCTCACCACAGAGCCTCTGGGCAGCTCCCCCAGCACGTCTGGAGCAGCTCCTGGGAGCCAAATCCAGGCACTCCCACATCTGCCCACGCAGAGGTGTAGCTGTGCCTGTGGAGGTCCAGGGCTGGTCTTGTATCACAGCTGGAATAAGACCTTCTTCTGTGTCTATGGGGAGATGAAGAAGTGGTTTCCACCCTGGGAGCCACAATCTGTCATGTGATGTATGTATTTTTGTTGTCTCCTCCGAACATATTTAGAGGATTAGAGAAAACCCACATCATACAAGGGATTTAAAGGTTATTAAGGGAGAAATGCATTTATCAGCACCTGCTGCCTGTAAAGTGTGCAGCCAAGTGTTTTAAATACCCTGGTGCTATTATTCACAGAAAATGCTTTTCTTTTATTTTTTTCTTTCCCATTTTTTCCAGTGTTGCTGTAGTCATCACTCAGCCTTATAACTATAATGGATGGTTGCTAGAAGCTTTCCAAACAAGGCAGCACAATAAGATACAGACAGTTAACCCACATCAATTCTCTAAGGAAATTTCATGTTGGGCCCTTTAATTTGCTCCTTTTGAAATTATTCCAATGAGTCAGTGCATAGGGCACTGCTGTAGGGAAGAGATTGAACCTGGAACAAAGTGGAATGAGATGTGAAATAATAAAAATAAAGAAAAAACACAGAGGAGAGATTCAGGTACACCTCCAAAATTCTAATGAGCTCATTTGCAGAGCTAAAAATTTCTCAGGGACTCCAGTTGATTCAAAGAGAAATGTATTTAATTTAAAACAACTCACTTCAGGGAGCTCTGCACTGGGATGAAATGTATTAAATAATTGATCAACCGGGGAGTAAGAAAGAGGGGGAAAAAGAGAAAGAAAAAAGAAGGGAAGAAAGGTATCTGGATGGTGTGTGACCCGGAAAAGAAAGATACTTCTACCTGGGGGTGGGTGACACACAGTGTTCCCAGAGCCACCACGCTGCCCCAAGGCTTGGTGGCACTGGCCAAACCAGGGACACATCCCTGTACCCCTCCAGCTCTTCACCTCATCCCACTGGAGTAACACAAGTTTTATTACATTTCCTTCCAGTCCCAAAGTCACATAGAGACTCTGCATCCTGTGTGGCCTCTGCTGTGGGATTGATTTCCGTTCTGCTTCATTGGGTGTTTTACAAAGAGCTCAAAATAAAACAAATATACTTCATCCCTTCTCCTCAGCAGCTCTAAGGGCAAATTACGATGGAGCTGATATCAAAACACACACACTGATAATTTTTCTGCAGTGGCTCGGATTTGGATGTAAAATGGAAATACACATTTAGTGCTTGGCTGTGGCACTGCTGTGCATGCAAACAGCAATTAAAACCTGCAGCCAAATGCCATAAATCCACCAGTGACAGAGTAAATGCCGTTAAAGACGGAAAATGAAAAGGAATTGCAGCTCATTTGCATTTTGTAAGAGTAATTTTGTTCAGGCTACAGTTGTTCTGAATGAAATGTAACTTCTAAGTACTGTTTCACTGCACTGAGGCCAGGCTGTGAGTGCAGGCGTTTTCGAAACACAGATGGGCTGCTCTGGAACAGGGATTTACAGAGCAGCAGGTGTTGGGAACCATCAGTCCAGCCTGGTCCATGGCCACCAAATGCTCCCTCCCTCTCTGCAGGGAGGTTCTGAGCAGCCCCATCCTTGACAGCACTGCCTCTCTGCATACTCTTTTAGTAATTTTTATTTAAGTAGATTCCCCTTATTAACCGAACCAGGAGATGGCCCAGCCTTCCAGACAGTATTCTGGCTGCCAGCAGCAGGGAGTTGGTGTGTTAATAGATGACAGAGTTCAGATCCATCTCTTTTTGCTGCAGACTTTGCCCATTCCTCGTCGAGGAGCCCCCAGACACATAGGCTGGAGAGAGCCTGTGTGAGTGTTTGCTGATGTCAGGAGCAAACAAAGGAGCAAAGCAGATGGATACCCTTATAACTTCAAATACTTAAATTAGAGGCATAAATGTAATTGTTATCCATTTAATTTACTCTTGACTGTGATATTCCTGCTCCATAAAACTGAACGAGGGAAACTGTGATGCACCTTGGATCTCCCCAGCAAAGACCGCTGCGTAAATCACAAATAAATGCTGCTTGCCTGGAAAAAATTAACTCAAATTGTATAGCTTATGAGGAAAGTGAGGTATGGGAGGGGAAAAGGCAGACATGGAAGCTGATGTATCACTTTATTCGTCTTAATAGCAGATGACGAACCCAGTTTTTAATTAATAGGTAAAGGAACCAAGAGGACAAGGGGGAATGGATTCACATTGAGAGAGAGCAGGTTTAGATCAGATACTAGGAAGAAATTCTTGCCTGTGAAGGTGGTGAGGCCTTGGCACAGGTTGTCCAGAGAAGCTGTGGCTGCCCCACCCCTGTGAGTGTCCAAGGCCAGGTTGGATGGAGCTTGGAGCAATGTGGGATAGTGGAAGGTCCCCACCCATGGCAGGGGGTGGGATGAGATGGGCTTTAGGGTTCCTTCCAACCCAAACCATTCTGGGATTCTGTGGTAGTGGCTCTCCCTTGTGTCAATAGGCCAAGAAAAATCCATGGATTTACTCTCTCCTGCCTCCTCTCTTCCCATTTACTACACCACCGTGGATTATTTTCTTTCGTACCTCATTAGGACATATAAAATATGTAAAATTGTAAAGGGCACAAACAGAATTTTGAACATTTTTTCCTCTGCCTTTGTTCTGAGAGTGTTGATGCCAGAGATTCCTGGCAATGTTTGCTTTTTCTCCACAAAACCTCGCTGTCAAAACCGACCTGGTTTGGGACATCAGTCATGCTCCTCAAGAATGCAAAAGTGTTTTACGTTAAAAATCACACGAGCTTTGTTTCATTTCTCCTTTCTTTCCAGATCCTAAATAAAAAGAACCATTCTGTTTTCTCATAATTAAATGCTCAGGAGTATTTCAGCTCTCCAAGAGGTCTCAATTCTCCAGCAAGCGTCGGTACTCCTCACCAAAGGGTGAAGCAGAGGGTTAAAGGGTCAGAAACACAACTGTCAAAAACAGGGACTTAAGACAGTTCCTGAAACACCCATTATTTTTTATCCTACAAGTATGTGCATATGTGGCATCATTCAACAAGTGAGCTAAACCCTTGGGGTGTAAAGCACACATTAAAATACAGGACTGAAGTGACAAATTTAAGGAGATTATTTCGGTAAGTGTGAATGTGAATTTTCTGTCCTTTTCTTGCAGGAACATTTTTTTCCTCTCCACACATCCAATTTCCATGGCAAGCTAATTGTTGTAATTGCAACCAATTTTTTTGTATGTAAATTTAATGGAAGACCGTTTTCAATGTTTAACCAGCTCATTAGAAGGTTTTATCTTTGTGAAAAGGAAAAAAAATAAAACACGCAGAGACTGATGGGATGAGCCTCTATGGATCAGCTTGAACCCAAGGGTCCATCTCATCTTCCAGGAGTGAGGGGTCCCAGGGCTAGCTGAGCATGAGGGACCCCGCGGGATGGGGATGCCAGTGAGGCCATGGCACTGCTGCTGCAAAGAGGGAGCCACAGTGAGTGGGCAGCGAGGGACCAGGGGGTCCCACCCAGTGGGGTCTGTCTGGGCTGCGGGTTGGAAGTGTCCTCGTGATGCACGAGAACATCTCTGCCAGGCTGTCCCCAGGGAGAGGGGCTAGTGAAGAATGCTGTTAACAGGGGGATAATGAGGTATGAACTGAGGAATAAATTTAGGCTGGAAATAACAAAAAGGTTTCTGACCTTGTAGCAGAGCAGGTCTAGGCTGTAAAACCCTTCCAAGAACAGTGGGGAAGAAATCCACCCTACTTCTCCTACATCTGTGGAGCAGAGACAAACAAAAATCTTTTTCCACTCTCTAGAAAACACCAGCAGAAGGTACCCTGCGTGAAGCACGGCTCGTGCACTCTGCTCCCTCCCTGAGCCAAACGCATCCCTCGGAAAAAGTACTGATTACATGGAAGTGGACTAACAAGAGGCAGGCAGCACCAATGAAGGCAGTTAATTGCTTATTGCGATTTCCTTTGCCTGGTCCCTGGTGATTTTCTCACCAATGAATAATTCAACAGTCACTGACATGAGTAACATCTCCTGATTTGCATTGAGCATCATTCATTAGGAAGAGGATGAAAACCTCATCTATCTGCCAGCTAACACCCCATGCCTGGAAGTGTCCAGGGCCAGGCTGGACAGGGCTTGGAGAAACCTAGTCTAGTGAGAGGCGTCTCTGCCCATGGCAGGGGGGTGGAGCTGGGTGAGCTTTAAGGTCCCTTCCATCCCAAGCCGTTCCATGATTTGATGATAATGCTGGTTCAGTTTCTTGTCCAGGATCTGGAGGCACAACATATCTTTCTGTGGGCAGGAGGGGAGCTCCATGCCCTGATCCCAGGGAGTCCCCACCCCATGGAGAGGATTTTGGGACCATCACCCCATTCAGTGTTGGCCACAGGTGGCCTCCAGCCTCCACCATCATGGCAGGGATGGGAGCCCGCCTCTCCAAATCCGCCTTATTTCCAGCATCAGCCTTTTGGCATTTTAAATCACTGAGTGCTATGCAGAGCTGATAATTAGATTTACTGATGGAGGTTTTCTGTCTCAGAGGCTCAACTAATCCCTTTTAATCCTTTTCTTAAACTCTTTCTTACAAGTGCTTACAACAGAGTTTATCTTTCAGCTTTGCATCTAATTTTGGTTTCCAAATGTGGTTTTTTTTCAAGCAAGGATGTAGCTCTACTCATTATTTCTAACTGGCTGAAGTGGGACATATTCTAAATACTTTACAATTGTTCCACTGCTTTCCCAGCTCATGCACCATCCTGAAAAAATGCATCCAAACATACCAAAGGGACTGGGAGAGACATGGACATGGAGTTTGGCAGCAGCTTTGCCTTCCTAAAGGGTATGTGCCAGCATCTGCCTGGCATGGTGCTGGGGCATGTCCAAGGTTCAGGCTGACAGAAGGGAGATTTTTAGGTCAGGGATCATTTTTAGGAGAGATTGGTGGTTTGTGGTGTGTGATGCACTATCAGGATTGAGGCTCAGCAGTCCTATGGCTTCTTTTGGTCCTTCCTATAGCTGGCAATAATCTCCCAAATGGAAAAAAAAAATCTATTTTTAGCCTGTGACCAATACTGGTGAGCTCAAGCCGAGCAAGGGCAAGGGGAGGAACAGCCCCTTGCCTTCCCACCAGCAGCAGATGCTCCTCATGCCTTAGAAGTGACCTTTACAAGTGACGTTTAGATTGGATATCAGGGAAAATTTCTTTGCTGGAAGGGTGGTCAAGCATCGGAACAGGCTGACCAGGGAAGTGGTGGAATCACCATCCCTGAAAGTGTTCAAAAAACATGTTGAGGGACATGGTTTAGTGGTGGACCTGGCAGTCCTGAGTTAATGCTGGACTCAATGATCTTAGAGGACTTTTCCAACCTTAACGACTCCATGATTCTAAGTTACAGGTGATTCAGAAACTAGTGGACAAATATAAATGATATAAATCACTGATTTCCTTTTTTTT